>CM046955.1:144770306-145350306 GCA_025698515.1 Gossypium sturtianum | reverse complement strand
ATAAAAATGAAATTACTTAGAAAGGAGTTCTTTTCGGGAAAAGGACTTACACTTTTTAAAAGGGCTAGTCAATTTATAGGAAAATGAGCTTATTTTCTGTTGACATGTAAGCTTTTGTCCATTATCCAAGTTATTTTCAATAAAACAAACACAAGATAATGCAGAAAACATTTTCAATGAAACAAACGTACCCTAAATTTCTTTTAAGTTTGAAGAGTCTGACATCTAAAGCCAGTACTTTGCTAGTTATTGTAATTAGACATTTGAATATTTTGATTTATGCTTCAAAATAATTTAAACAATGAAATTGCTGAACAAGTAGGCAGCTAGTAGAAATCTAATCACTAAATAATGTCCTAATAAACATTTCAAGCTGGTTGGGGTTGAGGTAAGTTGCGATCTAGCCCACAGTATAGCCTTGTAGTTGATTCAGGAAGAAGAAATGAAAGCAGTATTAGCAGATAGAGAATATGGGAACTCACTCAATCAGGTGGAAGAGTACTTTGCCTTTTAGGTTCTTTGTTTTTTGGTGGAATATAAATAGGCGTCTCCAGTAAAAGATTTGAACCTGCTCTTCAACGTGCATATTTATTCTGCTTATTTGTGCCCTTTGTTAGTTAAATTTCCTTTTTGTGGTTGACTGTAAAATTAAAGGTTCAACAATAAACTTTTGAAAATGGCAACAGTCTATTTATTTTTTACTCACTGCAAAAGAATCTTGTCAGGAAATAGAGAGATCTGATATTTGACTTGATTCTAAATGATCATATATGGGGGGATCTGATATTTGACTTGATTCTAAATGATCATATATGGGGGGAAAAAGGATAAACTAGGCTGGGGCATTCCGAGAATTGAACTCGGGACCTCTCGCACCCTAAGCGAGAATCATACCACTAGACCAAATGCCCAACTTTGATGCTTGCAATGTCAAGTGTATTTTTTTTTTCAGTTTCTGGGGTCCTATTAACTCTAAATGGGTAATTCCATATGAGCTGCCCCTTGTTTCTTTTCTTGCTTTTGATGTTCTCCTAGTGTAATTTCCTTGCTATAGTGATTTTAGTGCCTTGCTTTTGTTGTAATTCTGTTATAGTTCCCCTGTTAGAGTCTGATGCAACCATTGCTTCTTAAAACTTGGACCATGGATTTGGGTGGGATCTTTTTGTAGCATAGAAAAGATGTTTGTTTATGCTTTATACTTTTACTTTCAGATTTGGGTCGACTAGAAGACAAGATTTATGGACCTTGAGTTTTGATAATTTATGATACATGGAATAATATTATGAAGTGATATAAAGATGTGCCTACCAGACTTATGCTGAAAGTTTTGCATAAAGTTTATCACGATTTGTTGTTTTATTCATGGGCCCTGCAAAGCCAAATTCAAGAGAGGCTTCCTTGTGTTTTAACCTGCTCCTCGAATGTGTCTTCTTTCCTTGTGTATGAGATGCCTTTTCTCTGAGTGGTTATGGGATCTAATGTTTCCTGATGTTAGTGCAGACCAACAATGTGGCTGTTCCTTGTATTCATGGTCCCCTCATTACCGACTGATGTTAGCAGAAAGTTCAAGATGGAAGATGGAGTCAAGATAAAAAGAAACTAGGAATTGGGGCATTCCGAGAATCGGACTCGGGGCCTCTCGCACCCAAAGCGAGAATCATACCACTAGACCAAATCCCCAATCTTGAATGTTTACCTGAATTTGGTTTAGCTATTAGCTCTTTTTTTCAAGTTGTGCTAAGTTTTGATGTTTATCTGCTGACTTCTGAGCAAATTGTTCTGCTATTTGAACACTACCTTGGTACTCACACCAATGCTTGAAAGATGAACTTCTTGGGCAATCAGGCAGCTAGGAACTGGTTATTAAACTCCTATTAACTGTTGGTAGACCCATTCATAGAAGACCAAATTTTTCAGATCTCTCACTTTTGATGTGGTTCAATGTATCATTGGCCTGCTATAATTGGATGCTAAGGGCTTTTGAAATTGCATTAGTACCAGGTTCCAACTTTCATATATATATATATATATAATAGCTGTTTATAGTTATTAATTCAGAATATGGATCCCTCGAGAGGCCAGAACATCTATAGGTAATGAATCGCCTAAATTTTATAAATTTCTTTTAACCATGAATAGTCTGACTGCTGAATCAGTGCTTTGCTAATTACTGTACTTGGACATTAGAATATTTTGATTTATATTTCAAAATAGTATAAAAATTAAAATTATGAAACCACTAGGCAGCTAGTAAAAACCTAATTACTGGTTAATGTCCTAGTAAACTTTTCAAGCTGGTTATGAAAGTCATTAGATCTTAATTTAGCTGGTAAAATTGTTTGGTTATTAAATAAGTATGCAGGTCTGAATCCCACCTCCAAAGGGTAAGGCAGTGGGTGTTTAGGGAAGGGGGGTAGCTAGGTTATGTAGTATATAGTCTGGTGGTAGTTGGATCAGGAAAAAAGAAATAAAAGTAGTTTTAGCAGATACAGAAGATCACTCAGAAAAGAGGAAAAAATACTTTGCCTTTTTAGCTCTATGTTTTTGGCTGCACTATAGATAGGCATCTTCAGTAAAATATTTTAACCTGCCCTGCTGCATATTTATTCTGTTTATTTTAACCTGTCCTTTTTGTGGAATAGCTTTAAGATCAACAAAATATTTTAAACTTATGAAAATGGTTCAATCTAATTATTTTACTCATTACAAAGGAATCTTGTCAGAAAACAAATAGATCTGATGTTTTTCTTAAAGTTGACTTTGTGGATAGCTTTAAGATCAACAGTTTACTTTTGAAAAGGATTTATTTATTTATTTTTATTCATTACAAAGTAACTTGTCAGGAAACAAATAGATCTGATGTTTACAAGCTGATTCTCTGATCATATATTTAAAATTAAGAAAAGTTCAAGGAAAAGGGGTGGGTAGAACTGAACTAAGGACCTCTCGCACCCTAAGTGAAAATCATACCACTAGACCAAATGCCAAACTTTGTGTTTCTGAGATCCTTATTAACTCTCAGTAGGCAAATACCACATGAGCCGCCCATTGCTTCTCTTCTCTTGCTTTTGGTATGCTCCTATTATGATCTCCTTGCTATAATGATTAATGTCTCTTGCTTTTATTGTACTAAAGTTATAGTTCCCTGTTAGAGTTTGATGCCACCTTTGCCTCTTAAACCTTGGACCATCGATTCCTCTTGTATCATAGAAATGATGTTAGTTTATAATACTTGTCAGATTTGGGTCAACTAAAAGGCTAAACTTACAGGACAATTAGACCATCATGAAGAGAGTTGACCACGAAATACCATTTTGTTTGTGGGCCTTGCAGATGAAATGCAATAGAGACTTGTGTTTTAACCTTCTACCCAAATATGTTTCCATTCCATGTGCGAGTTGGAGAGGTTATGGCAGATCAACAAGTTGTAAGATAAAAAAGCAGAAAAGGTATTTTGGGGCATTCCGAGAATCAAACTCGGGACCTCTCGCACCCAAAGCGAGAATCATACCACTAGCCCAAATGCCCAATTTTGTTCTCTGTGATGTTGGCTTTTATATAGCCAAAGTAAGAACTGGATTGCTTGTGAGCTTTTCTGCTAGTAGAATTAGGGTGAAGTGCTTCCGAGTTGTTTAGAGGAGCATCCAGTAACACGTCCATTAGCTGTTTTGCAGGAATTGCTAATGAAGTTACATGTCCTAAAAGCATTTTCTCTGCAAGGCTCTGAAGGATGAATGCTATTAGGCCAATGTTGGTCGGACTCTTTGTTTTTCTTGATGTACCTGTGTCCCAACACTCCGATATGGCAATGTGACCTTCGAAGATCTTCCAAATACATGGAAAAACTTAGAAAACACTAATCATACCCGTTCGGATATATACCCAAGCTGAAGAACATAGCTATAAACTTTTATACGTGCAAGGGATGCTAACTACTGTAAACTGTGAAGTCTTTCTTGTAATTTAGGTGAAGTTAGGGTTGAAACTTGTTTTGACCTTTGGTGAATGGCTTAGTAGTGCAAGAGATAGTTTGCAAGTTTTGGGTCTTAGGAATTAAATCTTTTGATTTGAACTTCAAAAAGGGTTCTAAAACAAAACTGCAGAAACAATTAGTGAATGTGGCCATGGCAAAGCTAGCCTGAAGTTCTGTTTAGTTGTTGCAGATCTCAGATTTTTCTGACTATAAGATTAAAGGCGCAAAAAAATGAACTTTAGAAAATGGCATAGTTTATTTCTTATTCACTGCAAAAGTCTTCATCTTCTCAGATAAGCTTCTATTTTGTTCTACTTTTAGAAGCTGGTTCTATGGTAAGATGAAAAAAAAAGGAAACAGTGTGATTGGGGCATTCCGAGAATTGAACTCGGGACCTCTCGCACCCTAAGCGAGAATCATACCACTAGACCAAATGCCCACATTGCTTTCTATTAGTTTCAGTTTTTAATTTCAGTTTATCCTTTAACCTCACCTGAAAAAATAAAAATTAGCTCTGTATTTAATTTTTGATCTCTTTTAATTGATGAAAATTGATGAAAAAGTTAATATTTTTAAACTTTGATGATGTGGCATACATGTGAATTGTCAAGTAGGTGGCATATAAGCATTTAATTAATTTTTTAAATAATTTTTTTTAATATTTTTTTCTAATTTTAATTATTTTTAAAAAAAATAATGTATATATATTTTTTAAATTTAAAAAAATTATCTAAATGTTCATTTACATAATAATTCATGTGTATGCCATGTTAGTAAAGTTAAAAAACGTTATTTTATTTTATTTTGGGGTGATTTGATAAAATACACGTGAATAGAAAAGTATAATAAGTAATTAAATAATGATTTTTTACTCATAATAATAATTAATGAAGGAAAAACAAAAAAAAGATAATGTTCCATAAAATTTAATATAATAGACAAACGATGAATAGAAAAATATAGTTAAAAATTTTATTCGAAAAAGCATATAAAAGAATTGGAGAGTTTAATTAATTAGTATTTATTATAATTTTCATTTTAGTTGTAGTGAAAATGGATTGAAGTCAAGTAAATTGTCACATTAATAATAAAAAAACCAAGTCTTAAAATGATCTTTAAATTACCGAAGCTTGACATTCTTGGTAATATCATTTTATTGGCTTGAGGTAATGTTGAATTATGTGATTAGGGAATGTAAGATTTTCATCAATAATGCAGGAATTTAACGTTTAATTTCATTCAAAGTTTATTGCAACGTGTGATAGAACAAAAACTTTATAAGTTCATAAAAGTAGAAAGCAATATGGAGAAGAAAACAATGCAATGCTGAAAATCTAATACAACGAGAATGACCCCAGCTCATAATAAAAACTAATACAATGCTGATTGAGAATTCCCCCATGTAGCTGAAAATCTTGTTTTTCTTCTCTCACTAGCCTCCTACTTTACCCATTTTCTATTGAGACAAATTGTATGTTATGTTGTTGAGGAAGCATTCGCATCCAACATTCATATCAAAGAATTTAACCAAGTATCAATTTGGTCATTGCCGAAATCTTTAAACATATCACCCGTCTCACTGTCTTTACTTTCTCCGCTAATTCACTATGTAATTTAGTTATTATTATTAAGCCAAGGATTAGGTTGGCTTGTGGTCTTGGGGGCACCTAACTTAATTGTGGAAATTGGTATAACAAAAACAAATCTGGGTCGGTTCACAATAATAAATAATGTTTGGTCTAAGCCTTAATAGTTTATTAATAAATTTATAAACCACTTCCAATACTCATGCCTGTTTGTTCATTAAAAGCCACCACCTAAATGCCACGTACTGAAAGCAGTGTTTCATATTTATACCAACAAGAAATCTCCCCATTTGTGGAGATTTTTAAATTTTAAATTGAATTTTTTTTTTTTAAAAGAGATTATGGGTGGGTTTGGAGGGGCGATTAGGTGTGGTGCGGTACGGTACGGTGCATTTAGCATATTTTTTGTCTTACACTATAGTATCACTACAGTATCTGATCTCACCGCTACTGCTATTTTTACACTAACCATAAGTAAATATACCGCTCATCCAAACCCACCCTACAATTTATTTATTTATTTATAGAATAGCTCCTGTATTGGACCTAATTGCACTTAATGATTATGATTTGCAAATGGGAGATTTATTATTATTATTTTTTAATAATCTTATTATAAGTTTTGTTTTTGACATAATGTCATAAATTATTCTCAACTCATAAATAGAAAGATAAAATTGGAGGTCAAACAAGTTGAACTTTCGATTTTTAATAAAATTGAACGGTTTCACCACTTAAAAAAAATTAAAAGAAATTGATAGTAATTAAAAAATCGTAAAAATTCTAAAATTTTGTTAAAATAATTATCCAGACTGATTTTAATAACTATCAATTTATTTACTAATATTGAGGGGCAAAATACCGAAATATACCAAAAAAATAAAAGTATTTACAAAAAAGGGCCGGTTTTTTTAAAATTTACGAAAAAGTACCATTTCCCCACTTTAATATTGATTGTTTTATATTTTATTTTCACGACTTTTAAAATATAACTTCATTCTCTCAATTAATTTTCAAAATTAATTAAACTTTATCATAAATTAAATTAATCAAAAAAATATTTTCTTTTATATTTTTCAGCGGTGAGTATTGGAGCTTCCCCTCCTCTCGTCTTTGGTCCCATTTTCAAAAGCAACATTGTGGCCATTCCAAAGCTACACTCCAATAATTACACATTATCTTTCTCATATAAAATACAATATTCCTTTTTACTTTCCATAGCTAGGACACTGCTTTCAGATTGAACGAATATGCAATTCCATGTTTGAGAATAAGTAGCTAAGCTAATCCCTCAAATATTTGTCATCACTTCCTTAAAACTCTCATTAAACTCAAAGCAAATTAAGAAAACATGATGATCCCAGTGTTAATAGAATCCATACAATTGAATTTCAAATCTTTAAGCAATGTGACAAACATTCAAAGCAGTTATTCCTCTCCCTCCATACAAATATAGACAACCCCATTTCACAAATCCTGGTGATGAGTTGTTGAAAAGATTTTCCCTTTGCTATTACTTGGGTAAAAGATTAAAAAAAATATCAGTGTCGATAGCTAAAGGTCCAAATAAATTGCATCTCATAGTCAGCATTAGATTAGTGCAACAATATAGTAATAATAACACGATTTGATCAGGCATCTCATAGTCAGCATTAGATTAGTGCAACAATATAGTAATAATAAAGTATAAAACAATCAATATTAACTTCAAACATTTAAAATTGAATAGAAGATTATCGCATGTACAAGTTTCATATGTGCAATTTGTTCTCTTTTTTTTTAATAGTTCTTTTGTATATGTTAACAATTCTAAAATGCAACAAGATTAAAGATCTCAAAAGATAATTTTATAATATAAGAAAATGTTAACAAAATATATAAAAAAAAAAAGAAATTGTTTTGTAAAAAAAATATCAAATATAGTGTAGCCTTTAATCTCATGTTGTTAGTTAAAAGAGGAAGGAATCCCACATTGTTTAGGAACAAGCTGCAAAACTATTCATGAGTCTATATATACACATATCTCATATCCTATTTTGCTCAAGAAAACAAGGGAAATGAGACTTTGGGTCTATATAAAGATTTCCTTTGTAAGTTATATTTTCTTATTAATTGATGACACCTTAAAAGAAATGGTGTTGTCATTTTGAGCCTTTATAAAGGTTTATTCTCGTAAATTTTTAAAAAATTCGAGAATAAATTTTTTTAAAAAACACGGGCTAAAACGCGTCCTTAGGGGAGCGTTTTTGCCACGTCAGACAAGCGCCCCTCAAGGACGCGTTTTTGGTACAGTGTGGCAAAAGCGCCCCCCGGCAGCGCTCTCTTCCAGATCCCCACAAAACGCCTTGGCGTGAGCGCGTTTTGTGGGGAAATGGCCATTTTTCGTAAATTTTAAAAAAACTAGCCCTTTTTCGTAAATATTTTTTTTTTAAGTATATTTGGGTATTTTACCCAATATTGAGGCCAAATATTTTCTTTTTCGTAATTTAGAAAAAGGATCATGGGCTTAATGGAGGGTCATTCTTAGTCAAGACTGAAGAACCCCATTTGTCTGGTTTTTTGGTTGGGCTTCAACCCCACTTGTCGTTTCAAAGGGAAAATATTGGTTGTATTTTGGCCATTAAAAGTTGGGTGAAAATACCTACCAAGTCTCTCTATTATACAACTTTAATCAAATTAGTCTTTCTATTATGAAATGAATCGATTTAATCATTGTACCATAAAAAGAATTAAATATAACCAAATTGTAATAAAATTAACATTTATTGTTTAAAAAATTACATGAAAATTGTCTTTGTTTTTCATTTGCAACTTAATTCTAAACAAAATATTTCAGTTGCAAAATCATAAAAAAAATTCAAAATATTAATTATGCCTAACCTTTAAGGCTAAACCTTGACAGTAAATGATAACTTTGTTGAAATTTAATTTTATTTATTTATTTTTTCTTAGTTGGACGTGCTTCATAAGTTGAATGAATTCATTTGGGTTCATGAAAATATTTGGTATATATATTTTTTTTAACGTTTTAGGAAAGAGGATGGATGTTACAAAATTCATCATCCTTTTATTTTGGGTTTATTTTGCAGGAATAAATGGTAATAGGAGCCGAAGGCTTGGCCATTAAAACTTTTTCTTGAAAATTTCATTTATTTCTTGAGATTTTGAAAATTTTTAATTATGTTAATTCTTTTTTTCTTTTTGAAAATTTCATTAAACTCCATAAAAATTTTGGAGATTTACAAAAACTAATATGGATTATGTTAAATGGAAAAAGAAAATCTTATTCTAATTTCTTTCGGGGGTTTTAACTTTGATATTGAGAAATTTTATATTATTTCTCAACATACGTTCCTACAAAACTTATTTTTTAGAATATGGTTACTTAGGAGTACCTTAACACTTAAGGGTGTCGAGTTTAGTATAGGGTTTCTGATCACTGATTTTTTTTGAAATCAAGAAAGAAACAAAAAAAATGAATTTCGAGTGATAAGTCTGATACCCATAAATGTCAAGTTCAACCTTATTTATTTAAATCCGAACTTTGAGCTTGGCTCTTATTAGTATCAAGTTTAGATTAGCATTTTGACTATTTACTCTTATTTGTTTCATACTTGCAAAAAAAAAAAATGTTTATTAACAGTAAACAAATCAGACTTAGAACCTAGGCATCTATGGGTGTTGAATTCGGCTTTACTCTATCAACTCCCATGGGATCAACTTCAAACAAGTAAGAGTAAATAACCAAAATGCTAAATTAAACTCTGACATCAATAAGAGTTGAGGTCTGAATTAAGATTTAAATAAATAATCACGAACTCGACACCCATAAATGTTGACTTGTTCTCTTTCTTTATCCCTTTTCCTACCTTAAGAAAATTCATCCGTAAATTTCTCAATATGAAAGTAAAAAAGAATATTTCTTTATATGGATCCCTTGATTTTTTTTAACTGTAGACAATAGATGACAGCCGTCGCTAATGCGGAGTTTATCCATACTTTTCACGACAGAATCCATTGGGACGCCCATGGCTGCTGCAATACATTACAAGCCCCATGGCCAAAGGGCTCGACCGCTTACTCTATGACTCCATGTTTTCGGTGACTTTATTTATACATACACAGACAAATATGAGCTGAAGGCCACATATTTAAGTAAAAGACACACTACTCATATAACCATGTGAGCTTTCATTTTAATCAAACTTGACTATGCATTAATCCAAAAATCATGCCCTCCAACCACTTGTTTCTTATCCTTTTATTTTATTTATTTTCATTATTGCATATAATGTTTAATATAAGTATAAATATATGTTGAGGTCATTATTACAATATAATTAGATTACGATTTAGGATTTTCAAACATAAAGTAAAGTCCGACTATTATTATAGTACAAACAGGTTAGATTAAAACTAATTAATGGAACTAAAACTCACACATGTAAAATTCGGAAATCTATCCATATAATGCATAGTAAATTTTGAATCTGAAAACTTAGTACCAAAAGCATCAGACTTTATCAATAATATTAAACCCTCATCGATACTTCATTTGCCTCTTTCTTTTTTATATGGTTGGGTCAATCCAGTTTGAAATAAAAATTCAAAATATATGGTCAGTTTTTGTATTTTAGTAAAATTTAATCTTTAATAATTATATAAAAACAAAATTAAATATCAAATTTTTTAATTTTTTATTTAAAAATGATAGTTCAATTGTTGATATTGTTAGTAGTTTTCGTAAAAATTTGTATACTATTTAGTATGCTTTTGAGTCCATAATATCTTTTTTCCTATACAACAGTGTCAAAACCATTTTTTTTTGTTGAAAAACGAGGTCGATTTTAAAAATGAAAATGGAGTCGCCACCAATCCCTTTTTTGAGGTGTGATCGGGTCATCATTAAAACATTTTGATTTATTAAAACGATGATTTTGGCCTACAAAATTCGAGAAAACGAGTTCGAGAGTCGGTTACGCACGAGGAAGGATTAGCACCCTCGTAACGCCCAAAATTGGTACCGAATTGATTGATTAACGTCTTAATGTCGAAAATTTGAAAAGATTTTAAAATACGATCCTCTTTGTTTAAAGAAAAACTTGAATAAATTAAATTGGATGCTGAGACCCGCTTATTTCAAAGAAGTAAAATGTCATGCCCAGTGAATTAGGATACGACATTTCGAATCCTCGAAACTAAGCTTGTCTTTTGACTTTTAAAACTAGTGCATTTAAATTCAAAAAGGATATTCGGTCATTTGGGTCAAATGAAAAATCGGAACCCAGTAAGTTAGGGCACAATTTCTCAAAATTCTAAATACAGAATATTGCCTTTGTTTTTAGAAATCCTTACCTCGAGATAACAAAATGTCACATCCAGTGAGTTAAGACACAATATTTTTGAATTCCCGAGAATAAGTTTTTATTTAACTTATATGCTTTGATTTAAAAAATAATTGGTTCTTTAGACTCGATGAGAAAAATCGAAACCCAGTAAGTTAGGGTACGATTTCTTTCGAATCTTAAAACGCGGAGTATTTGCTTATTTCAAAACAAAAATTTTAATGCATCGGATAAAATGTAATATGATCGTAGTAAAATGGAAAATGAATTGCAGTGCCGATATGCATAATAGAATAAAAATAATTGCGATAATACAAATAACAATAATAAAGGAAAAAATAAAATAAAATAAAATAAAATAAAAGCTAAAACAAACAACCTATATAAAATAATAGGTAAAAGTAAAAAAAATAAAAATAAATAAATAAACAAATAAATAAAATAATAATAAAATAATAATAAAAATAATAGTAATAATAAATAAATAAGAGTAATAATAATAATCATAATAATAATGATAATAGTAGTGAAAATAATAAAATGAATAATCTAACATTTGAAAGCATATATAAAAGGATATAAAATAATAAATAATGAATAAAATAATCATAATGAAAATAATAATAATAAAATAAAAATAAGTAGAGTCTATTTAAAAAAAGTAAATAAAAATAAAAATAAATATTCAACATTAAATACATCAATTTAATAATAATAATAATAATAATAATAATAATACTAATAAGTATAATAATAATAGTAACAATAATAATAATATTTATAATGATAATTATAGTAATAATGGTAATTATAATAATAATAATTAAAATTAATTAATTTAAAAAAAATTGCAAAAATAACAAGAAGGATTAATTTGAACTTAAAACAGAAATTTGAGGCAAATCCGAAATAAATAAAAAGAAAAAAAGGGCCCATTGAACGCTCGAATAACATAGAAGGACCAATAGGAAAATTAACCCCGCCCTCCAAAACGTCGTCGCTTTGCGCGGGACTGAATTAAAACAGAAGAAAAATTATAGGGGCAAATTCAAAAATAAAAAAAACTGAGTTAAAAAAGGGTCAAGGCGAAAGCGGCGCCGTTTTGGGCGTTTAAAGCTTGCCCCAAAACGACGCCGTATGGGGTCACTATATAAATCAAATTTTCATAAAAAAAATCATTTCCCCCCCGTTTCTCAAAAAAAAAACTGAAACTTTTTTTTTAAAACTCTCTCCCCTCTCTACGATTTCCGGTCATCGGACTGGTCATCGGCCGCCGTCTGTAGCCGTCGGCCCCGCCGTGCACGGCGGCCGGAGCTAAAAAAAAGGTAATTTTTTTATATTATATTTTAATATATATATAGTTTAAAAAATAAAAATAAAATCTTTGTATGTGTATAGACAGTTTCGAATAGAACAAAAAGAAAAGAAAAAAAAAGGAAAAAAACAAGGTATAAAGAACCTTTGCTGATGTTTTGTATTGATTCTCGTATTGATTCCTCCGTAAAAAAAATACAATGTTGGTATCCTGGCTTTTTATAGCCAAAAAAATAAAAAAATACATTATTATTTTGTTATTTCTCTGCTGTCATTTTTTTTCCAGTGCAGGTACGGAGGAGTAACGTGGAGGCGCGAGGTGGTGTACGAAGGAGGGACTACTGACGTGGCGGTGTACGGAGGCGCGACGGCGGCGGCTAGGGCTTCCTAAGGTTTTCTTTTTCTGATTTTGTTTAGGTTATGGGCTAGGGTTTGTGTATTGGGTCTGTTTTTGGGCCTTGTAAAAAAACTTGTTAATTTTGGACTGTTTTTTATTTTGGTTTTTTTTTATTTATTTGGTTTTAATTTGGTTAGTTGGGCCCGGGCAAGATTTGTCCCTTACAGCTACCCCTCTTTGCTCGTTGTCGTGTAACGAGAATGAAGCAAAGACTTAAAAATGGTCAATTTTGCCCGGCCTCGCTGAGTCTCTACTTGTTTTGGTGTCTTTCTTCTTCGAGTAGCTTCATTCCATCCTACTGCATCTTCAGGGGCATAGGAACTAGTGCTTCGATCCAATTCAAGGAGATTAGACACAGAGCGCGTCAATCTGCCGTAAGTAACCGTGGGGATAAGATTTGCTATCTTCAGTCTGCTCCGCTGTAACTTCAGAAAGATAAGGTTTGGTTTTGGTAAATTTGATTTGACCTACTGCAACTTCAGAGGTATATGGTTTGTAACTTTAATCTTTTTCACTGCAATTTCAGGGAAATAAGGTTTATAACTCGTGGCTTCAATCTACTCCACTGCAACTTCAGGAAGATAAGATCCGCCATAATTTGTAGCTTCAATCTGTTCCACTGCATCTTCAGGGAAATACGATTCACTGTCTTCAGTCTGCTCCGCTGTAACTTCAGAAAGATATGGTTTGGTTTTGGTAAATTTGATCTGACCTACTGCAACTTCAGAGGTATAGGATTTGTAACTTTAATCTTTTTCACTACAACTTCAGGGAAATAAGGTTTATAACTCGTGGCTTCAATCTACTCCACTGCAACTTCAGGAAGATAAGATCCGCTATAATTTGTAGCTTCAATCTGTTCCACTGTGTCTTCAGGGAAATACGATTCGCTGTCTTCAGTCTGCTCCGTTGCAACTTCAGGGAGATAAGGCTGGTGGCTTCAATCTACTCCACTGCAACTTCAAGAAGATAAGATCCGCCATCTTCGATTTACTCCACTACAACTTCAAGGAGATAAGATCTACAACTTCAATCTGCTCCACTGCAACTTCAGGAAGATAAGATCCGCAATCTTCGATCTACTCCACTTCAACTTCAAGGAGATAAGATCTACAACTTCAATCTGCTCCACTGCTACTTTAGGGAGATGAGATTTGTGGATTCACCAATCTTGCTACACCGTCCTCTAGGGGACATGACGTGAATCGATTTCATGGGCCTATGCTTATGCCAAATGATTAGGACGTCATGATCAGGATGAATCAAATGCTCCTAATTGGATATGTATGAATAATATTTGCATGAATGCAGAATATCATTTTGCGAGAAGGATCCCTTTCTAATGCTTAGGTTGTCATTGCTCGCTGTTCATCAAGGTTGCATCACTGACGCAATATCCTGTCTTCTTGTTCAGCTGATATTCTTGACAGAAAATCCGAAGAGATAGTCATAATTTAGACTCATCTTTCTCCAATATTTCTAACCCTTAGGTTTGGTGAGTTCTAAATAATAGTCCTGTTTCAGGTTCTTGTACTATTTAGAAGCTCTGAGAGTAATATGCAGAACTTCTTTTGTGAAAGTATTATTAGTCCATTAATCGTTATTTCAATGTAAAATGCTTGAAAATGATCATAATGATGGACAAAACTAAAATTTATTAGGAGCAAAATCTGAAAAGAATGGGTTAATTAAAGAAAGCAAACATTACTGGAATACAAAATGGTGAGGGAAAAAAATAGGTGCCACAGATATCCCAGCCTGAGCTTCTCTGTACGAACTTTCTGAAGATCATTTTAAGCTCAATATGTGTTTAAAAGATCAAGAGTACTTTGTCGATGCCCCAATATGTAGCATAATTCTTCTTTGTTAATTCAGGCATCGTAAGACTACCGCATGCCCTCCTTTAATCAAAATTTGAATTTCCTTTTACGGGTTTTCAATTCAGAACCCCTTTGGTCTCAAGGCGTAACATCTCTCATTCTTGTTAATTCAGAGAAAGCGATACTACCGCATGCCCCATATTTTGATCAAAATTTGAATTGCCCTTTCGCGGGTTTTCAATTCAAAACCCTTTTGGTCTCAAAGCGCCTTTTGCGGGTTTTCGCCTTGGCCTCTCCTTTTTCTTTTCTCTTATTATATTTTCTTTCTTTATTTTCCTTTTTTTTAAAGTGAAGTATTTCTTGATTGAATCTGAATTCGCAAGATTAGGCAAACTCTTGCCATCCATTTCGGTCAACATTGACGCTCCTCTAGAGAAGGCCTTCTGATAAACCGTAAAAGTAACATATTTTAATCCCACATTTAGCATGCTTTTGGATGAATTATCCCTTATTTTATGTAATTTGGTGCTCTTAATCCTTTATTTTCATGTTTTATACTCAGGAAAGCACCGGAGGATGAAAAGAACAAGAAACAGACTTAAAACGGGCCAAATAGGCCACATCACGAAATCGACACGGCCTGGACCCAAGACCACACGGTCGTGCCTCATTAGTCGACCCAACACGGCCTGGCCACGATTCACACGGGCGTGTGCCATGGCCGTGCCCCTGCTGTGGCAATGAGAAGTTTCATTCGGATTGGGATACTTATGGGCAAAGAAACACATTCCAAAAGCCTATATATACACCCTAAGTATGACCTAAAGGGAGGAGCCCAGTACCTTTGACAGGGGGCGTCTTGCTAGGCCTGAGAAGGCATATTTGTGGGGATTTACTCGAGGATAGCCAGTTGATTCATCTCTAGAAGCCGGAATTATACTCAAGACGGGGGATCTCTCCTTCAATTCCTTCAAGGGGTTTTAGGGATTTCTTATGTTTTGTTTTATCTTATTTTCTGAGATGTTTTCTTTTATTGTTATGAACTAAACCCTCAGATACCTGAGGGGGATGAAACTTAGATGAATCTTGTTATCGTTTACTGAACTATATGATAAATATTTGACTTGTTCTTAATCATGTGTTCTTAATTCTTATGTTGATATTTCACGGATATTAATTCAAGTTTGATGTGCTTAGGTGGAGGAGCAAAAGTCCCTGCTTAAGAGTAGATCTAGCATAGTTAAGCGGAGTTGATCGCGCGCCTAGAGATAGGGTGACGAGATTTTGTCAAATTAGGGTGAAACCTAATATGGGATTCCATAGATCGAGTTAATGTGATTCTAGGGGTTTTAATTAGAAAGAGATTTCAATTAATCAACCTAGGGTTAGACGTTATTCGCCTCGAGAGAGGGTTTAATATACATTAGGGAATCTTACGGATCAAGTCAAGTGAATAAATCGTTTTGGTCAGAGTTAGATAACAAGTGAAGTCTGGGTGGATTCTTCATTGGGTGTCGTCTTAATCAATTGGTTTTTCCTCAAGTTATTTTTTCAAATTCATTCTTCTTTGTCTTAGAGTCTTTAATTTAGTAGTTAATTAATTTAGATTTAAAACACCAAATTCCCTTTATTTTAGGCTAAATAATAAAAAGAAAGTTAGTATTAGTACTTTTAGTTCCTTTGGGTTCGACAATCCGGTCTTGCCTAAGCTATACTACTATTCGATAGGTGCACTTGCCTCACTCGTTGTCATAGTTAGTTTCCAGGTTCGATCATTCTCATTATTTAAATTTTTAAAACTCTGACACGCGATCACCTTCTTTACCACATAAGGTCTTTCCCAATTTGACATCCACTTTCTTCAGAAGTCCTTTTGTATGGGAAGGATCCTTTTCAAAACTAAATCTCCTTCATGGAATTCTATAGGATGAACTTTCTTGTTATATGCCCGCGTTATTCACTTTTAGTACACTTGACCATGAGGATAGCCTTTAGCCTCTCTTCTTCGATCAAGTTCAGCTAATCATATCGGGATTGGATCCATTCTGCCTCATCCAACCTCAACTCTGATAAAACTTAGAGAGAAGGAATCTTGACTTCAATGGCCAAAATCGCCTCCATCCATAAACTAATGAGAAAGGCGTTGCCTCGGTAGAGGCCCTAACAGACGTCCGATTAGGCATAGAGGGCGAATTGTAAATTTTTATGCTAATCTTTATGAGTCTCAATCATTTTCTCCACGACCTTCTTTTTTTCTTTTTTCTCTTTTTTTTAGGTTGCCTCCACTACACCGTTCATTTTGGAGCAACGTGATATTCATCTTGAACAGACTGCAAACTTCCACTATCGTGCTGTTGTTCAACTTTAGTGCATTGTCAGATATGATCCTTTTTGACATTCTATACTGACGTATGATCTCTTTTTTCAAGAATTTGCTGACTGTCGACTTTGTAACATCGGCATATGAAGCAGCTTTCGCACACTTGGTGAAGTAATAAACGACCATAAAGATGAATCGATACCCGCTAGAAGCCTTTGGTGAGATTGGCCCACTAACATTCATGTCCCACATAGAGAAAGTCCACGGATGTGTCATGAGGAGATGAATGAGGCATAGGAATCTTGTCTTCATAAATTTGGCACTTATGCCATTTCTTGGTATAACTGATGCAATTCTTTTCCATGGTGGATCAGCAGTACCCGAACCTCATGATTTGCCTGGCCATTGTAAAACCATTAGCATGTGTTCTTCAGACAACCTTATGGACCTTTTCTAAGATTTTTTTAGCCTTAACAACATCCACACGTCTTAGTAGCCCAGACATCTCTTGATACGATCATGCGAAAACATCCTTGAATTTTTTGAATAACTTCAATGACGTCTCGTGTTGTATCTGTGGTGATACAGGCTCCGATCTTCACCTCTTTCTCTTCTCCTAGGCTCATAATGACTTTTTTGTAAGGTAGGATCTGTTTTTCATCTTGTTCTACCATCCTTAACAAATCAGGAGATAGGTTACAATCTTTGTCGTCTTCAAAGTCCTGAGATCCCTCTAGACACATATCTTGCTCAAAAGTAGATTCTCGAGTCGATGTGCAGTGTCATTTCATGTCGTTGATATCTAGGGACCTATTGTAGGTATGAAGGAATATTTAAAGAACAAATGAATCTAAGAATAAATATTTATGTGGTATGAACATGAATGAAATAAAGGAATAAAAGAATATTTGCTCAAAGTGAGACACAAAAATGTATTTTTTATTGAAATAAAGATGTTGGACATGAGCCTATTTTATAAAAGGATTCTTATTGCTTCTAGGCTTAAAGAAACAAGCGTGTTTTAAATATTACTCTAAATTAGCTCTAAAAAATACAGGGATCTCTTCCACAGTCCCATTGTTCAAAACACTCTCAGGCTCATAAGGGCGAATGCCTAATAAGTTTTCTCCTCCGATTCCTTCTTCGGATATAACATTGATGCTCCAATTTCTGAACATTCCAACTGAGCCTTCAGTATATTCATAGAATTCCAGTTCCTTATTATCCATCAGGCCTTGCACCAAGGCTCTGAATTCATTGCACTTTTGAATCACGTGACCCTCTTCATCATGGAACTCACAATAGTTCCTTGCTTCTCCGGATTTCTCCCCCAAATCCTGTATGATTAATCCACTTTCTACCATTTTCTTCCAAATCTCTCTCAGCGGGGTTTTCACTTCTGCTACATCTGTCTTGATTCTCTTCCCTGCACTCTTGATTATCGCGTTTACCCCTTTGTCAGAATGGTTGGGTAACGAATTTTTTGCATCAAATTTCACAATACCCATGTTGATGAGTCTTTCGATTATCTTTTTTAAAGTGGTGCAGTTCTCAATCGAATTTCCTGTGATTCCCGCATGGTACTCGTATTGGGCGTTCACTTCGTACCATTTGAGAAAGGGAGGCTGTATACGTTTTAGGTAGAAAGGGGATACTATATGTGCATCAAACAAACTTTGGTACAACTCCCCGTACGTGATCGGCATGGGCGTGAACCGGAGTTTTTCTGAGTTCGGTCTTGGATTGGAATCTTGCCTTGGAGGGACCTGATGGCTAGTAGTTACCGTCCTTGGCTGGCTTACGGTAATTGGCTTTGAATAGCCCTTGTCATACATACTCGCATTATTCGCCTCATTTTCCCTCTTCTTCAGGGCATTTAAAGTATTGATTTGGGGGCTCCTCTCTTGCCTTTTCCGTTTGTAACGATCTTCAAATTGTTTTGGGAGCTCCACTCTCACCTTTTTTATTTTCGCTAGATTATCCAGATCAAGGACAACAGGATTGATTGGATCGTCCCCTGGACTAGAACCTGGACCTGTCGGGAAGTTCACCAGTATCGAGGTACCAGTTTGGTATTGTGGTCTGATGTTAACGGACACCCTTTGCGGATATGCGTTTGGTTGTGCTTGGGTGTTTGTTGGGGTAAAGCCTGAATGATAAGCGGGATCCTCGTTATCGTCCCCAGAATTAACCATAGGGCTTTTCCCTTTTTCTAACCCTCCAGCTAGCATCTGGGTTAACTGGCTCATTCTGTTTCTTTGAAACTCTAGTATCTGATTCTTTATATCTTGTTGAATTTTGGATAATTTCTCTAGCATCTGTATTTGCATTTGCTCTAATCTCCCCAACCTTTGGTCCATTTCTTTAGTCTTTGCTCGGGTACCGTAATGTTGTTTGGGTGATAAGTTTTTGTTGGTTTCCAGATTAACTCTGAAATGATTTTAACCAATTAGGGTCTTTCCACGAAATTTAATGCACATGATGTGATGTAATGTGAATGCATGAAATGAATGCAAAAAAGCGTCGATTCTGATTCAATTTCATTTAGAAAACTTTACTAGAAAACAAAATTCTTTACATAAAACGGATTACAAATATGGCTTTACCCTAATGCTCAAAGTTTTAACTTTCCTAAGCAACGAAGCTAACTCTTGACCCCAATCTGATTCTAGCTCATACTTCACGCTTAGCATGTCGGCCTAAATTGCCAAGGTCTGTAAATGATCGGCTACCTCCCGAATCTGAGCCACGGCCTCGCCCATAATGTAATCTCTATTCTTGACTTGATTCTGAGAATGGTGAAGCTGTTCCTTCCAACGTTCCTCATTTACCTCAAGAAGATCTACCCGGAGTTCATAATTTTTTGATGCAGACTCTAGTTCTTCTATCTTTCTTTTCATTTCTTCAATCTTGTTCAAACTTGCCCTCAACTCGACCGCAAAATTACGATTTCTATACTGATGAAGTGATTTTTCAAGTTCTGCCACTCTAGCCTTTAATCCTCTTTTGTCATTTTGGGTTTCTAACAAACTCCTTTCTAGGGCTTGTTTCAGTGCCTGAGCCTCCTGGAATTTTCTCTCCCACCAATCGGCTTTGGTTCATTCTTCTTGGATCTCTTATCGCCATTGCTTTGACATTTTTCCAAATCTGGCGGTTCTCATCGATAGACATAATTTCTTGTAATCTGTCTTCAAACTATCCAAGTCTTCCTCGGCTTTATTCTTTCCTTTCCTTGATTTCTCGGCCTCTAGCTTTTGAACATCAGCATCTAACCTTAAATGCATCTTTTCTTCCTTCAATTGTTCTATCTTCTTTTCAAGTTCCAAATTCCTCCTCTCGAAGTCTTGCTTTATGATTTCTAGTTCTGACGGGACCACTTGTAAGTACTCCTCCATCGGTCGAACGCCTTCTAAATTTGGCCCGGGGATATTATCATTAATTCTTTTACTCCACCATCCACTGTACCCGGGATTCGTCATTGGACCTACGGCCAGCATTTTCATTCGACGAGTCTGATTCCAAGCGTTAGAAATCTCCTTTACCATTTTCTTGTAGTTATCTCCCTAGTGCGAAAACTCACATTGAGCTAGCCCATACGTTACCGGTATGAACTGTCTTGATCTATATTACCTCAATATGAGCAAATGAGCATACCCAACGGCTCCCCAAATCCCAAGCAAAGGGACCTAGTCAAAACGCCCAGATCGATAAAGAATTTCGTCAGGAATCAACCAAGGAGCTCTCTACTCGACATCTTCTTCCTGTAGATTTTGGAGGAGCGCTATCCAATTTTCCTATGATATGTCATCCCTTCTTGGTGTGGCCACTATCTCCTTTAATGGGGAGTAATTCCCGGAGAAAACCCGATAAGAAACCTTATCTACTTTCCAAAAATAACTGTGGAACCAAGCTAACAACAACTGTATGCACCCTATAAATCTGCCCTCTCCGGCCCTCCTATATGCATTCAAAGATCTAAATGTCTCGGCCAAGATTGCAGGAACAGGTGTGACCCCTTTATCAAGTCGATCAAAGAGATCCGAGACTGCCTCATATACATACCCTAATGCCCTAAGGAAGATCATTAGTCCGTAGATGCTCAAAGCAAACACATCGACTCTCTTTTTCGTATCAGGATGCACTAGAATCAAATCTCTCAAATTCTTCCATGGGATGTACTTACAATCACCTTTTTGCTTGATCTTAGCTGTAATCCATTGTTCACTCATTCCTTTAATGTTCATCAATTTCTTCCAAAAGGTCGGGACATAAGCGGCTCTAAAATAAGCTTTATCGACTTGAACTTTTGGACAATGCAGTAGGGTTGTATATTCTTCCACAGTGGGCAGTAAATCGATCCTCTCTAAGGTAAAGCAACTGTATGTAGGGTTCCAATACTGAGCGAGGGCCCAGAACAAATGCTCGTCTACCTTGATGTCGAGTAGATACAGTAAATCCCCATAATTATAGTAGAACAACTGCTTGTGATCTCATGTTTCTTTTAATTCCTGAATGTTATTTTGTGTCACGCTGATACGGGTGTAGTCCCATAATTCTGGCGTATACCCATCGGCTAGACTATCCCCTTTCTCTAATTGTGTTTTCTTTGACCACATACGGACAGCCTCATTATCTTCCACTTTATCAAGAAATTCGTTCTCCATGACAAGCTCTCTAATTTAGTAATCGAACGTGAATCGACACTCTTTTAAATATGAAATGACATACAAACATAGCAAAAACACAATAAGTCAGTACAATATACAAAAACAAAACTCAAAGCAAATGAAAGAGAATCAAGCACCTATCTGGGTAACCGCTAGGGTTTAGCACAGTGCTATCTAGGGTGGGCTCATAGGGTCTTCTACATGCGGTTTGGTTCTAAAGTTGAGGTACCCAAACCAGAAGATTCCTCGATCCTCACCCATTATAGGCTCATACGGACCGAGTTCAGTTCAGGGGAATACATTTCCCTATGGCTACACGGAGATGAAAATCTCACGAAGACATAGGTACGAATGTATCCCGAAAGCGATCCACTATCCTGCATGGAGGTGAAAACCTCACGAAGGAGTAGCTTCTCACTCCCACTTAAAAGAGGTAAGACCAAACGGTCCTTATGCAATATGATGCGAAAATATTCTACGAGACTCAAACCACATCAATCATATGAAATAACACAAACAAATGCAATAAAAGGATCGTAATTTTTCAAATCAGATTTTCAATTTTCGACAACAAGAGAGAAAATGATCAATTTTACGGCTTGACTCTCTTTCGGTCCCCAGTGGAGTCGCCAAGCTGTCGAAACCATTTTTTTGTTGAAAAACGGGGTCGACTTTAAAAATAAAAATGGAGTCGCCACCAATCCCTTTTTTGAGGTGCGATCGGGTCACCTTGAGATTGATCATTAAAACATTTTGATTTATTAAAACGATGATTTTTGGCCTACAAAATTTGAAAAAATGGGTTCGGGAGTCGGTTACGCACGAGGAAGGATTAGCACCCTCGTAACGCCCAAAATTGGTACCGAATTGATTGATTAACGTCTTAATGTCAAAAATTTGAAAAGATTTTAAAACACAATCCTCTTTGTTTAAAGAAAAACTTGAATAAATTAAATTGGATGCTGAGACCCGCTTATTTCGAAGAAGTAAAATTTTATGCCCAGTGAATTAGGATACGACATTTCGAATCCTCGAAACTAAGCTTGTCTTTTGACTTTTAAAACTAGTGCATTTAAATTCAAAAAGGATATTCGGTCATTTGGGTCAAATGAAAAATCGGAACCCAGTAAGTTAGGGCACAATTTCTCAAAATTCCAAATGCAGAATATTGCCTTTGTTTTTAGAAATCCTTACCTCGAGATAACAAAATGTCACATCCAGTGAGTTAGGACACAACGTTTTTAAATTCCCGAGAATAAGTTTTTATTTAACTTATATGCTTTGATTTAAAAAAATAATTGGTTCTTTAGACTCGATGAGAAAAATCGAAACTCAGTAAGTTGGGGTACGATTTCTTTCGAATCTTAAAACGCAGAGTATTTGCTTATTTCAAAACAAAAATTTTAATGCATCAGATAAAATGTAATATGATCGTAGTAAAATGGAAAATGAATTGCAGTGCCGATACGCATAATAGAATAAAAATGATTGCGATAATACAAATAACAATAATAAAGGCAAAAATAAAATAAAATAAAATAAAAGCTAAAACAAACAACCTATATAAAATAATAGGTAAAAGTAAAAAAAATAATAAATAAATAAATAAATAAAATAAAATAATAATAAAAATAATAGTAAAAGCTAATAGTAAATCAATAAATAAATAAATACTATGTACAATAGTTTAAAGATAATAAAATAATAATAATAACAATAATACAATAATAATAATAATAAATTATAATAAAAATAAATTAATAAACGAATAATAATAGTAAAAATAAATAAATAAGAGTAATAATAATCATAATAATAATGATAATAGTAGTGAAAAGAATAAAATGAATAATCTAACATTTGAAAGCATATATAAAAGGATATAAAATAATAAATAATGAATAAAATAATCATAATGAAAATAATAATAATAAAATAAAAAAAAGTAGAGTCTATTTTAAAAAAAAAAGTAAATAAAAATAAAAATAAACATTCAACATTAAATATATCAATTTAACAATAATATATAATATAATAATAATAATAATAATAATAATAGTGGTAGTAATAAAAATAATACTAATAAATAATACTAATAAATATAATAATAATAATAAGAGTAACAATAATAATAATAATATTTATAATGATAATTATAATTGTAATAGGCCCAATTTGCCCGGGCCCATTAGATAATATTAACCAAAATTAAAAAAAAACAAAAAATAATAAATCTATAATAAGAGTCCAATACAATAAAATAATAGCCCAAATACAAAACCCAATTCCTAAACCCGAAGCCCAAATGCCAAACGAGGCCCAAAATTCTTCCAGAAACCTCTAGGGTTTCTGGAACCCTCCAGCGCCGCAGCAGCCGACTCCCACGTGCGTCGCAGCTCCACGCCAGCCGAACGCTCGGGCCACCCCGCCTCCACAATGTTTGCACCTGTAAACAGAAATGACAATAGAAAAGGAGCCAACGAAGCAAACAGAATACAACAAAGCAACAGCATTTTTTTTTATTTTTTTTTCTATTCAGCTATAAATAAGGCCAAAATCAAATGTAAAGGGGGCCGATTTTTTGTATATAGGAACGCATCTTTACTGAATAAAAAAGAAATCAGAATAAAGAGGGTGATTTTCGATTTTAACTTCTTTTAATTTGTTAAGAATGGTAGAACAAGTGAAAATAGACTCTACTTTGCAAAGGGCCAGTGGATGTTGCGAGCTTAGGAAAGGGGTAAAGATCGAAGCCTAACTCACCACAGAAATAAGGCAAGACATCATTGAGTTATTTTCAAGAATTCCAAGATGTTTTCGCACAATCATATCGAGGAACGCCAGGCTTGAAATGTGGGTATGCTGTTTAAAGAACCCATGGTAATGGTTTTACGATGGTCAGGCTAATCAAGAGGATCGGGCTACTGGTCTACCAAAAAAGGGAAATTGCATCAGTTACTCCGTAAATGCCAAATTGGGGAAGACAAGACTTATGTGCCTCTTCCATTCTTTCTATAGGTGGGGCATAGATGTTATGGGGCTGATCTCGTCAAAAGCATCTAGCCGATACCAATTCATCTTTGTGGTTATCAATTACTTTACTAAGAGGGTGAAGGTCGCTTCATATGCCAAAGTTACAAAGTCAACAGTCATCAAATCTAGATTCAAATCCAAATCCAAATCCAAATCCAAATTCAAATTCAAATAAAAAAAAAGAAACAAAAAACAAAAAAAAAGTGTGGCAATAAAGAATGCCAGAAAGAAACATGTTTAACATAATTGCACAATGTCAAAGATTTACAGTCTGTTCAAAGATCAGACACCATATCAGTGCAGCAAAGGCAGCCAAAAAACCATTCAAAATTTTTGAAAAATGACTGAGATTTGTAAAGGTTGGCATAGAGAAGTTACCATTTACCCTCTTTGCTTTTTGAACATTGGCCAGGACCTTCACCGGGGCAACATCTTTCTTATTGGTTTATGAAAGGGAAGCAATTGTTGGAAGTTAAGATTCCTTTTCCTCAAGCTTTGATTGAATTAAGAATCGGATGAAGCAGAATGTCTCCAGTTAGCTTGATTGAAAGTATTCATCGTGGTCGAATGATACGGGCTTATGATAAAAAAGGGTTCGCTCAAGGGAATTTCATAAAGGGAACCTGGCATTAAGGATTCTTCTCATACAAGAGGACTTTAGAGGAAAATAAATGCCAAAATTTGGAAAAGCCTTATGTGGTGAAGAAGGCTTGTTCTGGAAGATCATTAACTTTGACCAAGATGGATGGCAAGGACATGCTCAAGCCGGTGAATTCAGATTTCATCTAAAAGGAGAGGCCAAGGTGAAAACCCGCAAATGGCGCCTTGAGACCTTAAAAAAAACAAAATCAACAAAAAAAACCAAAAAAAAAAGCAACAAAAAAAAGAGAAAAGAAATAAAAATATAAAAATCAAATACAAAAAAAAAATCAATCAAAAAAAGAAGAAAGAAAAAGGATAGGCCAAGGCGAAAACCCGCAAAGGGCGCTTTGAGACCAAAGGGGATTTGAGTTGAAAACCCAAAAAGGGCGGCTCAAATTTTGATCAAAGGAGGGGCATGTGGTGATCTTGCTATACTTGAATTAACAAAGAAGGGATATGTTACATCTTGGAGCATTGACAAAGTACTCGAGATCTCCTAAATACATCCTGGGCTCAAAATGGTTCTCAAGAAGTTTGAACAAGAGAAGCTCAGGCTGCGATATCTGGGGCACCTAGTTTCCATCTTACCCATTCTGAATTTTTTATCTTTAATTATTTTATTCATTTCAAAATACACTACCAATAAATTTCTTTTGATTGCATTTGCTAGCTTTGCTTAACTTATTTGTTTCGAGGTATGCTCCTAATTAATTTCTTTCTTGTCCATTGTTATGATTTTTTTCAAGCATTTTGCATTGAAATAACGATTAGTGGACTAATAAAACTTTCATAAAAGGAGTTTCGCATATTACTCTGGAAACTTCTGAATAATAAAAGAACTTGAAACAAGACTATTGTTTAAAACCCACCAAGTTTAAGGGATGGAAATATTGGTGAAAGACAAGTCTAAACTGAGACTATCTCTCCAGATTTTCTCAAAAATGGTGATTGAACAAAATGACAAGACATTGCGGCAGTAATACAATCTTAACGAAAAATGGGCAATGTTAACCCGAGTGTAAAAGGGGAATCATTCTCGAGAAAAAATGATATTCTGCATCCATGCAAATATCATGCATACACATTTGGTTAGGTAACCCGGGGAGTGATCAGTGGATGGAACAAGTTACAGATCCTATACTCTTGATTTACGACAGGTTGGAACAAATTCTATACCCTTGAGTTGCAGTGGGATAGATTGGAAAAGATTCAGATCATATACCCTTAAGTCACAATGAGATGAACCCTGAAGTTACAGTGGGGCAAATCTGTTGAGCAAGATATAATGGTTTTTTTAGGGTTTTCTGTCGAGAATACCAGCCGAACAAGATGGCAGCATGATACGTCAGTGATAAAACCTTGATAAACAATGAGTGATGACACCTTAAGTGTAATATCCTAAATTGGGGGTTATGCGTTTGGAGCATAACTCAAGTGTTAGTAGGCTTTAAGTGTGGTTGAGCATGTTTTAAGGGTTTTGAGAATCCAAGGATGTAGGAGGAAGTCTTGGAAAAATATTGGAATTTTATTTTTAAAGGAGAAGTTAGGTGAAGGAGGCCTTAAGGAAAATTTTTAGGAGTTTATGGACATGAAAGTGGGCTTGGTAAAGTGGCTTGGGACGCTACCTTAGGTGCTTGGGAGGTTGCGTCAAAGGGAGTTCAGGAGGGAAAAGGTTCGAGCATCGTGGAAGCATTAAAGACTTTTATTTTTGCGTCAAAAAGGGGAACTGGGCTAAGGAGGCTTTAAAGAAATTTTTAGGGAAGTAATGACACAAGGAATCATGTGGTAAAGTGGCAATGGACGCCATGTACAGTGGGGTTAAGGGCCTTGGTTCGAGTTGCGAAGGAAGCAGGAAGGAGTGTTTATTTTTGCATCAAGAAGGCGCTCAGCGAAAGAGGTTTTAAAAGAAATTCAGGTGAATCATGTCACAAAAAACGCCTTGGCAAAGTGGCACAGGCGTTATCTGCGGCTTGCGTCCAAGGGCTCCAGCAGGTCTTGGGTTCGAGGTCAGTGAACAGCAAGAGGAGTGTTTTATTTTGCTTTTGCGTCAAGGTAGAGTTGGAAGAAAGTGGACGACACACGGGGACTTTTAATTGGATGAGGATTCACTTATTCTCCTATTAATTTTGGCTAAGGTAGGATAATTGATGATTATTTTATTTTATTTTAAGTTGGTAGATAATAGATAATTGTTGTTTTATTTATTCAAGTAGGATAATTGTTGATTTAATTATTTTGTGTAAGATGAAGAAGAGATAAATAAGGATTTATTTTATTTATTTTGGTTTAAATAGGTGATAAGAGATAATATAGGAGTTTGATAAGGGATTAATGTTAGATTAATTTATTTTATTTGTTAAGGAGATAATAGAGGAGATTATCAAAGAGTTTGATAATAGCAAGGATATAGTAGCCGAATTCTTTATAAGGGGGGGAGTAATCATCTTTGATATCTTTTTCTTTAAATTTTTTTGTGCCGAATTTCTTCCCACTCACACCTCTCATTCTTTTCTTTCATCCAACACCAAATCTATTTCTATTTCTTTGAAGCCATAACCGAAGCTTAAAGTGCCTATTCTCTTTGTTTTGCATGCAAGTCACAAAAAGCTAAAACCCTCTGTCGTTGTTGTTCTTTGTTGCCGAAATCTCCAGGGCATAAAACCCTCTCCATTGTTGCGTTTTCTCTTCACCATTAAGTGCCGAAACCATCATTGTTGTGCTCTAAGCCGAATCTTTAAAGGAGGGTGTCTTTGTCGACTACTTACTTTAGGCTCTTCAAAGCAAACGTGTAATAGTGGTAAGTGAATTCTCCTTTGGTAATCGCTTTTGATTCTTCAAGGTAGGCCAATAAGGCATTCGCCAAGGCCATCTTTAGGGTTTAAATGTGACCGATTGGTATTATGGTTAATTAGGGGCAAGTCGATGTAAGTAGGACAAGCTTCGGGATTCAAGATTTATTTCGTAAGGATATTTAGTAAATGTAGATTTGATTTGATATATTAAAGTAGTAGTGATTAATCGGTTGATTTGATTAAGTATCGTTATGGAGGCGAATGCTAGTCAAGAAAGACAAGGGATAGCCCCTATCCCAAGTTTAAGAGAATATCCGTTCTGCTGATGCAGGATTGGCCACCGGGGTGTGGACCAAATCGAACAAGAAAGTAGGCAAATAGCCGTAGTATCGCCTAGTGATAGCATCGGTATCGAAAGCGTAGTTCTCCAAGTGATCAGGTGTGTGATTAACCCACCGTTTCCGGGTTTATGCTATATTTGTATGTGTTATGTTTATGGGTTAACTAGTGCGTTGGATGTGGTGATGTGATATGGATACCCTAGAGGGTATATCGAATACCGTGTTAGTGTTGATTATTGAAAGAATGTGAATGTGCCTACATGAATGAGATTGTATGTCTGAACAACCTGTACATGCATTATTATCATGACATTATTATATGTTACATGTGCATGGGTGGGATATGATATGAAAGAAGGTATGGGTGTACTTCGAGTACGTGGTTTGATGTTAGCCTAGAGCTACATCGTGGATTGACGTTGACTGAGGTCACATTGTGGATTAATTGCGATTTAGTTCGCGTGGCTTGATGAGTAGCTCTGTGCCTCATCGTGGTTGATATAAGCTATGTGCTATATCGTGGTTGATGAGTGACTATGTGTCCCATCGTGGTTTTGGTGTTAGCTACGGCTACATCGTGGATTAGCGCTGGATCGAGGTCGCGTTGTGGATTATTGTGCTTAATTGCACGTGGGCGGCATTGATTGCCTTTGGAGTAAAAAGGAGGGTGATTTGTTAATCCCTTGGTGTGTGGTAGGTTTGGATACGGGGTGTGTAGAGGATGGACCCTAGGTTGGGTTGGGTGCACTTTGCATTTCAATTGATATGTGGATTAATGTGCAAATGGGCCAAGCCCAGTATATGAATGTGGATCAGTGCGGAAATGGGCTAAGCCCGATATGTGGAAATTATGCGGTTAATTACCTGTTACACGATAAGTGACATGAATATGGGCCAAGCCCAGAATGTGTTATTATGTGAATATGTTATCTTGTTATCTGATATATGGGTTAATATGTGGGTGGAATTCAGTGGATTAATTACACACTGAGTCTGTATGACTCACCCAAATTTTTATCAACATCGCAGGTGATGGATGATGATCGGACCGGGTTGGAGTGGATACGAGGTGGCCCATGCAGAAGAAGTTGTTTTCATTATATAATAGAATTTATTAACTTCAGTATTTTAAGTATTTTTGAATAGTTATTTGTTGTAATAAGGGCCTTAAAGCATTTGAATTTTGCTATGTTTCAGTTGGATTTGTAATTAAGTTAATATTTTGGTAGTTTAATTTTAAAAGCTATTTATATCTCAAAAGTCATATTAAAGTTTTGAATCCGGTATTTTTATCACCACTTAATTTTATTTAGAATGTTTTAAATGTTTTATCAAGGGCAACAAAATTTTAACGGTTTTTACTGTTAAGTAAGAATATTTTTAAACGTTTTCCGCAGTGGCATTTCAAATTCGGTCGTATCGAATGGGCCGGGTTTGGGGTGTTACATTAAGCTTTTAAAAAGGGATCATTTTCATGAAATTTTGCATCCATGCAAGACACATTTAGTTAGGAGCATTTGATTCATTCCAATCATTGCATCTTAATCCTTAAAAAGGGATCATTCTCATTCTGTATTCATGCAGGACACATTTAGTTAGGAGCATTTGATTCATTCCGATCATTGCATCCTAATCATTGTACATTTATCAAAGGATCATTCTCATGACATTCTGCATTCATGTAAATGTCATCCATAATATCATTTGGTTAGAAGCATTTGATTCATTCCGATCATTGCATCTTAGTCATTGTACATTTTAAAAAAAAAGGAATCATGACATTTTTGGCATTCATAACACATGTGGCTAGGAGCATTTGATTCATTCTGATCATAGCATCCTGATCATTCGGCATAAACATATGCATGTAGAACCGAGTCTACAGGACATGTCTCTCAGAGGACGGTGTAGCAACATCGATGAATTCACAGATCTTATCTCCCGAAGCAGTAGTGGAGCAGATCAAATTTGGCGAATCTTATCTCCATGTATCGACAATGGAGCAGATTTTAGCCATTGGTCTTATCTTCCTGAAATGGTAAGGAAGCAGACTGAAAAGTTCAGATTTTGTTCCCTCGAGATGGTAGTGGAGCAGACTGAAGATTGAAGTCTTCCTGAGATAGTAAGGAAGCAGATTGGAAAGTTCGAATTTTGTCCCCTCGAGATGGTAGTGGGGCAGGCTGAAGATTGTGGTCTTCCTGAGATAGTAAGGAAGCAGACTGGAAAGTTCAGATTTTGTTCCCTCGAGATGGTAGTGGAGTAGACTGAAGATTGAAGTCTTCATGAGATAGTAAGGAAGCAGATTGGAAAGTTCAGATTTTGTTCCCTCGAGATGGTAGTGGAGCAGACTGAAGATTGAAGTCTTCTTGAGATAATAAGGAAGCAGGCTGGAAAGTTCAGATTTTGTTCCCTCGAGATGGAAGTGGAATAGACTGAAGATTGAAATCTTCTTGAGATAGTAAGGAAGCAGTCTGGAAAGTTCAGATTTTGTTCCCTCGATATGGCAGTGGAGCAGACTGAAGATTGAAGTCTTCCTGAGATAGTAAGGAAGCAAATTGGAAAGTTCAGATATTGTTCCCTCGAGATGGTAGTGGAGCAGACTGAAGATTGAAGTCTTCTTGAGATAGTAAGGAAGCAGATTGGAAAGTTCAGATTTTGTCCCCTCGAGATGGTAGTGGGGCAGGCTGAAGATTGTAGTCTTCCTGAGATAGTAATGAAGCAGACTGGAAAGTTCAGATTTTGTTCCCTCGAGATGGTAGTGGAGCAGACTAAAGATTGAAATCTTCCTGAGATAGTAAGGAAGCAGACTGGAAAGTTCAGATTTTGTTCCTCGAGATGGCAAAGTGGAGCAGATCAAGATTGAAGTCTTCCCGATAGTAAGGAAGCAAATTGGAAAGTTCAGATTTTGTTCCCTCGAGATGGTAGTGGAGCAGACTGAAGATTGAAGCCTTCCTGAGATAGTAAGGGAGCAGATTGGAAAGTTCAGATTTTGTCCCCTCAAGATGGTAGTGGGGCAGGCTGAAGATTGTAGTCTTCTTGAGATAGTAAAGAAGCAGATTGGGAAGTTCAGATTTTGTTCCCTCGAGATGGTAGTGGAGCAGACTAGAGATTATAGTCTTATCTTCCTAATGTAGCAAGGGAGCAGACTAAATAAAATTATAGATCTTGTCTCCTCGAGATAGCAGTGGGGTAGATCGAATTTGGCGAATCTTATCTCCATATATTGGCAATGGAGCAGATTCAAGTCACCTAGCCTTATCTTCCTGAGGTAGCAAGGGAGCAGGCTGAAGATTATAGTCTTATCTTCCTGATGTAGCAAGGGAGCAGACCAAATAAAATTGTAGATCTTGTCTCCTCGAGATAGTAGTGGGGCAGATCAAAAACGGTGAATCTTATCTTCCCGAGGTAGCAGCGGAGCAGATTGAAGCCACAAGTTTAAATTGGATCGAAGCGCTAGTTCTCATGCTCCTGAAAATATAGCGGGATGAAACAAAGCTACTCGAAGAAGAAAAGCACTGAAAAGGTCAAGATTTGGCAAGACTGGGCAAAATTGGCCCTTTTTGAAGTATTTGCTCTATTCTCGTTACACGACAATGAGCAAAGAGGGGCAGCTGTAATAGGCCCAATTTGCCCGGGCTCATTAGATAATATTAACCAAAATTAAAAAAAAAACTAAAAATAATAAATCCATAATAAGAGTCCAATACAATAAAATAATAGTCCAAATACAAAACCCAATTCCTAAACCCGAAGCCCAAATGCCAAACGAGGCCCAAAATTCTTCCAGAAACCTCTAGGGTTTCTGGAACCCTCCAGCGCCGCAGCAGCCGACTCCCACGTGTGTCGCAGCTCCACGCCAGCCGAACGCTCGGGCCACCCCGCCTCCACAACGTTTGCACCTGCAAACAGAAATGACAACAGAAAAGGAGCCAACGAAGTAAACAGAATACAGCAAAGCAACAACATTTTTTTTTTATTTTATTTTTTCTATTCAGCTATAAATAAAGCCAAAATCAATTGCAAAGGGGGCCGATTTTTTGTATATAGGAACGCATCTTTACTGAATAAAAAAGAAATCAGAATAAAGAGGGTGATTTTCGATTTTAACTTCTTTTAGATTTCAGATTTCATTCCATTGAATCTCGATTTATTTTTTTTCTTTTGCATGTGTAAACAAAACAGAGGCATAGAGTATAAAATAGAAAGAGGGAAGAGATTACCCTTGATTTGCCTGAAAAATGGAGGTTTTCGGCCTTCCGACCACCCGATACAGATACTGTGCGCCAAACGAAAGGGCTGGCGGTGGCGGACTATACTGGAGTTAGGCCAGAAATCGCCTAGGCTGAGAGAAGGGGAAAGAGTTTTCGGATTTTTTTTTTATTTTTGAAGGATGAAATGATTTTTTGTAAAGAAATTTTAATTTAAATAGTATAATAAAACGGCGCCGTTTTGGCTTAATACACCCAGGCCTAAAACGACGTCGTTTTGAGCCATCAGATCCGCGTGTTGACCCGACCCAGGGGAAGGATCCGCGTGTTTTATGTGAATGGGATAATTTCCCTTTTGGCCCTTCCGCATTTTATTTCTTTTTAATTAAGTTTTATTTTATTTTAATTTCGCCCTTAATTTTTGTTCTGTTTTCATTTTAGTCCCCGTCTAAACGCATCGTTTTCGCGAATGGGAATATTTCTTTTTTAATCCTCGTTCATTTATGCGCATTTTATTTAAGTCCCTAATTTTGTTTTCATAATTTTATTTGTTTAAAAATTGCTCTTTTAATTCTGTTTTTATTCCAATTGGGGCCTTTTCTGTTTCAGTTTATGTATTTTATTCTATTTTCCTTAATTAATTTGTTATTCATTTTTTAAAATTATTTTAACACACTATTTTGAAATATTATTGATGGTCTAGTTTTTTTTATTTTTTTTACTTGTATATTTTTTTAACTTATTTTAATATAATTTGTTCATTATAAAATTCCCTTTTATGTATATTTCTTTGATTTAAAGATTTATATAATATTTTAATTTTATACATCATTATTTATATATATTATTTAAATTAAGCTATTTCTTAATATAGGCATATTATTCATATTAATTTCTTTTTTACTTTATGATTTTTATTCATTTTGATGGATATTTTATCTTGTATATCATGTATTTTGATTTTATTCTTATAATATTCATTTTAAAATTCATTTGTATACTATTATCTAATATATTTTTAATCTTTATATTTTTAATTAATATATATATTGTTTTATATACTACTTATTTTAATATTTTTTATAATACTTGTTTTGAAATTCTTTAATATATTACCATTTGATATATTTTTATTTTCCTCTTTATTTTATTCAAAATTCTCATATATTACTTGTTTTAAAATTTATATACATATAATTTGTTGTTTGTATATTAATGAGTTCATTTTTTTTGTTTTCATATATTATTCATTCTTTCTATTTGTCTTAAAAGTTGTTGCATTTTATTTATGTTAAGTTGCTTGATATTTCTTCCTAAATTGTCTTTTGATTCATTAGTTTCGAATGTTAATGTTAGTATTTGTATAGCATATGATATGTTGCCATTGTATGAACCCTAATTCGCTCTTTTTTGTTTTCATTATTGCCATGTATTGTTATTTTGTGATTGCAATTATACTTTTGTTTTTTATTATTGCATTGTGATTAAGGTTTCCAACTTATTTATGAAAATTGTTTATTTTATATCCAAACAAACCAAGCAAATATATTTTGAGTCTATCTTATATTCGTTTAGTAAAATTTTTCAAGATAAGGCAATATTTGTGTGCTTGGAAATTCGAAAAATTGCATCCTAACGTGCTGGGTGCCAATTTTTCGTTCGACCAAATAACCAAATATCCTTTTAATTGTATGTTTTGAAAATCAAAGATGATCTCGGTATCGAGGTATAAATGTGTCATATCCCAACGTGTTGGATGTGGTTTTTTTATTCCTTTGGAACGAGTAAATCTTGAAATTCAATTCAAAATTAATTAACATTCTTTAAAAAGAATCACACCTTAAACATTTTCAAGTTTTCAACACAAGGACACTAATTAATCAATTTGGTACCCGTTTTGGGGCGTACGAGGGTGTTAACCCTTTCTCGTGCGTAACCGACTCCCGAACCCTTTTTGTTATTTAATTTCGTAGACCAAATTTTTTAGGTGATCCAATCACACCTAAGCAAAAAAAAGGTTGGTGGCGACTCTACTCCATATTTTTAAAGTCGATCCCCATTTTCCAAAACATAAAAAAATGGTTTCGACAATAATAATAATGGTAATTATAATAATAATAATTAAAATTAATTAATTTAAAAAAATTGCAAAAATAACAAGAAGGATTAATTTGAACTTAAAACAGAAATTTGGGGCAAATCCGAAATAAATAAAAAGAAAAAAAGCGCCCCATTGAACGCTCGAATAACATGGAAGGACCAATAGGAAAATTAACCCCGCCCTCCAAAACGTCGTCGCTTTGCGCGGGACTGAATTAAAACAGAAGAAAAATTATAGGGGCAAATTCAAAAATTAAAAAAAAACTGAATTAAAAAAGGGTAAAAATGCAGAAGGGCCAAATGCGCAAATAGACCCTTCCGCAAAAACACGCGGATCCTAAGGCTGGGTCGGGTCGCGCGCACGGGTCAAGGCGAAAACGGTGCCGTTTTGGGCGTTTAAAGCTTTCCCCAAAACGACGCCGTATGGGGTCACTATATAAATCAAATTTTCATCAAAAAAATCATTTTCCCCTCCCTTTCTAAAAAAAAAAACTGAAACTTTTTTTTTTAAAACTCTCTCCCCTCTCTACGATTTCCGATCATCGGCCATGCATGCACGCCGCCGTCTGCTGCCGTTGTCAGTAGCCATGTACTGCTACATGGCGAGAGCTTAAAAAAAGGCAATTTTTTCTTCTTTTTTTTATATATTATATTTTAATATATATATATATATAGTTTTAAAAAATAAAAATAAAATCTTTGTATGTGTATAGACAGTTTCGAATAGAACAAAAGAAAAAGAAAAAAGGGAAAAAAGAAGGTATAAAGAACCTTTGTTTGATGTTTTGTATTGATTCTCGTATTGATTCCTCCGTAAAAAAATACAATGTTGGTATCCTGGCTTTTTATAGCCGAAAAATAATAATAAAAAAAATACATTATTATTTTGTTATTTCTCTACTGTCATTTGTTTTCCTGTGCAGTGCACGGAGGAGTGACGTGGAGGCGCGAGTGGTGTACGGAGGAGGGATCGCGACGTGGCGGTGTACTGAGGAGCGCGACAGCGGCTAGGGCTTCCTAGGGTTTTCTTTTTCTGATTTTGTTTAGGTTATGGGCTAGGGTTTGTGTATTGGGTCTGTTTTTGGGCCTTGTAAAAAAAAAATTGTTAATTTTGGACTGTTTTTTATTTTGGTTTTTTATTTATTTGGTTTTAATTTGGTTAGTTGGGTTCGGGCAAGATTTGGCCCTTGCAAACAGTAGTGATGTACTAATGACAAATTTTGACGGAAAATATTGTGTCAATAATTAGATTGAGCGTTTTTAAATAAAAAAATAAAATGATTTAGTTTTTAACCTTTTTAAGTACAAAGGCTAACCTTTAACTTCATTCAAGTACAGTGATTGATAGCATATTTTGGTCATATAAAGAAAATTCTTTGACCTAACTACGCTCGACTCAAATATTTGTTTACAATTTAAAATATATTTAATATATATGAGTGAGTATTTAGTACACTGACAGCGAATTTTTTTTATCTCACAAGTAGTTTTAAAAAATTGAAATGCGTCTTTTTTTATAGATATTTTACTATAGCCTATAGGGTACTTGTTAATTCTTTAATAGGGTACTTGTTAATTCTTTAACTTTACTTGTAGAGTCTAAAATTTTTATTGACAATGTATTAAATAATATGTTCATGAGACCTTAATTCTTTTGAGATCTCAAGATTAAGTCTCACCTTATGCACGTATATATATTTCTTTTAATTTAGGTGAACAAGTTTGTAATTAATTAAATAGATTTTTTTTTTGGTGAATTATAAGAGGAGGGTAAAGTTCTAACGCTAACGCAACTAGCACGACTCGACCTCAAACCACACTTGAGACAGTGAATATCTTGACCATCACCAACACGGGTTGATTAAATAGAAGCTTTAAATAAACCTCAACAAGTGTATTTTAAAAAGTCCCTTCAAATTAGGTTGCAAGAATGTTGAACATTGAATTAGACAAATATACTTGCGTCTAGAAATAAAAGAAGTCTATATTCATTGGACAAGAAAATTGGACAGCAACTATTTATAGCTATAATTATATATGACATGGTTACTACATTTGATGCTTTAGAAGGCTTGTACTATTTTCTCCTATACTCACAGACAATGCAATTAATAAAGCTATGAAAATTTTATGCTTTAATTGGAGAAAAATAAATATGGAAAGGGATAGAGGTAAATTAAAATTTAATATTACTGTATATTATAATATAGCCTAAGAAATCGTATCTGCTTTTTTTTAACATAATGCCTAAAATTATTTATAGTCCCTCCCTAACTCATAAGTGGGAGGATAATACACTTTAGCGCACTTAAACCCGTATCCTTCTAAATTGACAATAATACCCATATCAATCGAACTAAAATTAATGATAAAACGCGCACAAACAAATTTGAACTTTTGGAATTCATATTTTATATTAATGCAAATCCTAAAAATATTCATAAAATCTAGTTCCCGATATTATTCCATGATTTTAGTAAATTATATTAAACAACGTTTACAATTTTCCAATATAAACCAATTTGTTACCTTAAACCATGATTATATCATTTGATACTTTTAATGTAATGTTTAATTTTCACTAGACCATATCAATTTCAATCTAATTAACTCTAAAAAATTTGTTAAGTATGTAAAAAATGCAATAATTTCCTTTATATTTTAAGCATTAACCAAATAGATAAAATTATATTTTCTAAACAATATCTTTTTTTTTTCATTTATACTTAATTTGACTTTTTGCTTGCAAATTACCATTATAACATTTCACTAATAATTGAAAATTGAAAGTAAGTTCTAATTTGTCAACATATTACAGGTATCAAATGTTAAACTTATAACTTATTTAAAACTGAATGTTACTTGGGCAGCTTACGAAATTGATGTGTCTCACGTGACTAACTAAAAATACGATTAAGGCAAGTGCACCTATCGTTAGATAGTATAGCTATGGTGAGTAGAGATATTGTATCCACGAGGACTAAAAGTATTAGTAATTGTCGTTTTCTTATTATTTAGCCGACAAATTGGAGTGATGGGTTTTAAACTAAATTTACTAAATTAATTTAACTAAGAACTCAACAGATAATGAATAAGGAAAATAATTGAAAGATAATTAATGAGAGAGACAATACCAGGAAAGAATCCACCTAAACTTCACCTATTATTATTAATCTGAATTAAATGATTTCTTCACTTGGTGTCTTGATCCGTAGAAATCCCTAAATTATGTTAATATCTCTTTCGAGAATAAGATCAACTAACTCTAGGTTGATTATTTGAAATATCTTTTTAATTAAAACCCCTATCGTCGCATTAACTCGATCTATGGATTTCCTTATTAGATTTGACTCTAATCTGGTAGATTTATGTTGCCCTATTTCTAGGATTGCATGCAACTCCACTCAATTATGCTAGACCTACTCTTAAATAGGAACTTTTCCTCCACTGAATTAAGCACATTAAACATGAATTAATATCCCGGAAATATTAAAACAAGAAATAAGCACACATAATTGAGAACAAGAATCAAGTATTTATCGCGTAAAATAGATATTAATTCCGCATGTTTGGGAAGCAGGTTGCGAAATCGACACGGGCTGGCACATAGGCATGTGTCCAGCCCGTGTGGCTCACAGAGGCGTGTGACTAGCCCGTGTGGCTCCTGAAATCTGCTATTTTTCTTCAATTTTCGCTTGCTTTTCGCTCCTTCTGCCCTCAAATGCTCACCTAAGTATAAGAACAAGAATGCAAAGGATTGAGAGCATTAAATTCACCAATTTGCATAAATAATCATCCAAAAATGCATTAATAATGGGATTAAGATATGTTAGTTTTATCATTTATCAGAAATTGTCAATGCTTCTCTCAACTGGGCACATCAATTTGATCTCTATCACAATGGATCCAAGGTCAACCTCCTAAAAGTGGGTGACCAAACTCATTCTAAAGGAACGCGAGTTCATTTATTCACTAATGGTGCAGTGGCAAGAAACTCCGGGAATGCTTATGCTGGCGGTGTGGTACGTGATCCGGTTGACAATTGAGTATTGGGATTTAATCGCTATCTAGGCATATGTACACCTTTTGAAGCGGAACTTTGAGGTATTCTAGACGGGCTTCTCATCTTGTTAAATAAGGGTTACAAAGAGGCCACAATTCAGACAGATAATCTTGAGGTAGTTAGAGCCTTGACGGTGATGGGGTCGAAAGATTCAAGTATTACCTTGGTTAGAAGGATCCAACGGGTTATGAGCTCTGAAAGACAGTGGGAGATCATATATATACCTAGAGAGTGCAACTTAAGTGCGGATAGATTGGTTAAGTTCAGTTTAGCATGGTAGTCAAGTTTACAGATATTTGATATACCTCCTAATGATGTGTTAGAGGCTCTTAAACAAGAGAATAATAGTGGCACTTTTGAACATTTGATTTGATGAAACTTAATTTTTGTCACAAAAAAAAAAACAGAATGTTATCATATTTATGTAAAAATTTTGTTACATAATATATATTGTAACACCCCAAACCCGGCCTAGACGTTATGGCTGAATCTGGAGATGTCACAAAGAAGGGTTTTGAAAACAGAGTTATTTCGATAAATCTTTGCAACCTTTATTTGTTAAAAACAATTATTGAAAACGTCTTTTAAGCAATTTATTGTCGGAACATAATGTAATGGCCCATTTTTGCCTGGGCCCTAAATAAAAAAAAATAGAAATGAATATAAAAATAATAATAGTCCCCAAAGTCCAATTACAAAAGAGGCCCAAATAGCCCAAAATAAATAAATCTCTACCTTGCTTCTCTACGGTTTCTACGAGCTGTGCTTTCAATCTCACTGTCGAATACTAAAGGTCCTGACGGGTTTCTTCTAGTCATAAACTAAAGGGACCCGCCAGAAGCAAACAAAAGAAAAAAATTAGAAAACAAAAATTAAACTAAAACAAAAATAAAATGCAATAAAAATAAAAATGGCTAAAGTAATAAAAATCAAGTGTTCCTAATATTTTAGTCCCCGGCAACGGTGCCAAAAACTTGATGAGTTACTAAACTAACTAAACTCACGACAAAGGCAAGCGCACTTATCGACTAGTAATACAGTTGTAGTGAGTCGGGAATATCGTATCTACGAGGACTAAAAGTACTAGTAATTACTATCTTTTTATTATCTAGCCTATAAATTAAAGGGGATGTTTTTAATCTAAATTTAATTAAACTAATTATTAAGAACGCGACAGAAAATAGAATGAGAAAATACTTGATTATAACCAAAGAAAAAGGCAATACCTAGGAAAAAAATTACCTAGACTTCACTTATTATTCTGAATCTGAATTAGACGATTTATTCACTTGTCTTGATCCGTAGAAATCCCTAATTTATGTTAATATCTCTGTCGAGAATAAGAACAACTGACTCTAGGTTGATTAATTGAAATCTCTTTCTAATTAAAACCCCTATTGTCGCATTAACTTGATCTATGGATTCCCCTATTAGATTTGACTCTAATCCGGTAGATTGATGTCATCCTATTTCTAGGATTGCATGCAACTCCACTCAATTATGCCAGATCTACTCTTAAACGGGGACTTTTGCTCCACTGAAATAAGTACATCAATCATGAATTAATATCCTGAAAACATTAAAACATGAAATAAGTACACATAATTGAGAACAAGAACAAATATTTATCATATAATCTAGAAATTAAATAATAAGATCCATCGTAGGTTTCATCATCCCTAGGTATTTAGGGGATTTAGTTCATACTTTGGGAGGAAAACATCTCAAAATTAGGAAAACAACAAAACATAAAGAAACCCAAAAACTTCTAGAGAAATTGAATGGAGATCTTCAATCTTGAAGGAGACCCTGCTTCTGAGTTGATTCCGACGACGTTCTTCGAGTAATTTCTTCGTTCCACTCTGCGTCCTCCTTTAGGTCTTCTTCTAGTGTGTATTTATAAACTTTAGAATGCTTAGAAACCCTAAAAATTGGCTTTTTCCGCGTGTTAGGGAAACAAGGTTCGAAATCAACATGGGCTGGCACATGGGCGTGTGGCCAGCCTGTGTGGATCACACGGGCGTGTGCTCAGCCCGTGTGGGAATGCCTAGACCGTGTGGTTCCTGAAAATAGCTCGTTTTGTTTGATTTTTGCTCGTTTTTCGCTTCTTTTTGCTCCCCTATGCTCTCCTAAGTATAGAAACATCAAATTAATGGATTAAGAGCATCAAATTCACTAAATTAAATAATAAATCATCCAAAAATTCATCAAGAATGGGATTAAAACATGTTACTTTTATAGCTTATCAATAATTGAGAACAAGAATCAAGTATTTATCGTGTAAAAATAGAAATTAAATAAAAAGATTCATCATAGGTTTCATCCTCCCTAGGTATCAGGGAACTAGTTCATAATCCTGAATAGAAACATCTCAAAGTCAGAAAAACCGCAAGAAACAAAGAAACTCATAAAAACTTCAAAAGAAATTAAAAAGAGATCTTTGATCTTGGTGGAGATTCGCTTCCGAGTTGATTCCGATGGTATTCTTCGAGTGTTTTCTTCGATATTCTCTGATGGCTCTCTTATGTCTTCTTCTAATTGGTATTTATAGACTTTAGAATGCTTAGAAAGCCTAAAAATTGTGTTTTTCTACGTATTTGGGAAGCAGGATGCGAAATCGACACGGGCTGGCACATGGGCGTGTGTCTAGCCCGTGTGACACACATGGGCATGTGTCCAGCCCGTATGGAAAGACCCAGGCCTTGTGGCTCCTGAAAATAGCTCTATTTGTCCGATTTTGGCTCGTTTTTCGCTCCTTTCGCTCTCAAATGCTCTCCTAAGTATAGGAACATGAATTTAAAGGATTTGGAGCATCAAATTCACTAATTTGCATGATTAATCATCCAAAAACGTATTAAGAATGGGATTAAAATATGCTACTTTTATAGCTTATCAATTACTCAAATTGGCAGCTTACTTCTTCAAAGCCTAATCGAACAAGGCTTAGTCCTATTAGGCCAATTCCCTTTTCTTTGTTATCTGAAGTTCTTGCTTTTTTTTATTTCGAGTTCCCTTTGCTTAGTCTCTAATCGTCTTTGTCGTTGTTTTCAGGTCCTAAATTGATAGCTTGCAGCCCAAGTCCTCCTAGGACTCGATCTAAAGCTTCTTTAATCTAGTTTGTGTTTCCTGAAATCGAAGCAACTTGAATCAATACCTAGGCCTTTGTGGACTTTCCCTCTATCATATAATTAAGTATCACACATTAAACCAAATACATATTTTTTATGAACTAATACTTATATATGTTTAATGCTTACTTAATAGTTTTTTTTTATATAATGCTTACTTAATAGTTAATACCAAAATCAAATCATTAATGTTTAATTTACATGTCAACAACTTAAGGGAATAGTGTTTAAAGTTCCTTGTTGACACTTCAATGACTAGGGTTCAAACCCTATTGATATAATTCTCTCTCCCTCAATTTGTACCCAAAATATATTTAATTTACATTTTAATAAATAGTCATTCAACATATTAAACCGGTGCAATGAAAGACTCACAAATTTGATTCCAATCTCGTTTTTATTCATTGATTTCTTTTTTCTTTTAATAAATTGATCTTCGGTTAAAATATGCTCTAAGATTTTATACTCTTTGTATGTTTGAAATTTAATCTCTATTTCTATTTTTAGGAATTTAATCCCTCTACTTTTTGGATTTAAAAATGCAGTCTAATTGTTAACACCGTTAAAATTCTTTTACTAAATTTAGGTTTATTACAACATCATTTTTTTTTATTTCAAAAGGTCACACTCACACCAACAAATTGAAAAAAAAATAGTACATATAATAAAATTCTAAAATTATGAATAGTATGTATAAATATATTCATTTAATTATCAAAACAAATTGAGTCAAGTGGCAAAAAGCTCAACGCCATTTAAATAAGGTTTTAGATTTAAGTCTTATGCATAAAAAAACACTGAGAGAACTTTATCTCTTGTTTAAGATTTGATCTGACAATTGATTCCAAATTTAGGATGTGTTTGATAAACCATTCATATGAAAACTTTTAACATTTAATTTTTTTAATTGTGTTTGATAATCATATTAACTTTTTATTTAATATATAATTTTCAACAAAAAAGTGTTGAATATGATGATAAGTGAATAGAAAGCTTCTTATCACTTAATATTAAGAATATTAAGTTGATTATATTTTCTAAAATCTTACTTTTTTATATAAATTATTTTCTTTATTTTATTAAAAATTAAAATATTCAAATTATTATATTTTATTTTTATTTAAAATTATTCAAAAATAAATAAATAAATTATAAAATAATAAATTTTTAATTAGTCAAGATTTACTTTTATCAATTTACTAATATACCAAACAATTTAATAATATAAATTTAATATTTAATTTTTTTAACTTATCAAACTCATGTTTAGATAAATTTAATGTGATTGATTGAGTTTAGTTTAATTGATATAAATATTATTATCAATATAAAAAGACATGAGTTTAGTGTGCTGAAATGTATTATCCTTCTATTTATGAGTGGAGGTGGGTGAGATTGTTTAAAAAAAAAAAATCTAATGTGATTGTCAATGTAAAAGTTGTAATACATACAAGCATTTAATTAAAACACTAGTAATTATATTTAAAAAAGAACAGGAAAAGAAACTTGTGAAAGATGTAAAACACCATAAAAACCAAAGCCAAAGCCAATGACAGTACAAATACCACCACCAATATCGACTCACTCCTCCACCTCCTTGTCGCCGTCATCAATGCCACCGCCGAAGCTGATACCCTTTCATTAAACGACGTTGCCTCTGCCCCCGCCGCATCTTTATCATTATATCAGCGAAATGTCCCTCTCTCACTCTCACCCAACTCCCTTAAACAACTCCCCTGCCTTATCCGGTAGTAGCACCACCACCGCCACCTCGACCAGCAGCTTGTCTTCCGGGGACTCCGCCGCCGTTGAACTGGTAACTCGGGAACCCGGCACGTTGTCCCACAATTATCCACCGTCCGATGAGGATACCATTTCAACACTCATCGACATGGAATCCCATCACATGCCTTTCCCCGATTACCTCCATCGTTGCCAGCAACGTTCCATCGACGTCATAGCCCGTCAAGACTCCATCAATTGGATCCTAAAGGTACCCAAATTATATACATATATTTATATTCAAATTTTATTGATTTTTATGAGATGAGGCAATGCAGGTGCATGCATACTATAATTTCAGCCAAGTAACGGCGTTTCTCTCCGTCAACTACTTAGACCGTTTCCTCTCTTCATATTCACTTCCGGTAAACACCCATTTCACAATTCTCACTGTAATTTTGTAACGGAAATTTTAGTCTATAATTTTGCTTTAGTCCTTTGAAATTTGGTGTTCGTAGCTACCAAATGGGTGGCCGTTTCAGCTTCTATCAGTGGCTTGTTTATCTTTGGCGGCGAAAATGGAGGAAGCCGAGGTGCCATTGTTGCTGGACCTTCAACTGTTTGAACCCAGATTCGTTTTCGAACCCGAAACCGTCCAAAGAATGGAGCTCCGTGTGATGGCCGCTCTCAATTGGAGACTACACTCTGTAACTCCCTTTGATTATCTCCATCTCTTCCTTTGCAAGCTCTCTTCCTTACCCGATTCTTTTGCTTCTCTTCTCTCTGCTTCTTCGGATCTAATTCTCAGGACCACTCGTGGTATATAAAATTCTATTGATCTATAAACTGAATTGTAAAAAAGATTTTATTCTATTTTGCTTTTATATGATTCTTTTTTCTTTGGGGGTGGGGATGCAGTTATTGATTTCTTGCAGTTTGCACCGTCGGCAATGGCAGCAGCCGCCGTCTTTTGCGCTGTCGGAGAGGGTTTTCAGTTTCCGGCCTATGACGCCTTTTTCCCCGAGAGTGTAAACAAAGTAAGTACTCGTCGCTTGGTCAAATTCTACACAAGGTCCCTGTTCTATATGTTTTTTACGGTTTTAATCCCTTTATTCTATACGTGTTCAAACTCATTGTTATAATAATAAGGCCATCTAAGCTACTTTTTACAACGTGATAATATGATATATTCCCATTGCTTTTTTTGTACAGTTTGACAAAATATTACTATTTTTTTGACTTTTATTAAATGTTTAATTAAATTAATAAAAAGTTAACTTCAAATTTGAAAATATAAAATGTGTTTCTTTAAGTGGATTGAAGTATAATTTCATTTTTGTTTAAGGACTGCTTTGCAAATATCGTGTTTTTTTCGAGAATTTCGAAGATTAAAGAAGCATAGAAAGCTGTGTAAAAAAAACCTATAAAATCTCGTGGTGAAATTTTTTTTTTTGCCTCCTTTTTGCTTGGTGATAGGAAATGGTGAGAAGCTGTCACCAACTCATGGAGAAATACTTGATCGACACGTGTCCATCTGCTCGGCTCAAGGAGCCAAGCGTCCAGCCGTCACTCGCGCCTCCAAGCCCAGTCGGCGTCCTCGACGCGGCTGCTTGTGGCAGCTGTGATACGTGCAGTTCCAGTAGCCAACTAGAGCCGCCAGCCAAGAGGTTACGCTCCTCTGCTCCGGATGTACAGCAACAGTAGATAGGCCCACCCCCACTCCATCTATCTCGCTTAAGAATATTTAATTTTTCCTCATTTTTTATGTCATTAATTAAATGAACGGCCAGGATTGGATCATATAAAGGGTAAATCGAATTTTGTTATTTATTCAATGTTATTATTAAGGGATAAATATATATATATTAATTACAATACTTTTGTTCTTCTTCAATGGGCTTTTTGGTCAAACCGCCTAAGCTGTTTCCCATTATGTTTCAATTATTCTCATGCCATTGATCCAATCATGAGTGCATGTGGCAAAGTTTGTTGGTCCAATTATTTCATATAGACCAAAATATCCTTTTTCTTTTTTCTTGCACCCTTTAATGAAAAAGGATATTTATTTGTTTCTGTTATTAACATACAAATAATAATATCTAAATCATATATTAACAATAAAAAAATTAAACTATAGTTTTTACGATTATTTTTTTATAATTTAAACTATAGATTTAGCTTAAAATTGAATTATATAAATATGGTGAAAGTACAATTTAACATTAATACAAAATCTAATTTTAATTTTAATAAAAAAGTATTAATATTTTTAACATTTCATATTATTTTTGTATAGTAAAATAATAATAAAAATATTTTTTACCACTTCAAAAAATTCTCTAAATTTATCATTTATATATACTAAAAATCATATCACATGCATACACGTGTAGAAATCATAAATTTAGAATATAAATATTTGTTTAAAAATAACATACAATAAATGATAAAAGCGTATGGTTTGAAAATAATTAACAATAACATATTTTATGTTAAAAGTTAAAATTTTAAAGTTTATTCAAGAATTGTTATCAGTTTAGTGGTAAATAATTTGTTTATAAATCCATTAAACACATGTTCAATCGGTAAATATATTAATTTTAGCTCTTTTATTTAAAAAATTATATAAAAGTATGGAAAGAAAAAAAAAGACCAAAATAATAATAGTAGTGATTTAATAAAAGGGTATTTTAGTAATTTTTTAATCGAGTTGGTATCCGATTAACTCGTGACCAACTCGGTTAGGGGTTTTATTAATAGTATAGATATATCATAGATTATTACTATTATTATTTGGCATAATGATTTATTTGGCCCTCCAACTTTACAAAACAATCGTTTTAACCTTCCAATTAATTTTCTACTTTTTTTAAGCTTTTAAACTTGTATTGTTTGTCAAATCTCTTAAAATGGATAGAAAATGTAACATTTGTTAACTTTGCTAACATGCCATCCACGTGAAAGTCCACATGTATGTCACGTCAGTATTTTTTTAAAAATTATATAATCTTTATACTTTTTATACTTTTTTTATAGTTTTCTAATAAATTTTATATTTTTTTTGAATTTCTTTATATTTAAAAAATAATTAATTGCTAATATATCATCCACGTGTATGCCATGTTAACAAAGTTAAGACATACTTTTTCATCCATTTTGGGATGATTTGACAACAAATGCAAGTTTAAGAGCTAAAAGTGGCGAAAATTTAAATAGAGAGCTAAAATGATTGTTTTTTTTTTTTTTTTTTGTAAAGTTAGAGGACCAAATAAGTCATTATGCCTTATCATTTTGATAAAGGAATAGAGCAGGGGCGAAAACAGAAAAAAAATTAGGGGGCCGAAATTAAATTTTAAATTTTAATAGCTTATATCTTTATAATTTTTAAAGGATTAAATCAAATTTTTATCATTTTTAGGTGAGCCAAAATACAATTTTACCTTTACTAATTTAATATTTTAAATTTTTTAAAGGGCCTAAATGGTCAATTTTCCATCTTAAGGGGGCTGGGCCCCTGCCAGCCCCCCTAGATACGCCACTGGAATAAAGGAAAAGGTTATCTAAGTTTAAATTTGAGATTTGATGTTCAGATAAATTTTTTTACCCAATTTGACACTTGAACTTGACAAATTTTCGTAATTTAGCACCTAAACTTTTTTTGGGGGTTCAATTTGGCACCTGAACTTGGCACTTTTTTCTTAATGTAGTATCTAAGCTTTTTTTAACATATAATTTGGTACACAAACTTGTTAAATGATATACAAATTACCTAAAATACTAATGGTACGTTTGGTTCACTGTAATGGAATAGGGTTGTAATTGAATAGAGCTGTAATGGAATAGAGCTATAATAAGTAATTCAACTGTTTGGTTGAATGGAATGGAATAGAACTGTAATAGTATTCTTGTATTTGGTTGAATGGAATGATGTTGTAATAGCATAAGGAAAAGAACTAAAATAACCAGAATACCCTTAGCAGAATTTTTTTTAGGTAGATGATTATTGTTATTGTTATTAAATTTTAATAAGATTATTATTGAAAATAATTTAATAAAAATAATAAATAATTTAATCATATTTTAACATAATTATTATTAAATATAATTTAATAAAAATAATAATTTAATAACATTCTTAATATAATTATTATTATATGAATTAAAAAATCAAAATATATAATACTATAAAAATATATATAATCTACTTTATTATTTTTAAACTACAATACATATTTAATGTGCTAAAATATCATTATTGAAAAAAATAATTTAATTATTCTACAATAAAAAATAATTAAATATTAGAAGTAATAAGTAACTTGAGAATTATATTTCACATCCAAGCATAATATTATTGAAAAGAATGTGTTTTTGTGGATTTGATTAATTGATGATTGACATTTAATAATTTTTTTTTTAAAATACCCATTTGATTAAATATAGTGTGTTAAATATATTCATTTTTTTTTTAAAAAAAAACATGATTTGTTTGTAGCATTTTACTTACTTTTTTTTTTGTTTCGTTTGTTGAGATAATTTTTTTAGTGTTAATTATAATTTTTAATCAAACAATATAAGTAATATAAAATATTGTTTAATTATAATTGTTAATCAGACATTATAAATAATATAAAACATTGTTTGAAGACAAAAATTAAATATAACATAAATTAAAGATATCGAAAATAAAAATAGTTTGATAATATATTAAAAGATTAAAATAGTTTTAAATGAAACATATCAAAAATAAAAACATATCGAAAATTAAATATAACCAAAATGTTCTTGTTTAAAGTAAAAAGATCAAATCCGAAATGTAAATGTAGTTTAACATGCATATATTGTCTTCCCCGTATTACTAGAAAAGAGTAATGGTATCATCATTGCAGTGGAGATATTTGTTTATGTCCGTTACCTGATACTTATCTGTCCACCTGCATCAGTAAATAATAAAGATGTTATCAAGACAAGAAATTGACATCACTTGTGTTAAAATATTAAAGCTCCAAATGATAAAATTTCTCTTGCAAAAACACAACAAGCCTGTTGTCGAAACCATTTTTTGTTTGGAAAAACGGGCCGACTTTAAAACATGGAGTCGCCACCAATCTTTTTTTGAAGTGTGATTGGGCCACCTTATAAAACATTTTGGTCTCACGAATTTTTAAGAAAGCAGGTTCGAGTCGATTACATACGAGGAAGGATTAGCACCCTCGTGGCGCCCATAATTGGTACCTAATTGATTAATTAATGTCCTAATATCGAAAATTTGAAAGATTTTAAAATACGATTCTTTTTATTTTAAAGAAAAAAAACTTGAATAAAATATGAGCAATCAGACCTTCTTATCTCGAGGAAGTAAAATGTTACGCCCAGTAAGTTAGGGTACAACATTTCAAATCCCCGAAATTGAGCTTGTCCTTTGACTTTCCAAAATTAATGTGTTTAAATATAAGAAGGATACTCGGTTATTTGGGGTCTAATAAAAAATCAGAACCCAGTAAGTTAGGGCTCGATTTCCCAAAATACCAAATACAGAATATTGCCTTTCTTTTTTGAAATCCTTATCTCGAGATAACAAAACGTTCCATCCAGTGAGTTAGGACACGACGATTTTGAATTCTCGAGGATAAGTTTTTATTCAACTTTTAAAAGAAAGTAATAGGTTCTTTGGACTCGAAAAGAGAAATTGAAACCCAGTAAGTTAGGATACGACTCCTTTCGAACCTTAGAACACTGAGGGTTTGCTTGTTTTGAAACGAAAACTGTAATGTGATATGATTTTATGAAGAAATGTAAGGTAAATTACGATACTATTTCTTATGACAAAATAAGGGTGATGAAAATAAAAATGAAATAAACAAGTAAAATACGAGAAAATATCAGAAAACAATAAAAAAAATGGAAGCTAATGGTGCACTAATAAATAAATAAATGCTATATAGCATAATAAGAAAAATAATAATAAAATAAGGATAATAGTAACACAAACACTAATAATAGAAGATATTGATAAACAAATAGTAAAATAATAATAATATTAGTAATAATAGAAGTAATAAAAATAATAAAAATAATAGTAAAATAAAAATAGTATTAATAATGAAATAATAGTAATAATATTAAAAGAATAACCAGGATAAATAAAAAATAATAATAGTGAAAATAGAAATAATAAATAGCACTATTGAAAGTAGTAATAATAATATTAGTAATAAAAATAACGATAATAAGTATAATAATAATAATAAAGTCAAACTAAAAAAAGTAGTAACAATGCCGAACTAATAATAAAAATAAGTATTAATAATAGTAAGAATTAAAATTAATAATAAGAATGATAAAATTAGTAATAGAAATCACAAAAAAAGGATGAAATTGCACTTAAAATAAAAATTTGGGGCGAAAATTAAAAAAATAAAAATAAGGGCCTATTTGAGTGCGCGAATAAAATGGAGGGGCTAAAGGGGAAAATATTCTTTCTCTCCAAAACGCGCAGCAGCATAAGGGACCTAATTGAAACTAAAACAAAACTTAAGGGCAGAGTTAAAATAAAAGGAAAACTTAATTAAAAAAAGATAAAAAATGCGGAAGGGCCAATTTGGCAATAATACCATTTCCAGGAAACACGCGGATCCTGAGGGCCTAATCGGGTCAAGTCGCGGGTCGGTCTTGAAACGGCGCCGTTTTGGCCTTTAAATGGCCAAGGCAAAACGACGTCGTTTTGCCTCTTGTATAAATAACAAAAAACCTTTTAAAAAATCATTTTCAGCTTTCACCAAAAAAAAAAAAAAATTCACTCCCTCCCCTCTCTGTATGGGCGATTTTCGGCCACCCCTCCGAAGATGAGCCACCGCGCTGGCCACCGTTTTTTTAAATAGGTAAATTTTTTAAATGTTTAGAACTTTTGGTATATGAAAAAAAGAAAAATAAGAAAGCTAAAAAAACAAAATATAATCGAAAATAAAAAAAAATATAAAAAAAGGATAAAAACCAAAACCTTTCGTTTTTTCTTTTTTCTTTTTTTTTTGTTTTCTCCTTTGTATATTCCGTGTAAAAAATATATTCCCTACTCCTTTTTTCTCTGTAAAAAAAAAATCCCCCTGTTACAGATTTGATTTGGCTTTTTATAGCCTTTTATTACAATTGTTCTCCATTTTGCAGGTGCGTGAACAAACACGTTTCTGACGTGGCGAGGTGGAGTGGCGCACGTTGCGGAGTGCGTGAGGGCTGTTGGCGAGCGGAAGGGGTGGTTGCTGCGGAGCTTGCGGCGCCGAACAATGCTAGGGTTTTTCTGATTTCTGTTTTCTTTTTTTTTTTAGGTTTTGGGCTAAAAATTTGGGCTAAGGTTTCTTATTTTTGGATTTTTGTTTTGTTTGGTTTATTTTATGGGCCCGGGCGAAATTTAGGCCCAACAGCTGCCCCTCTTTGCTCGTTGTCGTGTAACGAGAATAGAGCAAAGACTTTAAAAGGGCCAAATTTGCCCGGTCTAGTCGAATCTTGGTTTCTTGTAGCTTCATTCCATCCACTGCATCTTCAGGGGTATAGGAATTTTCGTTTCAATCTGCTCCGCTTCAGTCTGCTCCATTGCCGATACATGGAGATAAGACTTGCTATCTTTGATCTGCTATCCTCAGCCTGTTACCCTACTGCTTAGGGGATTAAGGCTCATCGTCTGCGATCTGCTCCACTCCTGCTCAGTGGAGATAAGATCTGCTATCTTCAGCCTGTTACCCTACTTCTTAGGGGATTAAGGCTCGTCATTTCGATCTGTTCCACTCCTGCTCAGTGGGATAAGATCTGTAATCTTCAGCCTGTTACCCTACTGCTTAGGGGATTAAGGCTCATCACTTTCGATCTGCTCCACTCCTGCTCAGTGGAAATAAGATCTGCTTCTTCAGCCTGTTACCCTACTGCTTAGGGAATTAAGGCTCATCGTCTTCGATCTATTCCACTCCTGCTCAGTGAGATAAGATCTGCTATCTTCAGCCTGTTACCCTACTGCTTAGGGGATTAAAGCTCATCAATTTCTATCTGTTCCACTCCTGCTCAGTGGGATAAGATCTGCTTCTTCAGCCTGTTACCCTACTGCTTCTTTTTTTTAGGTTTTGGGCTAAAAATTTGGGCTAAGGTTTCTTATTTTTGGATTTTTGTTTTGTTTGGTTTATTTTATGGGCCCGGGCGAAATTTAGGCCCAACACCTGTAATTACACAAATTAAGCATTCATTAAAAAAAGGAGATAATCATATTCAATGGAGTAATGTAGATCTAATATGATGCCAGATACTAATGTACAAACCTCAGTGCATTTAAGTATGACTAAAAATAAGTCAAAACTCAAAACTGAAATCACAATAATAGCATAACGCATAAAAGGTGACTCAATCTAGGAAACATAGAAAACAGAAACATGTGAGAACAACCAAATGAAAATGGAATTAAATTATCAAAGAGTCTTTTTGAAATGAGACTTTTGCCCATTCTGAGATCTGTATAACCCAATTTCTCTGAAAACTTGCATTTTCATTTGCAAACTTAAATACACTCTTTTCACACTATTGTTAAAGTATACTAGAGAATAGCATTTCACAGCAAAGACTCTCTAGAGCAACCTAGACATAATATATCAACATATGTGACAAGACTGTTCTATTTATACTAGTAATGGGTTTACATTATGAGGATGTAGAAGGATAGGTTAAAGAATTAAATATTATCAGATATAGATTAATTCTGTTCCTTGTAATAGATGTATTTTATCTGATATACTTTATCCTTTCACCTATTCTTTTACATCCTGATCATGTCAACCCATTAACAGTATAAAACAAAGTCTCAGCATCACTAAACTTTATCCTATTATTCACATACTATCATAAATAAGCTCAAATCAGATCGATGGCACAAAAACAAGAACCTATTTCTTGACCTCCTCAGGCAAGCCCTCATTGAGTTGTGCACCCTCTAGAATTTCTTCTAATATATTTCACTTACGCACCAGCCATAACATAGCAGTCTTCAGACCTTTTTTGTCAAATTTTAACATCTTACCAACATTGAACATACTAAAGATTGCTTAAATATGTTAACAGAACATACACCAATCATAACAATTTCCACCAGCTCTTGCAAAAATGGAGAATCACACAAGCAATTAATCTAGCAAATATAGCATAGAAACACAAGACTAAAAGATCCTTAAAGCATATATCTTATCACTTTCTTAACTATTCTATGTCAAGCAATTGATCTTGGCAAAACCTTTGAAATGGGTGTACTGAGTTACATCTAGACAAAATCATACATAAATAGACAGAAGAATCTGCACTAAAATATCCCAAATAGGTGCACTGTGGAGCTTTAAAGTCCTTTTATCTGCAGCAATAGTAATTCATTATCATCTACAAACTTGATTGCTAAAATTATAATAAAAAAATCAGAACAAAAATACCATTAACAAAAAAGATTAAATTTGTGAAGCACTTGTTCACCGGCTCCGACAATGGCGAGAAGACTTGAACTATACAACATTTCAACAATAATAAAAGCTCCAACAACTATCGAATAAATAACAAAATTTTAAGACTAGATGGATGCTCCAATATGGTCTTTACGCTCCGCCTCTGAGACTTGGTCGATTTCATCCTAATTTGACTTGTAAATTTAAGACATATCTCATTGTAAGAAATAAGCTATCGATTTTGATTACGGGTTTTTGTTTCTACTTTCTAGAACACGACCTTAAGAACAACAGTTTACCTTTCAAGAATCTGAATTCAATACTATTGATCTATGCAATCACTCTTAACATTCAACGAGTTTCTATGCGAATAAATTTACTGCGTGGATATCCGCTTGTTTGAATTGGAACAAACGAAGGCAATTCTCGATCCGCATCCACACATACTACCAGTGCGTGCATTCGTGATTAAATCCTAAATATAGACTCTCACCCAACTAATCAATCTTCTCTAAAGAAAAACATCAAATTAATTCAATACGAAACCAAAACATAAACTCCATGTTAACATCCTCTTAATATTAAAACCCACAATTTTATCATTAAAAAAATTCAAGAAATGCAAATAAAGAGAACTCAACTAGTCGAAATCACAAGCCATTCGAAAACAATCAAAACAACAAGAAGAGAACCACCTTGAAAAACTTTTCATCTGCTCAATCGAACATGCAATAGAATCAGATCAAAGAAAAGCCCAATGGAAATCATATATGTTGAACTAAAAATGAAATACTTTAAAAAGAATCAAAATTAGGAGAACAAAAGATTCGGATCAAGACAAGGTAAGTGGATGATGTTTATTTTGGTGAATAATATAACAAATATTCAGTTAGAGGTGAAGCAAAACTAACTCAGTAAAATAAACAAGGAAAGAGTGCGACCTGCTAAAGAGTGAAACTGGTAATGACCTGTCAGGCTTCTGTGGAGTTAAGAGTAGAAAGAAAAGAAAAAATGATCTTCCCTGCCCTAACCCAAGAAATGGGTTTTAAGCAAAGAGTTAAAAAATTTTTTTCGTTTCGATAAAATGAAGAAAAGAAACGTAGGAGAAGATGAAGTGAGGCGTAAAAAAGCCTTTGCTTGATTTCTAAGTACCCAAATGTAAGAAGGAAAAATCATAAAGAAGAAAAAAAAATTACCTCTGCAATCAATGGAAAAAAAAGGGAAACGTAGGAGAAGATGAAGCTGAGGGCAGAAAATGGAAAATAGGAAAAATAAAATCGGAAACCGCGGATGGAATCCCTAATCAGCGCTGAAGGCAATGAATGGCTATTACAGCCGATGGGTGTAATAGGACCTAAATAGATTCAGGCTGTAATACCATTACAGCCAACCAAACTAATGTTTGGTGGTGGGCCCACCGAATTGGGGGGGGGGGGGGAATGCATTCCTATTCCCCCCAACCAAACATGCTATAATGGTGTTAAAAAAATTGTGTTATGCTGCAAAAGTATCGTCAATATTAGACGAAATTCGTGTTAGAAATTATGCATTGAGCTCTTAACAAATTAATATTAAATAAGAAAACAAGAGTTCTAAAATCTTATAATAAAAGAAAGTCATTATTTTAAGTTAATAAACTGAAATAAAAAAATTAAACTAAAAGTAATTGAACATTTATAATACAAAAAAATATCATGTCATTTGCCACATGATGATCATACATTCATTATTTTTGCTACCTCATAAAAAAATAACATTAAGTACATAATTAAGAAAAAGTATCAAATTTAGGTATCAAATTTAAAAAAATTATAAAATTCAAGTATCAAATTGACAAAAAAAAAATCTCAAATACCAATTTTTTTTTAAAAAGTGATATCAAATTTATATGAAGCTATATTTAAACAACACAAATCATTTGAAATGTATGATTTAATTTTAAATTACATTTTGAAATATTTTAAAAATATTCATCATTAAAAACTCATAAATATTATAATTAAAGATGATATGTTCCTATTTGTTAAGGAAAATATTAACCAATGATTGGCGAAACTGTTCTTACATGTCAGAGACAGATGGTGTCACTCCACGTGTCCGACAAAAATTACGGACACTAAAGTCCACCACATACTGTTTCAAAAACTGTACATGCACGAGGTTATTCATGTACATATCACATTGTTAGTTAGAAAAATCGAAAAAAATTAAAAAGGCACTCGAATATAAATGAAAAAAATTGTTATTACTCTGATCGAATTTTATTTATTTATAGTTAATTTAATTTTTACAAGGATTTCTGTCGATTGAGTCCTAATTCTACTGACATGAATATTGTTGTCAATCCAATATGACTTAAATTTGAGTATGTTGAAGCGTATTATCCTCCTATTTATGGGTTGGGAGGGACTATGAATAGTTCTAAACATTGAGTTTAAAAAAATAGATATGATTAGAACCTATAATAATATTATTCAAAAAAATATTACGACGTTTTCTACTATAATATTACAAATTTGTTTATTATTTCCTATTATATATCTTTAAAAAAATTGAAATATTTTTTTGGACTATGTGTTGAGTTATATTGTAAAATATGGGTGCAAAATTTTTATTACCTCAAATGGAATTAGATAAATAATTATGTAATAATTAAATAAACTCAACATTCAGGTGTATGTTGAGTTACTTGTAATATCTAAGTAATAAATTAAATTTTATCATTGACAGTTAAATCCTCCTAATAAATACAAAAGGACTTCGGCATCAACTATTGTTAGAGTTCCCTTTTAATTAATATTTTCATTGTTTCATAAACTTAACCCTAATAGATGCATTCTACTGAGCTTGACACTAATGTGCATTGAGTTTATATGTATTTAAATTTTCACCATTTACTATAAATCTAACCCTATTAAATACCTTAATAGGAGCTTAATACCCTTAGGTGTTGAGTTTAGTTATTGTTGAATTTTAACTATTTATCTAAACCCAACCCTCATAATAAATGTCAATGTCACCTATGAGCATCAACTCTTTCAGAATTTTGTTATCGTGCCTATATATACCCTACCCTCTCATTTGTTTCTTCTTCTTCTTCTTCTTCTTTTTTTAACATTGTTGACTTCTAAAGCGGAAAAACCTCTCCAAATCTTGTTTTTTAAACATTAAAATCAATCTTTAAACTCTATTATGGCTCTATTGAGGGAAGAGAATCATATCATTAATATGGTAATTTTTTATTAACTAATTACTAGTTAAGTAAGCATTTATTTATCGTTAATATTTATTTTTTATTTAACTAAATTTAAAACATTGATTTATTTTTGTTCTATTTACTTATTAGATTGAGGAACGACATCTCCGAATTTGGAGTAACATACATTATCTAATGTCAAATGAAGAGCATCTTCGACTTAGAAACCGTCTAGATGTAGCATTTTTTTGAAAGTGGCTTAAGTTCCTCATATTCCAACATAATTGTCTTTGATTACAACCTTGTTGGAAAGGTGGAGACTAAAGACTCTTACCTTCCACTTTTCTTATGGTGAACCAACAATAAAGTTGGAAGATGTAGCCCTAATCTTAGGCCTTCCAATTGAAAGAGTTGTTATCACTAGTGTGGCTGGATTTGACTTTAAGCTAGAGATGACAAGGCTAATCGGTCATTATCAAGTCGACTATGATGATTTCAAGTGCGGTTGAATGAAGTTCCCATGGTTGCATACATTGGTTGAGCATGTAGATGAAAAAAATTTTGGACCTATTTCAAAGCGCCACATGTCAAGTCAAAATTACTATGGGTTAAGCCTGAATTACAATGGATTAAAATGGTGACATTGTGTCATAATTATTTCTCTAATTAATTTGAATTAATTAAGAGATAAAAGATAAAATTTTGTATTATCACTAATTAAATAGAAATAATTAAATGATAATATTAAATAATTATTTTATCTCTAATTAATTAAATTAATATGAGATAAATAATAAAAAAGAGTTTAATTCTTATACAACACTCAAATGAATAATTTAAATTCTACAAGAACACTATCTTTTACTTGACTAGCTTGTCCTATAAAAGATGGTCACCTCCAAGCCATTCAACACATTCACAGTGCCACCCAAGTGAAATTCTTATTTATTTGGTCCAATTGATTACTTACCAAAATAGGTAACAGAACTGATTGCATCGTGTAAAGTGGAATTGCAGATGTCGTTGATTTAATCAGAATACACCTCCCAACTGGAGAAAGAACTTTACCTTTCCAATCGCTCAATTTCTTAAGGATTTTATCAACAATATGCACATAAGTCTATTTCCTTACCCGACCATGAATAATCGATATGGTGAGATAAATTCCTAAATCATTAGCAAGAAGGATGCCACAAGCAACACTTAAGGTGAGAGTTTATGTGTGTTGTACATTAGGATAAACAAACAATTTAGACTTGGAAAAGTTAATAGATAGTCTAGACGTGGTACTAAATTCATGCAAGCAGTCTCGGATGATACTCAATTGATAAGAAAAATTCTAATTTGACCTATTTAGATTAGACCTGTTTGTGGGTCGGGCCACTCGGCCCGGCCTGAAGGTATGCCAGTAAAGTAGGAGGGTTTTGGCAAAAAAAAAGGCCCGTTTAGAAAATGGGCCGAGCCTTGGTAAGGCTTTTGTTGCCCGAGCTCGACCTGGCTCGACCCAAATTTGAAAAAAAAATGTTGTTTTTTTTACTTTTTTTTTTTACTTTTTTGCGGATGTTTTCTCACTATTTTGCTACCATTTCACTATTATGTTTAGGGGTGAGTATTCGATCGAGTCGAGTTGAATCGAGTTAAAAAATTTCGAGTTAGTCGAGTTGACGAATCTTATTTTAGCAATCGAACTTAATTTAATTTTTTTTCGAATCGAGTCAAAAAATTTCGAGTAAAGTCAAGTTGAGTTAACGAATCCTATTATTTATATTCAATGTTGCGTTTACATGGACCGATTATTTAACTAGTAGACGAAGTACAAGATTATTTAACTACATAAACGATATAATGATTTTGTCTTTTAACTTAATAGGTAAACATTTATCAAAACGATGTAGTTTTGCCTTTTAACTTAATGGTTTTGACTTTTAACTTTTTAAAAAAGTAAACATTTATCAAAACAACGTAGTTTTGCCTTTTCTTATTCGGATTTTCAGATAACTCGAATTGTGTCATTCATATTCGAGTTAAACCAAAAAACTTAATTTTTTATTCGAGTTGATCCGGATAACTTGATTAACTCAAATAACTCAAACTATTTAATTCAGAATTTGATTTTTTTATCGAATTTTTCTAATCTAATCGGATTTTGCTCACCCGTAATTATGTTGCTATAATTTTGTTGTTATTGTTTGGATATTGTATAACTCTTGTTTTATTGTTAATTTTGTTACTATTTTAGAGGGATTTGCTTTTTAAGTTTATCTTAGTGTTATTTAAGTATACATTTAAAAAAAAAAATTTTCTATTTGTTGTGAAATATTTATTTTAATATTTTTAGTACTTTTTATGTATTATATTTAAAAAAAATTAATACGGTCGGGCCGGGCCGGGTCAAGTTTGAGTATTTTTATCCAGGTCAGGCTTGAGCAAAATTTTAGGTCCATTTTTCGTGTTGAGTCAGGCTCAGGCCTAACAAACGAGCCTAAATTTTGGATTGGGCCCTGGCCGAATTCGGCCCAACCCATAAACGCCTCTAATTTAGATTTACAAATAAATAAAATGTTCTATTAGAAGTTGTTTCACTTTTTTCTTTTAAGGCTCTAAAGTATGATTGTCTAGGAATTGTTGAGATTGATTGAAAATGTTAGCTAAGAAAATAAGGAAATGAATTATTTTATATGTGGAGAAAAATCTCACATTGTTAAGGAATGATAAGTGCTAAAAGTAACATGTTTTAACATCATTCTTAACGCGTTTTTTAGTGATTATTCGATGTTAATTATGAATTTTATACTCATAATCCCTTACATCCATGTTTTAATGCTTAATAGAGCACTTGAGAAAGCTACCACCACATTCAAAGTGATGAATCAAGAGTTTGTGAAACTTGACCGATTTGATGGCTCAAACTTTAATCGCTGGAAGGACAAGATGTTGTTCCTTCTTACCGTTTTAAATGTGGCATACGTTTTGGATCCAAACCTACAACCCGTAGAGGATCCCGCCCCCAATGCCAATATAGTGGAGGACATGGACTTAGTGGCCATGGTTACGGAAGGGATCGAGAGTTTGAAGATTGGTATGATTACCAAGCTCAACATAGCCATGACCGATAAGTCCTATAATTGGTGGCTCGACTCCAGAGCTACTATCCATGTGTGTAATGATTGACAATAATTCAAGAGTTATGAACTAGTGGCAAACCGTGAAATGCTTATGGGCAACTATCAATCGGTTAAGGTGCTCGGTCAAGGGACAGTGAAACTCAACTTCACATCTGGGAAGAAATTGACTTTGACCAATGTGTTGCATGCTCTCGATGTGAGAAAGAATTTAGTGTCCGCGAGTCTTCTATATAACAAGGGGTTTAAGGTTATCTTGGAATCTGATAAGTTAGTTTTACTTAAGGGTGATATATATGTAAGAAAATGATATTGTATCGAAGGCATGTTCAAGTTGAGAATTGATATGAATAAAGTTAATTCTTCTACTTATATTGTTGAATCTTATCTTTTGTGGCATGTGCGTTTAGCACATTTTAATTTTAAAACTTTACAATATATGAAAAAGAATGGTTATATCGGTCTAAGTAACGAGTATTTTATGGATAAATGTGAAGTTTGTATTCAATAAAAAATTACCAAGAAATCGTTTCCTAATAAGTGTGAAAGGAATTCACAAGTTTTAGATTTCATCCATTCGGATGTTTGTGAATTAAATGGAATTCTAACAAGAGGTGGAAAACGATATTTTATCACTTTTATTGATGACTTCTCTAGATTTACTTATGTGTATCTCATAAGAAGTAAAGACGAGGTTTTTAATATGTTTAAACGTTTTAAAAATAAGGTTGAGAATTTGTTTAGTAAGAAAATCAAAGTGCTTCGTAGTGATAGAGGTGGTTAATATTTTTCAAATGAATTTAATGTATTTTTTGAGGAACATGATGTGGTACATGAGTGTTCTGCATTTTATACTCCGCAGCAAAATGGTTTGGTGGAAATAAAGAACCGTACTTTAATGGATATGGTTAACTCGATGTTGTTAAATGCTAAACTTCCATATAATCTATGGGGTGAAGCATTATTGACTGCGTGTTATATCCTTAATAGAATACCATCGAAAAAGTTCAAAGTATCTCCATATGAGTTATGGAAGGGTCGGATGCCAAATATAGATTATTTCAAAGTGTGGGGGTGTTTGTGTAACAACCCGTTTTCAGTAAAATCAAAATAATGGTTTTAGGACCAAAAATTTGAGGTCAAAAAACTTATTTTATTATTATTTTATTTCCTACAGCATGATAGTAATACCGTATAAAAATTTCGTTAAGAAATTTTACCGTTTACATGCTCAATTTGATAAAAAGGACTGAATCGCGTAAAGTGCAAAAGTTGAGTTCTAATAGCTAAAGGTATTAAATAGCTATAGAACTTTAAAATGGAAGTCCTTATTGTTAATTAGACCATAAATGTGTTAGTGGAATATGATGGCTTAGCATATTGTGTAATTACTAATGATTTTAAAGGTTATAATTGTAAATAGGTAATTAATGATAAAAACAAATGAAATAAAATTAATCATCATCTTCCATTATCAATGTTCAACGAATTACACAAGAGAAAGAAGCCACTATTAAGCTTGACATTCGACCATTCTTACTTCTTTGATTAGGTATGTATTTTTAATCCGTTTTTAATGATTTTTATGTTTCCGGGATCGTTGTAGCTTAATTTAGTTAGCCCGGGGACTAATTTGTGAAATTTTTAAACTATTAGGGTTTTGCTATTGTTGAATATATATGATTTTTGATGTTTAATGTTAGAAAATGGATGGTTTTTGTTAGATAAACAACTTTTATAAAGAGATTTTTGATGAAATTATCAATTAGGGGTTAAATTAAAAAATGTGATAAATTTATGGTATAATTTGTGAATTTATGAAATATGTGGGCTGCTATAAGTTTGTATAATAATTGGTTAGGCTTGGGTAGGGGTAAAATTGCATGAATTTCATTTTTCGAGCCTAAGGACTAATTTGCAAAGAAGTTAAAAGTATATGGGCAAAATGGTAAATTTTCCAAATACGACTTGGGTTAAATTGAATGAAAATATATTCAATTGAGTTAAATTTATCCGTATAGATCAAGACAGACCTCGTACGGAGTTAGATCGGGGTAAAGGGAAAATCTTGGATTAATCGTCTCCGTATCTACATATACTCGTCGAGGTAAGCTCGTGTAATTAAATTGTGTTTATATGTTTTTAATTGAAATATATAAATTTTATGATTTGTCATACATAATTACCGAGTGCATATCCAACGACGTACGACAATTACCGAGCCCCGTTTGAACCTTAGGAATCCGTAGAATACAAAAGGCATGTCATTAGGGTTACATGATTTGGCTGAGGTCCTGCATGTGTTGCGGATACTCCACAGATCGTGAGAGCATACTGATTTATAGCTTGTGAGAGCATACCGATCTACAGCTCAAGTGAGCATATCGATTCACAGCTCGTATGAGCATATATGTATATGAATTGACGGAATACAGTTATATGAGCTAGCACACTATGTGTAAGCTATCCCAAGTATCCAACGGTATTCTAAATAGTTCAACAGACAATGTTCTGATACGAAACGATATGAGTTCGATACGAACTATTACAGGTATACACATGGAATACATAGAAATGATGTTACATGATATATAGATATATGAAATGGATGATACATGTATAAGGAACTTGATAAATTATGGTGTTCATCCATGATTATTGACTTATATATATGTGTGTGTGTGTGTGTTTACATGGCTAACATGGCTGGTGAATATGTGCTTAGGCATTTGGCTAAATTTTGTTGGGGTATGTTTTGTTTACTTACCTATTATATGACTAAATGGTAAGTTAAATTATATGCTATACGAACTTACTAAGCTTAAATACTTACTTTATGTTATTTTCCGTGTTTTATAGTGAATCGAAAGCTCGTTCAAGTTTGAAGCTTGTTGGAGCTATATTACACTATCCACCAGCTCTTTTGGTACATTCAGTTGTTAAATTTTTGGTTATAATGGCATGTATAGGTATTTTGGCTAATGTTGGCCTATATGTTTTGTTGTAAATATGGCCAAGTGATTTGGCTTGTGTTTTGGCATATTTTGGTATGTATATAAGTAGCCTTAAAATGGTTTATGAGTAACTTAATATGGTTGAATGATGGAAGATGAAATGATAGATGAAGATGCATAATATATATGGCTTGTGGCTTGTTGAGAATTGATACTTTATTTGGATGGCTTATATGGTTATTGATGTTATTTGTTGAATGGTATGTTTGGCACCATTTGATAAGTTTTTGGTTAGTAAATCCAATTGTATGTATTAATACAAATATGCCTAAAAGTTAGTTGAGTATTTTGGTTAAAATGAGTACATGACTATACATGTTTGCATATTGTCATTTGAGGTACCTAAGGGCATATTGGTTGTATGTTATTATAACATATGTATATGACTTGTTTATGCTTGATTTGAGATGCCTTGTTATGGCTTTAAAGTATGTGCAATGTTGTGTGTAGGTACATGCCAAATTGGGTGAGAAAAATGGCTTGTAAAATGACCTATTTTCGTCTACACGGGAGTGTGTCTGTGGCCGTGTGTCCCCTGTAGCTTTCAAAGGGTTGCAAGTCAGGCTGTTACATGGCCTAGCACACGGCCTGGCACACGGGCGTGTGAGGTTATTTCGAAGGGTACACGGCCTAGCACACGGGCGTGTGGCTTGGCTATGTGACCAAGTCAGAGAGTTACACAGGCACTGACATGGGCTGGGACACATTCTTGTGTCCCCATTTCAAATGGCCACACGACTTGAGAATGCACACGACCGTGTGACCCCTACAGTGTTAAATTTTTTTACTATTTTCTGAAAAATTCTCTGAGTTTTTTATTTAGTCCCGACTTGTTTCTAATGCATATTTAGGGCCTCGAGGGCTCGTATGAGGGACAATATGTATGTTTTGACTTGGTTTTAATATGTTCATTGCTATGATATGAAATGTTTGAAATTTCTATCCGTTTGAATTGTAAACTCTGGTAATGCTTCGTAACCCTATTCCAGCGACGGATTCGAGTTAGGGGTGTTACATTTTGGCTTACTATAGAGTTCCTGACCAACAGAGAACAAAGTTAGGACCAAGAGTCGTCAATGGTGCATTCGTTGGATATGCCCAACACTTTAAGGCTTATCGTGTTCTTGACTTAGTATCAAATATGATAATTGAAACTAGAGATGTTGTATTCATTGAAAATAAAGTTTTCAATGATTCAACAAATTTTGAAAAAGAATATCAACCAATGATCTCAAGTGATCAAACCAAGATAAGTCTTTGTGACAATAAGGATACGGAGCCGAGGAAAAGTCAAAGAGTGGGAAAAGTAAAGGACTTTGGTCCCGATTTTATTTCCTCACAATCTCTAGCATTCCTTATTGAGAGAAATAAAGAATCTGTAATTAGGAAGATCCCCATAATGTTTAATGTTGATGGTGATCCACAATCTTATAGTGAAGCCATGACTTCTAGGGATGCGGCTTTTTGGAAAGAGGCGATCAATGATAAAATGGATTCAATATTGTCCAACAATACTTGGATTCTAGTTTATCTTCCTCAAGGATCAAAGTTTATCGGGTGTAAATGGATGTTTAAAAGGAAGAATACTCCAACAAGGGGTTCTCCAACCTTTAAAGCTAGGTTGGAGGCTAAATGATTTAGGCAAAAGGAAGGCCTAGGTTATTTTGACAGCTATGTACCATGGCTAGGATGAGCTCCATTCAAATTCTTATAGCACTTGTATCTCCATAAGTTACATGTACATCAAATGGATGTTAAGACAGCTTTTTTTGAATGGTAATCTCGAAGAGGATATTTACATGGAGCAACCAGAAGGCTTTATGCTTCCTGGGAATGAACATAAGGTGTGTAAGTTGATCAAGTCATTATATGGTTTAAAATAAGCGCCTAAACAGTGGCATGAGAAATTTGACTCGGTTATCTTTTCATATGGTTTTTTACATAATGGTGCGGATAAATGTATTTACACTAAATTCACCAATAGGTACGGTGTAATTATTTGCCTATATGTAGACGATTTGTTGATTTTGGGGACGAACATGGAAGGTGTTCGTGAGACCAAAGAGTATCTAGCCTCGAATTTTTTAAAAAAAAGATCTCAACGAGGTAGATACAATTCTAGGTATAAAGGTGAAAAAGAATGAAAAGGGTTTTGCACTAAGCCAATCTCACTACATAGAGAAAGTGTTGGAAAAGTTCAAACACTTGAATATCAAGGATTCGAACACTCCATATGATTCGAACTTCAAGTTAAGTGAGAATAATGGCAGGGCTATAGCACAAGTTGAGTACGCCAGCACAATTGGACGTTTAATGTATGCAATGCATTGCACTAGACCCGATATTACATTTGCTGTGTACAAATTGATGAGATTTAGAAATTATCCTAGTACCGATCATTGGAGAGGATTTTGTAGGATTTTTGGCTATCTTAAGAAAACAAAAAATTTGGGATTATTCTATAGTGATTATCCCGCAATACTAAAAGGTTACTCGGATGCAAGTTGGATTACAAGTCTAAGTGACAATAAGTCTACATCGGGATGAATTTTTATGATCGAAGGTGGAGCCATTAGTTAGGCCTCCAAGAAATAAATTTGCATCTCACATTCAACTATGGAGGTTGAATTTATAGCCTTGGCAGCTACTGGCAAGGAAGCGGAATGGCTAAGAGATCTCTTGCTAGATATAAAGTTGTGGCCACAACGTAGGTTCACCATTTTCATATATTGTGATAGTGAATCTACCATGTCTCGAGCGTACAGTAAGGTGTACAATGGAAAGTCTAGACATATAAGTTTGAGACATGAGTATGTGAGACAATTGATTAAGGACGGTGTGATAATTGTTACCTATATTAAGTCAATTGACAATTTAGCGGATCCACTGACAAAAGGTTTGTCAAGGGATTTGGTTAAGAGTACCCCCACTAAGATGGAATTAAAACTATTCTAATCACGTCTTTGATAATGGAAACCCTACCTTGTTCTAGCCAAAAGTTGGTTTTGAGGTTCAAAGGGTAATAACAAGTTATCGAATGACAACATGCACTAAGAATCAGGATTTAGTGTTTATGTTTTAGGAGGACGAGTTTTACTCTTAATGGATGGACATTAGTTGTCATGAAATCCACCTATATGGACATGAAGTGGTACCGCTTCAACAAGAATTTCTTTATGGTTTTCTCCCGTACATGTTCATGAAACGGGATGAACACATGACCATAATGGTGCTAAAGCAAATAAATTATTACCCTAATACTTTACGGTTATGTGTGAATTTTTTTTGGTATTGACTTTAAGAGTGATGGTTCAAGTGACTAGCCACCATTCACTTTGTTGATACTTTGAGGAGTTTGCACTAAAAAAATGTTCAATCTGCGGACACCCTTCTTTATGCATAATCGTTTTGTTCTTATTTTCTGGAATTAACAATCTAGTGGGGGATTGTTGGAAATTGTAGATTGCAAATTCATAATTATTCATGAGCACTTATTAGAAAGTGATGATTTATTCAAAGGATACATTTGATTTCATGGGACATGTTTTTCTAAGAAGTATGTCCAATGGAAATCAAATGTAAAAGGTTGAGACTCTTTAAAATAGTGTCCATTGAGTGTATATAAATAGAGGGTCTATGGTGCTCACAAATATATTACAATCAATTCAATTTCAAAAATTAGAGTAATAGTTAAGGAATTCCTCGATTTTGCTAATCAAAAGAAATTCAAAAACTTTGTTGTATCTCGGGAGGACCTTTGTCTTAACCCTCTAGCAACTTTGTGTGGGGGCAAATAGTTCTCTTTGGAAAGCGTCACATGTGCCTCGAAGTCTACTGTTTGATTCAATATCGTCTCCGGATCTATCTTCTCCACTCAAAATCGCCCACAGGGAATCAATAGCATGAGTTAATGTGATAATAGTGGTTTTAATTAGAAAGAAATTTCAATTAATCAACCTAGAGTCAATTGCTCTTATGCTCGAAAGAGATATTAGCATAATTTAGGGATTTCTACATATCAAGGTACTAAGTAAAGAAATTGAGTAATGTAGATTGATAGTGACAGATGAAATCTAGGTGAATTCTTTCCTGAGCATTGTTTCGCTTCTTGGTTGTTACTCGATTACTTTCGTGAATTGTTCTTTGTTGTGTTCGTTAGTTAATTAATTTAGTTAATTTTAGTTTTTAATCAATTGCTCGAATGATTAGGTTAAATAATAGAAAGATGGTAATTACTAGTACTTTTAGTCTTCGTGGGAGCGATATCTTTACTCACCGTAACCATACTATTAATTAATAAGTGCACTTACCTTAGTCAAATATTTAGTTAATTTCGCGACGCATCAAAGAAGCAAATGATAAGGTAGGTTTTCAAGTTTATATAAAGAACTCAATTACTTGGTTTGTAAAAGCATCAAGTATTGAGTATTCATTATATTTGACTTTTTCTAATCCCTCTCTTTCTATTGTTTGTAGTATTTTCTCTTGTATTTATATTTAGAGTTTTTGAGAGGTGTGATTAAATATTTTGCTTTGGAAATACGGGTTTTTTTTATTTGAGAGAATAGTTTGTAAATTATAATAATTTTCACATTGTGATTTCTCGTCGTTGTTTTTTATAATGGTCGTGGTTTTTTTTGTCAATTGGGGAATTTTTCACCTAAATCATTGTGTATATTTCTTTCAAGTTTATTTCTCTATCTTTAAACATCAAAATATTCCAAATGCCAAAAAAAGAGGTTCATCGTAATAGAAATCAAATTTATTTTAAATATAACTCTTTTTTGTCACTTCGCTTATGAATTTTTTTAATCAACACCAATAATAAAATTTTAAATGATATGACGTAAAATTAAACATAAAACTATTTTATTTTTCGTCATAATGTTTTATCAAATCATATGGCATTAAAAAATAATCATAAAACTATTTTCATTTCCTTTCATCATAATGTTTTATCAAATAAAATATCATGTCATTTCAATTGATGTAGCATTCTGTTCATGTCATGTAATTTTTATTTTTTAAAAATTTACAAAATTCTTCTATCACACATTTTGTGAGATAATTAATTTTGATCAAGTTTATTTTAAAATAAAAATGAAATACTAAATTTGCACCCAACACAAATTTATATTGTTGAAGATAATAGAGTTATAAATTTGTTTTTACCCCACCAGTAAGATATATTGTATTCCTAATGAGTGAACATAAGTTCCAACTTTTGAAATGAAATTATTAGGAGGAGTGACCACAAACCCCCGAACATGAAAAATACAAAATAAAAAAATTGTCTTTACCCTTTGTTTCTTTGTTTGCGTACACATATATACTAGATTATAGTACACCCACTATATAAGTGAAAATTTTATGTAACAAATTTAAAACAAAAAAGTGATAGAATTTTAGTCAAAATGGTAAAGTTGAGTTATTAAAAATTATAATGTTTTAGATTCCAATCTCATCATGTGCAAATATTTTTATATTTTTTATATGAAAAAATAAAATTGTCCTCAAAATAATATCTTATGCTTTGTCAAAATATTTTCGTAAATTTTCCACAAATCTATTTAAATCCAAGGATTACACTAATAATTGTATTGCATGAAAATTACTTGTTTAAAATATAATTATACGTGTAAAAATAATATCCACTAAATAATGTAACATATGATTTGAAATTAATAATATATATAATATGTACAAAGTTAAAATAAAATAAATTAATTTAGATTGTAAGTAAAAAGAATCTTAAATAGGTAAATACAGTTGGTTAAGAATATTAAATGTATTCCAATTTCTTTCTGGCTTGTATTGCCATTATCTATAGAACTTATTTTATGTATAAGTGGGTATTTTAGTCATTTCCCTAACTAAATTGGTGTCACAAGTTAATCCAACATCAACTAATTAGTCAAGGATTTAAAGTTAGTAAAGATATAGCAATGTGGATGAAAAACCTTTTTATGTACAAATATTAAAAATTATATCAAAGCGGAATTAAATCTTTGGTTGAAGTAGTAAAGTTAAGGTTTTACAGATGCTAGTACCATTGGTTCAAATTTCACTACATGTAAGTTTTTTTAAAAAAGACAGAAGTACCTTCATAATAATATAACTTATTTTGAATATAATAAGGTATTTTAGTCATTTCTTCAACCGAATTGATACCAAGTTAACTCGTGAGACCAATTTAATCAAAAAATTCATATTACGATCTAAATCTACTCAAGCTTGTAATTTCTTATTAAAACTTTTGTATGAAAATGTTTTTTATTCTCTTCCTAGGATGTATTGAATATGTTTGCAAGTATGTAGTAATCCATAATGAATATCAAATTTTCAAAAAAAATAGAATTGGTCTTAGACTTTGAAACCTTATTAGCATTATAATAAATATGTCTCGTTTGGTTACGAGGGTAATAATTAAAATAAAAAGCTTATTTATTAAGTATGTATTACAATAGTTAGAAATAAAATAAAGAACAGCTGGTACAAATTTAAATTTGAAATTAGAAAGATGAATAATAACTCTCATAAAAAAATAAGACCTCTTCAAAATAAGCGAAAAATTTTCTTTCTCTTTACTAAAAATAAATCATGAGAGTGGGTAAATATTAGCAATTGAATCAGTTTATTGCTAATCCATATGCTAAAACATGTATAAAAAATAATATTTCTACCAAATGTAACATTACATCTTTATGCCAAACTTGATAGTAAATACAAATAGAGTATACTATGTAGTCGATTTTAAACGCATTTGTTCCATTGTTGTGTTAGCTTCACCTCAATTCCAACTCAAAACATGTTTTCTTGGTACAATGCTACAAACTTGGGAAAAGTGGTGTCACAATCTATTCTTTAAATTTTTCCGTGATATTGTGCTCACGAAGCTGGGCAAAAATTTTGGATGGATCAAGCTTAAGCTCTAATATTAAAGGCTTGGATTTAATTTAAAATGTTCTCTACTTTATAATATATTTTTTATTTTATATATTATATCAAATCATATATAAATCCGATCTAGCCATGAACAACTCTTAGCTCGGAATTTCTTATAAAAAATAGGGTCAAGAAAACAAGAAGAGGGTTTCAAATCCCAGGCTGTTTGCAAGAAAAAGTAGATGCAGCATATATGAAACAAGCATTATGTAAGTTTTACATAAGGATGGCAAAGGCATTCATTTACATGTGAACCCTGGGCTGAGGCAATGAATGGCCCGCCACGGTGGGCCTACAAAGGTGACAGCAATGCACCCCCACACCCCACCCTCCCCGAAATGCAATGTTGGTAGTAAAAGTCCTTTCAGGCTTTTATTTAGGAAAAAAGAAAGAGTCTGACTTGACACCTCTTTAGGACAAAAGTCTCATTGGAACCTTTCGAAAGGAGCCACTGCATGAGACAAACCAGCATTAACAACACCCCCTGCAATATGCTTGTACATGAGTCGGTCAAATTAAATTTATATCGAATTTATATATGATATTAATATTATATATGTTTGTTAAAATCCGATCATATGAGGTTTAACTTTTATCCAAGTCTATTTATATTTCTAAATCATTAATTAATAGAAGATTAATGAAGATTTTTTAACAAAAACTTCATATATATATATATATATAGTTATAGTATTTCCCGTTACCAACCCGAAACTTGAATATAACTCCGAACTATCAACCCACAACTCGAGTAGATGCGGAGGAACCTGGGCCTCAGAAGATAGAGACATTAAGGGCTCACAGGGAGAGCTAGTGAGCCAGGTTCACATATTCTTGGGTGTTTGTAGGCAAAGGATGTGAAATCAAGTGAGTGGTTTGATGAACACGTGTTAAGTCTAGAACAGTATACATGTTGGCATACATGGAGCTTACCTAAGACGTCATTTCGATAAATAATAACTATATTTTATAAATATTCGATTCTTCTCACTAAAAAGACACATCAAACACTCAATATATAAATAATATAAAAATTGTTCAAGAATCAAATCAAAAATTAATATCTATAGTTGAGTGGCATTCATTGAGAAGGGATTAATGAGGAATCAATATCGTATTGAAGATGTTTTTAGGGTTTAAATTTTCACAAATGATCTGTGATGAAATTAATTGGAAAGGTACAAGATTGACAAATAATATTGAAAAACTAGCCAAGAAGAGTCAAAATGAAAAGGACATTGCATTAAACTACAAAAAATAATAAAAGATAATTTACAAGTGTATGGCACCAATGAGGCATGTTTGAAAATTAGAGGTATTTAAAGTTTGAATTGATTTTATGTATAATTTTAATATTATTTATATTTATTCAAGTTGGATATTTTATCTTGGTTATTTATATTGATAAATGATTAATTTAAAATTATTTACGTCCACTCACATTTTTTTAACTTCTTTTAATAATATAATTAGTTTTATTTAATATTTAGTAATTATCGAAATTCCTTTTTATTTTTTTAATAAATATCTAACATATTTTTAATATACATGTGATATATAAAAAAGAAAAAGAAAATATATATTATAAACTTGAAAATGAGTCGGATTAAGTCAAGTTTAAGATTTGAATATTAAAATTCAAATTTAACTTATATTTTTACCTAAAACTTTTTTAATTTTTTTTATACAATACCTAGAACTACCCATAGCCCCTCCTCAACCCTTAAATAGGAGGATAATTTATTTCAACGCACTAAAATTTACTTCCTCCTACACTGGTAATAAACCCATGTCAATTGAGCTAATAAGGAGGATAACCCAACCATTGATGAGACGTATTAATTTGCATATGGTGTCGGTTATCTGTCACAAAACAGCCAATAAGCATTACAATTAAGTCCCATAGACATGGGAAACACCAAAACAGTTCAATTCAAACGACCAATTCCCTATCATAGCAGCTGGGAGTGTCCCATATAAGTACATATTAATTATGATTGAAAATTAGGGTTTTCTTTTGTTCTTTTGGATTCGGTCTTTTAAAGAGTTTATAAATACAAATATAAGTCACGTATAATATATGTTGGATTAATTAAAATTGAAATTGAAATATATTTGAATAAGGCGAGACTTGAACTTGGATCATTGAAATCTTAAAGTCTATCGTTGACCGAAATAAATTATAATTATACAAGAAGTTACAATAAGAATCAATAATTAGATGAATAATACCATAAAAATAATTAAATAAATAAAACATTGAATAATTAACTCAACTTAAATCACAAACTAAAATCTATTTGGATAACTCAATTAAAATAAATCTAAATCAAATTCCTACATGGTGAGACCTCAAAATTTTCAAGAGCCTCATTAATATAGATTGAAATTAGGGTATGATGTGTCACATAAGTTATGTTTGCTGGTGTCCATATGTTCTAAGCATACTCAAATTTTATATGTTTCTCTATATATGTTTGGAAAGTAATACATGACTATTTTCGAATATGTATCAAATACAAATATCAAATACTATAATATATAAAAAAAAATTAAAAGATTGCATGAAATAGTTACATCAGTACATGTTACTTTCATTCGCATCAAGGTAATCATTTTAAAAAATCGCCTATTTATTACATGTAATAATTAAATAATAAAAATATTTGACCCAATTGTTGTTATAATAGATAGTCGATTTTTTAAAAATAAAATTAAAGTAAAATAATTTATCAGAATGCCATGGTAATTGGTAATGATAAGGTTTAATTTATGTACTATTTTACACATAGAAGATATAATATATATTCCAAATCAATTAATCAAGTATGTATATTTGAATGATTTTTAATTCGGTTGATATTATTATTATTGAAATAATTTAAAAAAATATATATGTTTAAATGTATTTAAATTTGTAATTATTGGTAATGCAATGTGGACAATCCCATATTAGTTGAGGAAAGACTTTTAAGAGGGTTTAAATATAGTCTTACCTCCTATTTTTATTGAGCAATTGGGGATTAAAAGCCCAACACATGTGTGCTGTTGCTCGACCTATGTTTGTGTCTTCAAGTGTCTACGACATGTTTCATGCGGGTTATTCGGGTATATAAATATTGAAGTATTGTCCCTAACTTAACTTTTTGAAGGCTTGAACCATTTTAAAATATCGTGTTGGACCACCCCCCAGAGGCCCAGCAGCCTGGTTCTTGTAGTACCATAGTCCATTTGTCCTTTGATAAATGTTGAAATTATAATTTGATTTTTTTTTTTTTTTGGTTTAAGGGTATAAAAAGTCCTCAATTTTTTTAAGAAAAGCAATTAAGCTTATTTTTTCCACTTAATTAGATATTTGAATTTTCACAATACATCAAAAAGACCCTCAAACTTTTTCAAGAAAAAGAATTAATCCCCCTTTTTTTTTACACTCAATTGGATACTTAAACTACCAAAATGCATCAAAAAGGCCCTCAAACTTTTTCAAAAAAGCAATTAAGGCCTTACTTTTTTTTTTGCACTCAATTGCCAAAAAATGCATAAAAAAGGCCATTTAACTGTTAACTTTAACGGTTGACCGTTAAAGCAAACCGTCCCTAATTTTTTTCAGTTAAAGTCATCATGTGCCACAACTATAACGTGACATGTGGCAAAAAAATGATAAAAAATAAAAATCAATAAAAGTTATAAAAGTTATTAAATTTTAATAAAAAAACATAAGAAATATTTATCTATTATTATTTTAATAAAAATATAACAAATATTTATTTTTTATTAAAAATTAGAAAAAGATTACAAAAATTGTAAAATTTTATAAAATTCGGAAAAAAAAATTATAAAATATATAGAAATATCGAAATATATATATATAAAATTTTATAAAGTTGTAAGAAAATGATAAAAAAATGTAAAGAAATATAAAATTCGTAAAAGAATTATAAAAATTATCATACCAAAAGAAACATTTTTATCATTTTTCACCATATGTTACGCTATGTTGCGACATATGATGGCTTTAACTGGAAAAAAAAAAAACTAGGGATCATTAACTTTAACAGTCAACGATTAAAGTAAATGGTTAAAGGGTCTTCTGATGCATTTTATATTTTTTATAATTTTTTTATGATTTTTATAAAATTTTATATTTTTTACGATTTATATATATATTTTCTAATTTTTAGTAATTTTTTTTTATATTTTTATTAAAGTTTAATAATTTTTATTGATTTTTATTTTTTATAATTTTTTGTCACATGTGACATAGTGGTTGTGGCACGAGGTGGTTTTAACTGTAACGTCCCAAAACCCGGCTAGAAGTTTAGGCCGAATTTCGGAAGTCACATTGATCATCGAAGTGGTCGTGAGAAATTTTAGTTTAACAAACCGAAAACATTACAGTATTTAAGTTCCATAAAAATTTTATTATGACACTGGTTGCTATTGGGATTACTTTCGGTTTTCCTCTTCTATTTGGGAAATATTATTAAAGTTGAGGTATTGTTCTATCTATATTGTTGAAGCGTCAAATTTATTATAGCACCATGGTTTTAAATTTATCTGATGATTGTGACTTCGGAAAAATTCAAAGCCTTGATGTTAATTATTGAAATAACTACATCAATGACATGGTTATTATAGAAAGATGTGAGATTGGAATGGATCGATAAATGGTAGCAAAGTTTTAATCAGTTGGAAGCTCTGTTGACTGAAGTATCAGTTCTAGTTTAGCCTGAATCAGGTAAGGAATTTATTATTACAGTGATACATCCTTGAATGGATTAGATTGTATTTTGATGAAGGAAGGCAAAGTAATGGCCTATACTTTCAGACAGACAAAATTTCAAAAAAAGAATTATCCGATATATGATCTTGAATTGGCAATTATTGTGTTGGCACTGAGAATTTGGCAACATTATCTGTGTGGTGAAAAATACCATATATGTACTGATCATAGAACTTTAAAATATCTGATGGTATAGAAAGATCTGAATTTGATACAGCACAGATGGTTTGAACTATTGAAAGATTCTGACTTGGTAATTGAGTATCATTCGGGAAAAATATATATAGTTGTTGATATTCTGAAAAGAAAATCTCTGTTTGTTTTATGAGCAATAAATATCCGATTGCTATTATCTGATGAAAGATTAATTTTGGTTGAGAAAAGCTAAACCGATGTTTCTACAACAGATTAGTGAAGCTTAGAAAGGTGATAAAGAGTTATAAGTTAAATTGGTACAGAGTAAAACAACTTTTATTTAGAATTTCAGATTGAATTTGATAATTGTCAGTTATTCAGAGGCAGAATCTGTGTACCGAAGAATTTAAAGCTTGTATAAAAAATTTTATATGAATGCTCACAGTGGTACTATGTCTGTTTATTCGAGGAATGATAAAATGCATAATGATTTAAAACATATATAATGGTAGTCCGGAATGAAATGTGGTATTTCTAAAATTGTATCTAAATGCTTTATATGTCAGTAAACTAAAGTCGAGCATCAGATATTGCTACCTTGGATTTATTACGACAAGGTGAATATCTTTGAAATGGAAATGGGATAAAGTTATTATGAATTCTATATCGGGATTATCCCTGTCCATGAAAAGAAAGATACTACTTGAGTAATTGTTGACCATTTGACGAAGACTGTATAGATTATCCTGATATGAATGGATTTCTTACTTAATAGATTGTTTGAATTATTTGTTCCTGAGATTGTCAGATTTCATGAGATGCCAGTTTCCATTATTTTTGACTGAAATCTACGATTCACGTTCTGATTCTGGAACAAATTTCAAGAAACTCTGGGTATGTGGTTATATTTTAGTACTATATGTCATTTTCTGATGAATGGTTAATTTGAAATTTGTAATTTGAATTCTTGAAGATATGTTCCGGTACTATATTCTAAAAATTTGAAGGCAATTGGAAAAGAAATGATTGCTGTGAGTTGAATTTGCGTACGATACTAATTTTGAGTCAAGTATTAAGATGGTACCGTATGAGACTCTGTATGACCATGAATGCAAAACTCTATAGTATTGGACTGAGATTAATAAGAAAAAGGAATACATGAAGTTGATCTAATATGTTGAACCGAAGAAAAAGTGAAAGGGATCTGAGATAGTTTTAAGAAAATTTCTGATTGTCAGAGGTCTTGTGCGGATTTTAGATAAAAAGAAATGGATGTCTGATATAGTGACAAAATATTCTTGAAAATTTCGTCATGGAAGAAGTTCTCCAGTTTTAGCTGTAAAGGCGAATTAAGTCTGCAGTTTAGCAGGTCATATGAGATTATTGAAAAGAATCAGAATTGTTGCATATCAATTGGTATTGTTGTCAGAGCTTGATAGAAGTTATAAATGTTATTTATGTGTATATGTTTCGACGGTATCGATCATATCTGTCAAATGTTATTTCTCTGATAGGTATTGGAATTCGACCTGACATGACTTTCCGTGAGCGATTGGTTGAAATTCTGGCATGTAAGGTGGAGGAAAATTATGAGAAATATAATATTTAAACTTCTTTACTGGTGAGATTTTCGAGGACGAAAATTCTTAAGGGGGAGAATTGTAATAGCCCGAATTTCAGTGATGTCAGAAACTGTGGTTCGAGGCCACTAAATCCGGAAAATGATCTCGTAAATTTTATTATTTAATATTTATGAGTTAAATGTGGTTTTTAAAAGATTTTGAATTAGAAAATTTGTGTTTATAAAAAAATTATTGTCAATTAATTGAGAAAAAAAGATATCGAGACCTCGGTGTTGTAAACCGAGCCATAAATATTTTTATAAATATTTACGGAGTGTCAATATGGTTGTATTAAAGTTTCGTCAGAAAATTTTAACGTTTCGGTAGTCAATTAATTAAAAAGGACTAAATTGAAAAAGGTGTAAAACTTACTAAAGTGATTAAATAACTTAATAGTAAGTAAAGGAGGACTAAAAGGGAAAATAGACCATCTTAAATGGCTGAGGTGGCATAACGTGAAAAAAATCAAAGATATTTATGTGATTAGGGACAAAATTGGAATTAAAATAAAGTTTATATGGCCAAATGTTATTTTAATAGTTTCTAGACATTTTCTTCATCAATTTTCTGTCAAAAATAGCCATTTGAGAGTATTTGAGCTGGGATTTCATATTTTAACTTCAATTAAGCTCAATTCTTGCTTTTTCCTTGAAATTTTAATGTTTTTGGACTTTTACAATTAGGTCCAATTTGTTATTTCATTAGTTTTTGATTTTGTTGGAAGTTTTGGAATATACCATTGATAAGTTCATATGATTTTAGTTATTTGATGATGAAATTGAGATGTTAATGGATATGTAAAGGTATTTTATTAAAGAATTTTGAGTGAAATCATGATTTAGGGATTAAATTGTAAAGTTGTTGAATTTATGGAAAATTCTGAAATTTCTTGGAATTCAAGGGCTACTATTGATATATATGAAAATATTTAGGCTTGGACCAAGGAATAAATTGCATGAATTTCATTTTCCGAGTCTAGGGACGAAATCGTCATTTATTAAAAGTTTAGGGGCAAAATGGTAATTTTGCCTAAGATGTAAATTGGACTAAAATGAGTATGAATTACATTAAATTGATGTTAAATTTACTCTTATAGATTCGGGTAGATCGAATAAGGAGTTAGAACGAAGAAAGGAGAAAATGTCGGATTAATAGACTTTATGTATACGAACATTTATCGAGGTAAGTTCGTATAACTTAGCTATGCATGTTTTTATGCTTGAACTAAATTGTGTATGTGATTGTATAAATATATATGTGAAATGATTACATATATGATAAAGCCCGATAAATGATAACGTTTGAAATAAATGATAATACCCGTAAAGTGATAAATGATAAAAATGTTATTTTTGTGCTCGAGTTGAATGTGAAAATATGAATTACATAAATGCATAAATATATGAGATTGAACACATACCCGATAATTGCCTGATAAATGTTAAATCCTGTTTGAATAAATGGAAGTCAATGGATAATGGTGATTACCCTTATTGAATGAGGTACTATATTTGTTGCTGGAAGGATTTAGCTCGGACGAGTAATCCTATTGACCTCATTATGGAAAGGATTTAGCCCGGACGAGTAATCCAAAATGAGCCTCTCAAGCATATGTTTCAATTAGGATTTAGCCTGGACTGGTAATCCTAATTGACTGGATTTAGCCTGGATTGGTAATCTAGATCGGACTCTATAGAGAATTCTTTGTCATATAAAGGATTTAGCTTTGAATCGTAATCCGACAAAGCCCTTAGAGTATATGTTACAACCGAATTTAGCTTTGGTAGTGTAATTACGATGTATGATATGTGGCTCGAGAGTGTACCTAAAAGGTACTACTGGATATGAATTGACGGACTATGGAATTGTACACCTCAAGTGTACTACCTATGTATCCATCGATGTTTTCAATAATTCAACGGGTAAAATACTGATACGAAAAGAAAATGGATTTTTATATGTATCTATCTGAAAAATATGAAATGATGTTACATGAAATGAAATATGGAAGTATGAGATGTTTATATATGAACATGAAATGGTTTGATGAATACATTCAGTTTTTATAATAGATTTGTACACCTTGAATGTACTACCAATACTGTAATTGATTTTTTTTTAATAAAGACCTGACATGAAGTACACCGGAACTCGAGATAAATTAATATGAAATATATCTGAAATACATGGAGATAATTTGTATAAATGTTATGTGAATATATGTTGTGGAAAAATATGTGTATGAGAATCTGAATATTGTTGGATATATATATGTGTTTCTGGATGTCTATACGAAATATGTGATTAACATGGGTAATGAGAATATGTGTAAGGGCTTATGACCAAATAGTTTAGTTGTACCTTGTATGTTAACTTGAATAGGAACGGTTGGTAAGTTAATTACCAAGTTATACGGACTTACTAAGCATTATATGCTTACTCTGTTTTATTTTCCCTTGTTCTATAGTAAATTGGAAGTTCGTTGGATTGGAAGCTTGGCGGAGATCACTCACACTATCCAACAGTTCATTTCAGTATATAAGGTAAAATAATTATGGTTATAATGGCATGTATAGGCTAATTTGACTAAATCTTGTCTTGTAAATTGTGGTTTGAAACCTAGCCATTGGAATGGCTAGTAATGATTGGTTTGGTATATTTATGAAATTATGATATGGTGATTATGTATGTGTTAGCATAGTCTGACTTTGAAAATTTATCAAAAATTATGGAAATTGAATTAGAGGTTGAATAAAATATGAAATTAAATTTTATTGAGTGTAGTTTTTCATAGAAGAAACGGTGTAAGCAATGGAGTTATAAATTATGAGATATAATAAATTTTGTGAGACAAGGTCAAAATGATTTTGGGTTCCCCTGTTCTAACTTTAGAAAATCATCGAAAATTGTAAAAAAATAATTATGGGTTCAAATTTATATGCTTAAATTATTAATGAGTCTATTTTCAATAGAAGCAAACAGAAGCATCATCCAAACCCCGTACTAAGAGATAATTAATTTTTAGTAAAGAAAGGTCGAAGCTGTCAAACAATAGAACAGGGGTAAATTTGAAGATTTTACTGTACTTATTGGCTAAACCATAAATTCTGAAAATTTTATGGTAGAAAGGTATTTGAGTCTAGTTTCATAAAAATCAAGTGGATCTTAATTTAGAATTCTGTAGCTCAAGATATAAATAATTTAGTGACTATGACTCAAGTGGACAGTTTTGCTATGAACAGTAATTTACTCGAATTATCTGAAAATATTCTGTAATTACTGGTAATGCTCCGTAACCTTGTTCCGGCGACGGGTACGGGTTGGGGTGTTACAAAGGGGGTGAGCTACACGAGCTTAGTGTGAGTTCAAAACGTATCTAACAATAGAATTACAGCTCAGAAACCAAACAATAGTTCAATAATGAAAAGTACTTACAGAGATACATAGAAACAGAAAACAAACTCGGAACCAACGTCCCAAAAATACACAACAGTCAAAACACACCAAATCACACACATAATACTCAACAGATAAACCCATCAACAGGTCGATACAATAATACTTGTCATCACAATGTTATGTCGAACAAACCGATTACAGACAAGTAGCTCACATCCAGATGCATATGAATGTAGTCAAGTATTAAAAACCCACCCATCCAGCCAAAACAGCTCTCCGTCCCCCGATCATACCCCAAAAGAGCTGTTTAAGCTCATCCAACCAAACACCCCACATAGGACCTCGAAAGGCCCATCCAACCCTACACACCATGTACGTAGACTAAGCCACTTAGATAATAATACGCGGCAAGGCTAGCGTATATGCAGTACAGTGCATTACGGTAAATTGCTGTACAGACATGTTGCAGTTTAAACTGCCAAATCAGATAATATTACGCAGCAAAGCTGACGTAAATCTGATGATCGATGCAGAAACCGCAGTGTATCTGCGATAAGTTTGCAGTTAAACTGCCAGATCATATCAGAACCGGTATTCCTTCTCTTTACAGCCAACCCAAAAATTACTTTATGCAAATGCATGTATGCTTACAACCTCACAGAAATAATGAACACATCAACAGACAGTTAGACAGAAACAAACATGTACACACCCAGCTAACCGGGTTCAAAATTAGATATCTCGCACAACAGTCACAAATAACACATAAGCGGAAGCCCAGATCAGAGTCTTAACTACCCTCACTAAAGCCTAGTCAAGGGTCGGAACACATAGACATATTTCCAGATTAAAAACATACACAGAACTAAAATTGGTGGCTTAGGGTCACACGACCGTGTGCTTTGGCCGTGTGAAAAAGCCTAGGCCATGTGGGGGTCAACACGCCCATGTGGGAGGAGGAACACAGCCGTGTGGCTGAGGCATACGCCCGTGTGAGCCAGGGACATGGCCATGTGACTCTCTGTCCATTTATGCTAAAATAGAGTACAGGGCTGACACAGCCGTGTGAGTCTTACACGCCTGTGTGCCCACCAGACACAACCGTGTGTCCAAAACACATGCCCGTGTAGGATCCCTAAATCCCCAAATTAGCCACACGGTCGTATGGCACCAAATCACTAAATCGTTAATTCCCAAACACACACACCCGTGTGCCTAGGGGACACGGCCATGTGAAAGTCGACTAATTTCCTCAAATTAGCCACACGGTCGTGTGGCCAAGCTGTGCGGCACCAAATTTTACCCGGTAACCTTAATTCCTAATTGCACACGGCTGTGTGAACTACCCGTGTGGCTACCCGTGTGGTCATGAAACCACACCGAAAAAGGCTACTGAACGTGCCTTTGTTGCCGAAACGTTACCCAATCATTGATTACATAGAAATATATCAAAATCTCACCCAATTCTAAGCTATTCCACGACAATCGCCCCTTTCGAATGGTTGATTCCACAAGCACACAACGATTTCCAATTTCACAGAAACAAACCACAATTCGTTAATGAAAATTTAAAAGGTTGGAACCCACACCTAATTCGCGATCAATGATGTCCAGACACCGACTCGACGATAAATGAGCGAAGCTCTCCGAAATCCGCAAGCGAAACCGTTTCCCCAATAGAAGAAAAAGAAAAGCAAAACCGAGAGGGAGATAGAGAACGTGAAAAAGAAAAAAAACAGTAACAATAATAATAATAATAATAATAATAAATAAAACTAATAATTATTTTTAAACTTAAAATAAGTCTACTATTTAACAAAATAAAAAAAATATTTCTCCAAAACACACCCACAAAGATTCAAACACGTGACCTAGAGATACATCAACACACAACTAACCACCAAACCAACAGGCCCATTCTGACATCAAAATGCGCAACTAAACAAAATAGTTCAACCTACTCACTGACCCTAACAACAAAGCTCAAAACTTCTAACCTTAAAAACCGGGGTGTTACATTAACTGAAAAATTAGGGGTAGTTAAATTTAACGGTCAAAGGCCTTTTTTATGCCTTTTGACAATTGAGTGAAAAAAAAATAGGGGCTTAATTGCTTTTATTTTTTTTAAATTTTGAGAGTTTTTTTATGTATTTTGACAGTTCAAGTATTCAATTGAGTGCAAAAAAAAAAGCAATGCCTTAATTATTTTTTTTGAAAAGTTTGAGCGCCTTTTTGATGCATTTTAAAATATCAAGTACCCAATTGAGTGCATTTTAAAAATAGGGGCTTAATTGCTTTTTAAAAAAAAAAACTTGACAGCTTTTTACACCCTTAAGCCTTTTTTTATTTTTATTATTGTTAATGTATATTTTAGTTCAAATCATTATTATGTGTTGTTGGGTGAATTATAATAACAGGGCAAAACCCAAACAATAAACACGATTAGTGCGATTCGAACCCAAGTCACACCTGGGGCGATGAACATCCTTAACTATTAGGTCATCATATGGGGTTCAAGAAACACTCCTATTGATAGTGAAGGAATAAAATAAGCAAATTAAAGAAATTTAAGTTTAATATTTTAACTTATTAAACGTTTATAACATAATATATATAGCTTGAGCAATTAACATATAATTGTAATCTTAAGCAAAATTAGGAGTATATGCGAATTTTAAAAAAATAGGGATATAAACCCCTTTTTTTTATTATTTCAAGAAATAGATGGATTTTGTTTGGGTGGTTTGAAAGCGTGTACATATTTTTAAAAAACACTTTCAAGTTTCAAGTAAACAAAAACGATTTATTTTCTTAAATAATTAAAAAATCGATTTATATCTCTCTTTTTTTTTTTTTTTTTTTTTTGAAATCCACATGAACCCCTACTATCTTAATAATAAATAAACTTTTAACGTTTCGTCAAAATCTTTTTAAGTATCCCTCACGATTGCATCCAACTCCAACCTTTCAAATCATCTTCTTGGTAATAAATATGTTCAAAGGTCCGCAATTCATTTCGGTTAAATTTGAGTTTGGATAAAAAAAATTTAATTTTGATATGACCTGATTCCATCCAAATTATTATTTATTATTGAAGAAAGACAATAATAGAGTCTGAACTTGTGTCATTTAAGTGTCAGCAAAAACTATAATTATTATTTTACACAAAATATATATATATATATAGGGTGAGTATTTGGTATATTGGTAGTATATATTTTTTTATTTTATAATTAGTTTTAAAAAATTGACATGTGTCTTTTTTTGTTAAAATAATTACTTTTTAAATATTTTACTTGTGGAATATAAAAACTTCACTGACAGTGTATCAAATAATTTCTCATATAAAAATAAATAAAAATATTTTTAATGGTGAAGCCGTAAAGGGTTTGGGCAAAGATCTTTGCAATTCAAATAAATCTCCAACTGATGTTCCCAAGTACATCAATAATGATACATATGTGTTAAAATAATTAGTACAAATTTAAACTTGAAATTAGAAGGATTGGTAAAATTCTTGTAAAAAAACAAGACATCCTTCAAAATAAACAGAAAAAAATTCATTCGCTTTACAACAAATAAGTCATATGAGTGGCTTAATATTATCAATTGTAATTAGTCTATTGCTGACTCATATACTAATACATATAGAAAAAAAATAATACTCCTACTAAACGTAATATAAAGAGCATAACATCAGGCATTTAACCTTCATTTAATCAGTAGTACAATTACGAGAGAAATTACTACTAATAATCAAGTTTGGGTTAACCATTTATAAATATAGGTAGTCTTGAATGATATCTGAAGGTTATATTTAACGGTGAAGCCATAAATTTTATGTCGGGGGTTAAGATTGAATTATAAATTTTTGAAATAATCAAAACACAACTTGAACAAACATTAATTTGCAACTTTTGGAAGGATTAAAATACAATTATATATATATATATATATATATATATATATATTAAAGTTAGAGATCTTAGTACCACCCTAATTATATTTCAAGTCCAACTAAATTAAACTAATTAATTATAATATTAATACTATTTTCATAAATTTAATTCCACTCATGAATACTTCTAATAATGTAATGGTGTTTTTCACCTTGCTCCATGCTTCTTATACGTGGAGGTAATCAGTGGCGAAGTTAGAAAATTGTTTTTGGGAGCGGAATTAAATTATATATTTTCACGATAATAAAAATACAATTTTATCACTTTAATAGTCTATATCTTTATAATTTTTAAAGAGTTAAATCAAATTTTATTATTTTGAGGGACTAAAATGCAATTTTTACTATTATTAATGTAAAATTTTATAAATTATAAAAGGCTTAAATTAAAAATTTACAATTTTAGAGTGGCCGGCCCTGACACCCCCACCTCAGCTTCACCACTGGAGATAATTCCAAATCGGCTGTACTGTAATATAAGCAGTCAACCCAAGTTGACTATCTACTGTTTTACTAGCCTTCGACCTATACACTTTACCTAAGATGTACACTCAGAACCGACATAGGGAGTCCAAAATATGGTCAGACATGATACTTCATATTTATAATCTATTTATTGTAAATTTTAATATATTTATATATCATTTATGTTATTTTCAATTATTTTATATTCGTAATAATAGGATTAAAATAGAGGTATTCATGAGTTAGATCGATTTGTGTTTAGTTTGAATAAATCATATCGATACTTAATTCGATTTAAAATATGAGTTAATTTTTGTCTTAATTTGTTTATATTTATAAATGATTAATATTAACACATTTAGATCCCTTAATTTTATTTTTATTATTTTTTATGTAATACTTAGAAATTATATCTACATTTCTTTTACTACCGTAATATATATTTTTATTAAAATTTTAATATAAATAACTTAACATATTTTTAATAGAGTTAATTACACCATATATTCCCAAACTATGATATTAATTTTAAATTGGTTACCAAATTTCAAAACATTCTAATTATATATCTAAATTACTGATGTTATGTCAATTAAGTCATTCAATTACTAAATTCGTTAACTTAACCGCTAAATGACATGTTAAATCTTATGTGGCATATTTTAAAATGAAAATTTTAAAGAGGAATAAAAATTGTAAAAATAAATGCTGTAAAACTATTAATTTTAAGATTTTGAAAACTTTTATTTTGCTTTTAGCTTTTACTTACAATAGTTAGGTAGACAGATTTTACTTTTCTTTAAACTTTTTACTTTAAATTATTCCACATAAAATTTGATATGTCACTAAGAAGTCATATTATGACTTATTTCACCCTCAAACTTTATAAAAAAATTATTTTAATCTTCCATTTAATTTTGAGTAAACTATCCAGATAGTCCCTCGAAAAATATCGCGTTCCTATTTTTTCACTCTAAACTTTTTTTGTCAGTTTTAGCACTGTCGTTAAAAATTATTCCTATTTTAGTCACTCTTCTATTAAAAACTAAATAGAATGCTGATTGTACCACGTGTGTATATATTTACACATCATTAAATTAATTTCCAAAAAAAATCATTTTACATTAATTTAAATTGGTTATTGTTTAAGGACCCATAGGGATAGTATCCCGAAAATTTTTTGTTTTCTTTCAAATGAGAATTCAAGCCTTTAACGTAGCTTTGTTGTCCTCTTTGTAACTGTAGTTGTAGCCTTGCAACTTTGCCTGGTTGCCATTTTTCATGTTCATCAACTTCATGAACGTTAAAACCAAGGTCAACCCACTTTTTAATTCACTGAAATCAACAATGTATTGGCTTTTCGTTTAACACCCAAATCCCCCATCATCGTCGACAATTTCAAGGACTTTTCATTTTGTCTTTTGATCTTCCCTACGGTTCTGGGATTTGTTTTACAGTGAGCTGCTTTGAAAATGGGAGAAGAAGTGTCAAAGCAAGTAATTTACCTATACGGTGACTTGGATTTAACCATTATTGAAGCTTGGAAGGTGCTTAATTTTCCCCAGCATCGTATAATCATGAGCATCAAATTCCACCCCCCCCCCCCTTCCAAAAAAAAATTGCAATTTTGTACTGATTCCATTGATTTAGGGTTTTAAACCACTACAAATAACCCAATTTCCCCCCCAAAGTTATGTCAATATCTTTTTACCCAGCTTTATGTTTTTTTCTCGCTTTTTTAGGGAATGAAACGCTGTCGTTCCATGCTACCTAATTTAAATACATGTGAAAATATATACACAAGTGACGCTACAGTCAACAATCCATTTGGTTTTAACAATGGAGTGACCAAAACAGGAATAGTTCTTAACCTCCGTGCTAAAATTGACAAAAATAAATTAGAATAACTAAAATAGGAGTGCGGTAATTTTAGAGCAACTATTTAGGTAGTTTACCCTTTAATTTTTTATCTCTTTTAACCTTTAAATTTGTACTGTTTATCAAATCACCCAAAAATGAATGAAAAAATTAATGTCTGCTAATTTTGTTAATGTGGCATACAATTGAACTATCACATCAACAATTATTTAATTTTTTAAATTTTAATTTTTTTTTAAATTATAAAAATTATTAAAAATGTAAAATTATTAAAAAGTATAAAAATATATTTTTTTTAATTTTTAAAAAATAATTAATTACCAATGTGGCATATATGTGAGCTGTCGCGTGGATGTCACATCAATAAAATTAATAAACGTTAACTTTCTCATTCATTTTGAGCCGATTTGACAAACAATGCAAGTTCAAAGGTTAAAAGAGGCGAAAAATTAAATGAAAAGCTAAAATAACTTTTTTGTATAAAGTAAAAGGGTCAAATAAGTTATTATGCCTTAACAAATTTAGTAACTGAAATACCTAATTGATATATACTCGGCAATTTGGGAATGTAATTAGAACATTTTAAAGTTTGGAGACCAATTTAGAATGAGGTCATGGTTTGGGAATGTTTGGCGCAATTAACTCTTTTTATTATTTACATTATTATACAATATATTTAATTTTTATTTGATATAAATTATACAACGCACAAAATATAAAATAAAACAACATATTATAAACTTGAAAATGAGTCAAACAGAAGCAAACTCATGCTTTGAATATTAAAACTCGAGCTAAATCAATATTTTAAATGAATTTAATATTTTTTAACCAAACCCATTTTTAAAATCTAATATTTATTTTTGAAAATCTTTCAGATATCAAATTAATCTTCAGATTTGTGGTAAAAGTATCATGGAAGCCCTGTACTAAGAGTCAGATTGCATTTTGCTCATTTTACTAAAAAATGGACAAATTAATCATTGTTCATTAAATCAAAGAGCAAATTGATCATTTTTGTTAGAAATTTTATCCATTTGTACTGTTAAAAATTGGCGTGGTTGACAAAATAATCAGAAAGTGACACATGGCGTGTTATATGTACCTCATACTGTCATACAATGATCAAATTTTAACAATAGATTTTGTACCTCATGCTGTCATACAATGATCAAATTTTAACAATAGATTTTGATGTAATTTTTAACAAAAGAACCAATTTGCTCTTTGAACTAATGTATAAGGACTATTTTGCTCATTTTTTAGTAAAAGGAGCAGAATGCAATCCAACTTCTAATACAAGGGACTCCATAATATTTTTACTCAATTTTTTTGAGAGATTTTTACCTTGTTTTTTAAATTAAAAAGGTTAAAGTGAAAATTTACCATTATACTATAGGTAAATTTTAAAATTTGTCAATAAAATTGTCATTTAACTTTTATGTGATTGAATTGTAGTACTAAACTTTGAATACAATTAAATATTGTCACCAACTTTGATTTTTCACTTAAAGTTTACACTCAATGTTAACTTTGATGATTTGAAAACATAATTTAATGAAAAAAATTCAAATATTTTATTTTAATAATTAACAACAATTTAAATTATAAATATTAAAAATTAATAAATTAAATTAGAATTTCTATTTAATGAATTAAAAACGTAAAAGAAAATTTAAGTTTATTTTTATTGTTATAAAACAATATTTTGTTTAATTTCAATATTAACCCAAATTAAAAATATATAATTGTAGTTTGAATATAAGAGGTGAGTAGAGCTTTTAATGGTTGGAACTAGAATTGAGTGGCCCGACTTGAAGGCCCGCTCGAAAAGTAGGAGGGTTTGGGTAAAAGTATAGACTCGAAAAATGAGTTTAGGTAAAAAAATATGTCGTAACCATTTTTTTGGAAAAATGGATCGATTAGCATTTTGAAAACGAAAACCAAAAACTTGGGAGTCGCCACCAATCCTTTTTTGCTGAGGTGTGATCGGGTCACCTCGAAAAGTGGTTGTTTTAAATAAACAGTTTGATTTATCAAAACAACGATTTTGGTCTGCGAAAATCATAAAACGGGTTCGGGAGTCGGTTACGCACGAGGAAGGGTTAGCACCCTCGATACGCCCAAAATTGGTACCTAATTGATTATCTAATGTCTTAATGTCGAAAATTCGAAAAGATTTGAAAATACGATCCTCTTTTATTTTTAAAAATTGAACAAATCAAAATGGATGATAATACCCTCTTGTTTCGAATTGATAAAATGTCATACCCAGTAAGTTAGGGCACGACACTTTTGGGCTCCCGAAACTGACCTTGTCTTTTAGACTTTAAAACTCGGATTTAAATTTGAGGAGGGTACCCCGTTATTTGTCAAATGAGAAACCGAGACTCAGTAAGTTAGGGCTCGATTTCTCGAAATTCCAAACACGGGATATTGCCTTTATTAAAAACCTTATCTCGAGATATCTAGATGTCATGTCCAGTAAGTTAGGGCACAACACTTCAAATTTCTGAGAACAAGTATTTTATTCAAAACTCGTATTGTGATTTTAAAAGGGATATTCTGTTGTTCAGATTAAATGAGAAAAACCGGAACCCAGTAAGTTAGGACACGATTTTCTCGAATCTTTAATATGAAATATCGATTATTTGAAAACTGGATGTATCGGGTAAAAGTTAATGTGACAAATAATGATATGAAAATATGATGTTGCGCGTGAAAAGAATAATAATAATAAAATTCTGAAATAAAATGACATAATGATACATGTGATATTAATAAGTTAATAGTAATAATAAATAAACATAATAATATAGATAATAATGATAGTAGTAGTATATTAGTAATAATAAAAAATAATAAAATATTGATGAAAGGAAATATAATAAACAATAAGTATAATAATAATGTATACAAAAAATGAATACAATGTAGTAATGATATTTGAAATAAAATAAATAATAATAATGAATAAAATAATAATAACAATATAAATACGACAAATAATAGATTAGCAAAAATAATATTAAGAATAGCATTTTAAAAAAAATTAAATACAATAATAATCATTAAAATAATAATAAAAATTAATATTAATCATTAACAATAATAAATATAATAGTAATAATATAAATAATAATACATAAAATAATAATAATTTTAAAGTAATTAATTTAATAGTAAAATAATTAAAATAATTAAAAAAAGGACTAAAATCGAATTAAAAACAGATTATTGGGACAAATTTGAAATAAAATAAGGTTGAAAGGGCCTATTTGAAACGCGCGGATTACAATAACCCTTTCCTCCCAAAACGCACAGCATAGACAGGGACCCGATTGAAAACCAACAGACTTTCGGGGCAAAATTGAAAAAAAATTGAAAACTTAATTGTAAAACCAGGAAAGGCGGAGGGGCTAAAAGTGCAATTAGCCCCTCCGATGAAAAACACGCGGATCCTTGGCCGGAGCGGGTCGGATCGGGTTGAAACGACGTCGTTTTGGGGCTTTTGGACGCCGGCCAAAACGGCGTCGTTTCAATTGGCTATATAAGCCAAAATTTCCTTAAAATTTTCATTTTGTCCTGCTCTGTTAAAAAACTAACTCTCCCCCTTTCTTGTTTTCTCTGCAGGTTCAAGGTGACGGCGAGGTTCCGCCAGTTCATGCCATGACTCTGTCACGCCGCCACATGGCAGGTACCTGCATGCCGAGCCCCGAAAAGGTAAGAATTTATGTTTTTTATGCCCCTTTTTTTAAAAAATGATATAGTATATAATATATATGTACGCTGAAAAAGAAAAAAGAAAAGAAAGACTTCCGAAAATGATAAAAAATTACCTCCTTTCGGTTTCTGTTCTTGATTTTTAGAGGTTCTCTTTGTATTTAATCCCTGTCTTTTTTTGTTTAATCAATGCTTGCTATTCTCAGACTTTTTGTTTTTGTTTGAATCTCTATGTTGCTATTGATAATAAAAAAAACCGAGCCTTTACAAAGAAAATACCATCGGCTTTTATAGCATAAAGTTTACACTTATTTGCTTTCTGTCTTGTCTCGTTTATTGCTTGCAGGTGCTTGGGCGGTGCAAGTGGAGGCGGTGGCAGTGTCAGAATGGCAGAGGGCGGTGGCCAAGAGACCTAGGTGCGGCGCACCTAGGGTTCATTTTTTCCTGATTTGTTTTTTCTGATTTTGGGGCATTGGGCTTAGTTTGTTTTGGGTTCACTGTTTTTGGGTCTGTTGGGTTAGGTTAGTGGGCTTAGGCTGATAGGTTTGGGTAATTAGGTTTGGGCTGGGCAAATATGGGTCTTACAAAATAAAGTCCGTTTAGAAAACGATCCAGGCATCTGGTAAGGCTTTTTTGGCTCGAGCCTAGCTCGGCTCTACCTGAATATGCAAAAAAAAAAAAAACTATTATCGTTTTTACTTTTTTTATTTATTGTTTTGTTGCTATTTTCTTTTTCTTTTTTCACTATTTTGCTACCATTTCACTATTATATTGTTATAATTTTGTTGTTATTGTTTGGATATTGTATAACTCTTGTTTTATTATTAATTTTGTTACTATTTTAGAGGTATTTACTTGTTATGTTGTACCTATTTTAGTGTATACATATTTTTTAAATTTATTTTCAATTTTTTAAGAAACATTTATTTTAATGTTTTTAGTATATTTTATATATTATATATATTTAAAAATTATATAAAAATAATAATATAAAAAAATTAATACTGACGAGTCAGACCGAGTCTGAGTTTAGTACTTTTATCTGAATCTGACTTATTCAAGATTTTAAAATTATTTTTTAGGTCAAATCAGACCTAAACGTAATAAACGAATCTAAAATTTTGAATATCTTAATCTAAATTTAATTCGACTCGACTCATAAACAACTTTATATAAAACAATAAGTGGAGAGAGGAAAATTGTAGGACAGAGAGATATATAGAATCATGGATTTGTTTTGGATTTGATTATGATAGGATTTACTTGGGTGAAAACATGTGGTGTCTGACAATGGTACTAAGATTTGATTTTCTAGTGGATATTTATTATTTTCAAACACTTAGCCTCTTATAGCAGTCTTTTTTCTGTCCCTAGTTAGAAATCTTATCAACATAGGCCTTTGCCTTTATGCTACCATATAATATAGCAAACTACACAATAATAAATTTATCTTGGAAATTAGCAATGGGTTAATTACCACCCCCAACATCACCTCAAATTTTTAAAATTTTAAACCTTTTAATTAACATTTCAAATTGAAATTCTTTTAATAATTTTTTTTTTCAAGGGAATCATTAGTTTTGGTGTTAAATGTTGACTTAAATTTATCATTGTTGTTATTTTAAACACATGAATTATTATATATTTTTAAACACCTTAAATTAAGGCATAATAAATTATATGGTCCTTTAATTTTAAATTAGCTCTTTATTTAATTTTCGTCGATTTTAATTATTAAATTTACATTTTTTTGTTAAATTACCCTATACACATGGATTATTATGTGGATGACATGTCATATTAATTAATTTTTTTATAATTTTAATACTTTTATTGATTTTAAATTTTTAACAGTATTTTTTTAATTTTAAAATTTTAAAAAAATATTTATTGCCACATTAGCAAAGTTTAAAAATATATAACTTTTTCATCCATTTTGGGATAATTTGACAATAAATACAAGTTAGCTAAAAGAGACAAAAAATTAAATGAAGAGCTAAAATGTTTTTTTTTATAAAGTTTGAGAGCTAAATAAATCATTATGTCTTAGATTAAAGTTGGAATCTAATGCCAAAGCCGATGACTAAACTAATGGAAGGACCCCATTGGAACAATAAATTAGTTTAAGGATTAAATTGGAACATTTTGAAATTTAGAAACTAAGTTAGAATTTAATCCATAGTTTGAAGATATTTACTACATTTAACCCTAATAATAAAGATTTATATTTAATACATTGATAGTGTATTCATTATAGCCACGGAATTAACTGACATCAACGGTTAATCGTTATTAATGTAAATTAACTTTTAAAATGTCTAATTATTTATATATATATTTAAGAAATTTTAACCTGAAGTCAACATTTAATTTATTTTTTATACGATATTGAGAGTGAGGGACAGAAGGAACATAATTTGAATTTGATAAAAACTTAAACCATCACTCCATACGAATTAAGACTAGTAAAAAAAGTCTGATTCATTATTATTGTATAAATTTATATAATGTCCATGTATCTCTTACAAGCCATAATAATAAATAATAAAAATAAAAGGAAAAATCTCCTAAAAAAAAGCTCAGCACCAATCAATTGGTCTGGGTACTAAATTGAACATTAAAGTCAAACTTAGATACTAAATTGAGATGAAATTTCATGTACCAAATTGAATATTGAAGTCATACTTAAGTATCGACAAATGGTAAATTAACAACCATTATAAATATTCCATGTGGGCAACCCTAAAAGTGAAGTCTTATTCTGTATTATTTATTGTCATTGGATTAAATGATAAGGAGTTTGGTATCTTTTAAGTAATATCTCAGGTTTGAGTTTGTGGATAAAAAATTAATAATGGAAAAGCTTTGTCACCATTTAAGGGTCTAACTCGACTCGACTATAAATGTAGTCATATCCAATATAACTACAAGATAGCAGAAAACCTTGGATAAAAAAGAATCTTATACAATACTATTTAAATGTTCATGAAATCTAATTGTTAATCTACAAAATATAGAACAAAAGAGAGAGAAAATAGAGCATTGAAAGAAGTATCCCAAGTGACAGTTTATATATGAAGATCTATAAAGCAATTTAGGTTGAAACCCGTGTGCATGTGCAAACAAGAATATGATATTTGGAAGCTCATTCAATTTAGTCAAAAATGTCAAGAAAGGTATATGAGAAAGTTAACATTGTCTGTGTTTGTGTTTGCATATATAAGCACGTCACATGTAATTTGTATGTGAATATTTCTTATCAAAAATGAGGAAAAAAAAAAAAGAGAGAGAGAGAGAATGCATCGGATGGTTGTTCGAGGAACTCAAAAATTAAGTATAAATAATTTAAATACGACTAATTTTCTTTCTCTATATAGGGTAGTGTTAGGAGGCAGACAAGGATTTTGATCTCAAAATGATAAATTTTTAATATAACCTGCTTAAAAATTGTGAAATTGTAAATTAATGCAATGATAAAATTGCACTTTAATCCATCATAAATTAATAATTTCATTCTCGACCCTTTTAAAAATGATTTTTGACTTCTCTCATGGCTCTAGACTTTTATATCCTTTACGTGCTTAGTTCTTGCATCCTTCTTAATTCCTTAACACTCGTAATCAAAAGGTATTCTAAACAATCTCGTCCATTAATTATGTTAACAAAGAATCAAGACGACTTTCTTATATTACTTCATAGCTCAATCCATCCCTAATCACGTATATTAGTGTAACACCCCTAACCCGTACCCGACACCGGAACAAGGTTACGAAGTGTTACCGATATTTACAAATCAAATAAACAAATATTTCTCATCATATAGTTTTCATATCATAAATCAATTATAAAGTCCCTTATATAAGCCCTCGAGGCCCAAAATACACATTAGAAATAAATCGGGACTAAACTGGGTACTCAGAGAATTTTTCAAAAAATATCGAAAATTTTCAAAAGAGCAGGGGACACACGCCCGTGTGGCTCACACGGTCAAGAGAAACGCCCGTGTCTCAGGCCGTGTGGGCATTCAAAATAGGGCACACGGCCGTGTCCTAGCCCGTGTTCAAACTTGGGTGCTTTCTGACTTGGGTCACACGACCAAGCCACAGGCCCGTGTGCTAGGCTGTGTGAAAAATCCTGAGTATTCTGTTTTGCAAATTAATAGATGCAGGGGACACACAGCCAAACCACATGACCGTGTGTTAGGCCGCGTGTCACACACGGCTGAGACACACGCCCGTGTGGACAAAAATAGGCTCTTTTCAAGCCACATTTCTCACCCATTTTTTATTTCAACCTAAACGCTTCAATTTGCACACTCATAAGCCATAACAAGACCTTTAATACAACCAAATCAAGCTTTAAACATACCATATTATCACATATATCTTAACATTCAAATTTATCATATTGATCAAAACACATATTTGATTACTTATGCCAAATATACTATATCAACTCATTCACCAACATGCCTATAAACTATCCATCACTCAACCACACCAAACATATATCAAGCATGATAAGACCATACGTATATGTATATATAGACAAAATATAATTCATAATATTTAACAAACAAACTTTGATAAAATCCACACCAACCCTATACATGCCATATAAACCATATTGAATGTTTCAAAAACTACCGGAATAAGCTGGATAGTGTGACTTGAGTGTTGATCCGATCGTCCAACTTTCCGATAATCTACAAAGACATTAAACAACACACATAAGCTTAATGAAGCTTAGTAAGTTCGATGGGTTAAACATAAATCTTACCGAACCTACTATAAAAAAACCAAATAAATAAATTCATTTATGTCAAATCCCTGTCAATCACAACTTCAGTTGATGAATACACTTATTCAGATCAATACCAATAATAAATAATATGTCTTTCAATTTCAATACATAAAACACCTTACCGAGTCTTTCCCAAATCGAAGAACGGCTTACGGATAAGAGTACATCGTTTTCAGAAGCCCGAAGGCTGAACAGAAGCTCATGAGAGCTAAATAGAAACCCACAAGGGTTGAACAGACGCTTGTAAGAGCTGAACAGAAACCTATATGGGTTAAACAGAAGCTCAAAAGAGCTGAACGGAAACTCATATGAGTTAAACAGAAGCTCGAAAGAGCTAAACAGAAAGTAAAACACGAGAGTTCACAACAAATGTTGAACCCCAGTTTACTTGGGTAATTTGCCAACATCTTCCTCCAATGTCGTCAATGGGCTGAATTCCGAATGTACTCAAATCCCATATTCCTGATTATATTCAATTCAAAATTATAACTTCAACAATAATTCATTTCTCAACAATAAAATAAATACATAATACCATTCACCAAATCAATATAATTATTAAAGTTTAACCGTACGAACTTACTTGGGTTAAAGTGTAATATTTGCAGAAGTTCAGGGACTATTCCTCTAATTTTCCTTTTTCACGAGTATCTACGGGATCTTGATCTAAAATATAAAATTACTCATTCATTAGCATATATTTCAGTTCCAATTTATTTCACAATTAATACCCTTTAGTTTTTTTAATTTACACAATTACCCCAAAACTTTTATAACTTTTACAATTTAATCCCTTAACTAGTTAATCTATCAAATTAACAATTTTTTCTAAATCAATAGTTTATCCAAATATTCTCAGCCATTATACAGCCCCTAATAAACCAAAATTCACTATCAAACCCTAATATTCTAACCTTTTCACAATATAATCCTAAAATCAATATTTAACAACATCACTTTATAAAATCATCATACAACAAAATTAAAGCTCTAAATCCATGTTATTCATCAAAAAAATCTTATATTCATCAATGGCAACTTCCAAAATTTTCAATAAAATCAAAAACTAAGATAAGACTTAGTTGGACTTAATTGTAATAATCTCAAAAACATAAAAATTACAAGAAAAGGGCAAGAATTGAACTCACTTAAGCAAAATATATGAAAATAAAGCTTAAGGGATCTCCTATGGCATTTTTGGACAGACAATTGAAGGCGAAATGTCTAGAAATCTTTAAAATCAAATTTGTTTATTTTAATTTCACTTTATTTACAATTTACCATTAATGGCTTTATTTTATTATTTTTTCTTTCTTATGCCACCTCACTATTCCATTGAGGTCTATTTATTCTTTAAGTCCTCCCTTGTTTACTCATTAAGCCATTTAATCACTATTTCTTATAATTAACAAGTTTTGCACCTTTTTCAATTTAGTCCTTTTTAATTAATTAACTATCAAAACGTTAAAATTTTTTAACGAAACTTTAACACTACCTTAATGACATTCTATAAATATTTATAAAAATATTTAAGGCTCGGTTTATAGAAACGAGGTCTCGATACCTCATTTTCTAAAACCACTTGACCTAAGATTTTACCACTCAAACCTAATAGTTCATTATAAAACATAAATTACCAATTCAAAAATCTTTTTAAACCACATTTGACTCGTAAATACTAAATAATAAAATTTACGAGCTTACTCGTCGGATTTGGTGGTCTCAAACTACTGTTTCCGACACCACTGAAAATCGGGTTGTTACAATTAGCACAATCAAATGACATAGATAAAGTATGGATGTGTAGCATGGAAATTACATGCAATGTGATCTAAATATGTTTATTTTGTTAAATATTAACTTTTCTTTGAGCCGACCAATATTAACATAGTTTAAGTTACATGCACATAACTTTTTATATTTTAAGACAAAATAATTTTCATAAAAAAAAATCACTTTGGCAACTTATTATTTCAGTTAAGTTATTTTAAAGAATATATAAATATACCACTATTCAAATTTAAAATTTCCATAACATTAAAAGTTTAAAACTAAAATTTTTAAACACACCATAAATTCTGAAATAACCAAAAACAATATTATTTAATGGCGTAATAAAAAATTAAAAACCTTATTCTTTAATTGATTTAATTTTTGATCAATTTATTTAATCTTATTTAAAAATATAATAATATATTCATAAAATAACTATAAAAAATATTCACTCAAAATCATTAAACCTAAACCATGGAAATCAATTAAAATTTGAATCTAACAAATCATCCCACAGTCAATCAAAACACCAAAGCAATTCTTATTGAAATTTGCAAAGTAAATGTGCAAAAAGAAAAAAAGAAATCAATCCCACAAATTAATATATATACATTAAATTATGTATAAAATTCAATCCCACAAGCATTTAACATTTGGGGTTAGAATTATTTTAAAACCCTAATAATTGAATTTATAAAAATTAAAAACTTTAAATTTTTTATGTTGAATTTTAAAAATTCAACATATATATAATCAAAATATCAAATCATAACATAAAATTCATTAAACTTAATAAAAAATCATTCTAAAAATAATAAAAAATTAATTTATTCTTAATGATTCGACATGGCGATGCTCAAATGCCGCTTGTTAGAATCTAAAAAGTTTATATAAAACCTAATAAACTAGGATCTGTCTTAACAGATCAGAAGAACAAAAATAGATACAAAAGCATACCTGAATCTGTCAGTATGTTGAAATCTTCGAGTTTTGTGGTTTTGATCTTTTAAATTATCACTTAAATATTTTAGAAAAGGTAAATCTCTCTTTTCTGAGGATCTGAGGATGTGATGTATGAGTTTTGTAGTTTTGATCTTCCAAATTATCCCATAAGTATTTTAGAGAAGGTAAATCTCTCTTTTTTTGAGGATGGATGTAAGAAAAATTACGTTTGTGTAATTTGGATACACAACTTTAATATATAACTTTTGCACATTATCCTTAATTTCTAATTAGCTCATCATCAATTAGAAATTTATTGCTAGAGTACCTATACATATTTAACTCATACTTTATTTAATAACAAAAACAAACTAATAACATGTTATATCACTTTTAATTTGAACTAACCATATATAATAATAAATAATAACATATAATTATTTTTATTATACACCTTTACCTATTTAAATCATAGGAGAGTGTGGAAACGAAAGCTCTGATGCTACTAAATCAATCTTGTCTAGCAAGAACTTAAATTTTTTTTCAACTTCTAAAAAACCGTAGTCAAGCTTAGTCCATCATTAAAAGAGCATTAACACTAATTAACTTTGTTTCTTTGTTGATTTAATTAAATTCATTATTGGAACAAACAATAAAAAAAAATGTATTGGCAAAAAGATATTTATTCGTCATTATCGACCCGCTACTTGCTTATTCGACTGGGACCAATCCGATCCTCTTTATTTCTGTAGTGATCGCCTGTATAGTTTGCTTACAAGAGTTTGCACGTGATGGGTTTGCATCATCATGCAAACGAACGTACACTTAGGGAACACGTGTTAACTTTAAAATAATGTACGTGTAGACATGTATGGAGCCCACTTAGGACGTCATATCTAGGAACCATATCATATAAATAGAAAAAGTAACCTCCTTGAAAGACAGACTCACGAAAACATTAATAATATTAATTTTTTTTCATAAATTGATACTTATATAACTATTTTTTTTTAAAAAAAAATCAGCTTTGAAAATATATATTTGGTAGTGTGTTTTTTTATTTTATTTAAATTTTTACCCAACTAAAATTGACTAAACATTACACGTGGGAAAAGTTATAAGGTAGGGAAGGAATGATAAAGGTTTTAGTACAATTTTGTCTTTAGAAATTGCATAATTTCATCAAAAAAAAAAAAAAAATTGTACACCTAGAGGCTGAAATTACCTGTACAAAATATATGATATACTGTATAGTCTTTCTCTGGACCACTTTAGCTTTAACAAACTTATTGAATTCTTACCCAAACAAATATTGAAGGACATTTTTAATATTTTGGAGGAGGTAGAGATATTTATGGGTTGGATCAGGTTGGGTTCGTGTCGGGCTTAAGTATGATATTAATATATTTTATGTTTGTTTAAGCCCGACCCGACCCGAAATATGAGCTTAAAATTTTACCCAAACCCGCTCATATTTTGTAGAAGATTAACCCAAGCTCATTTTAGACCCATTCATATTATTTTTAATTTTTTTAAAAAATATTTATATTATATTATTTTAAAATTTAATAATTTTACACATTTTTTATTTATTGAAATTTTTTATGTAGTCATCTTAACATTATTTTAATGTTTACATTAGAGTAGTACTATATATTTAGTATAGGTTTATTTTTTTTAATGTGTTCTAAATTACATAATATAAAAAAAAATAACATAACATATAAGTATTATAAGCTTAAAAACAGGTCGGGCAGAGCTTAGGCCTTGAATGTTCAAGCCCGAGCTCGACCCATATTTTAAATGGACCTATTTTTTTGTTCAATCCATTTTTCGGGCCTAATATTTTTACCTAAACTCTCTCAAATTTTGGGCGAGCCTTCAGACCTGGACGGATAGCCCAACCCATGAACAGGTCTAGAAAGAGATTTTCGATGTTTAAGTTAAATAGTGATTTAAGATATTTAAAAGAAAGGACATTCGAATATTTAGTCTTTAAAATTGGTAATTGTTTTATCCACATTACTCTTTAAATTTAATAGCTTTTCTTAGTTTAGTCTCTAAATTTAGATTCCGTTAAGGTATGATGACATATTACTTCGTGACTGTGTTATATCATCACCTAAGTTTTTTATTTATTTTAGATATTATATATATATATTAAAATTTTTTAGGTGATGACATGATAAAATCTCAAAATGTTATGTCATCACACTTTAATGAAATCTAAGATTAAAGATTAAAGTGGAAAAAATAGCTAAATTCCAAAATTAATATGGACAAATTTCTTATTCAATTCTGAATAGAGTTTAATATATTCTCAAAGTATAAATTTAAACATGCCAGCATCTTTTTAAAAGCTCTTAAATACTCTCAAACCCTGATCAATAATACTCTCAAACCCTGATCAAACCCTTAACTTTTTTCTAATAGACCAAACTTCTAACTAATAATATTTGCTTGAAAGAGATATTATATGTTTAAGTTTATTTATTATTGTTGATTGAGTTTTACTTTGATTAGCATAAACATTGTTGTCAATGTAAGAGGACGTGTGTTTGAGTGCACTTCCTCCTATTTATAGGTTGAGAAGAGACAATGAGTAGTTTTACGACTTGTGTAAAAAAAGAAGATATAATTAAAACATATAATGAAATTGTTAAAAAAAACAAATAACATTACATAATTCACTAAATTCGACCCAAGTTTTATTTTATTTTTTGTAAACTAAAAATATCCTCAAAACACATTACACGCAGCACTAATTTCTTTCGAATTGTGAGCTGTTTGAAATTAGAAGATTGTTCTTGAACAGCTTGTGGGTCATGTATTAAGTACTAGCTTTTGGCTTCTTTTTCGATGGAGAGTTTTGAGTTTCGACCTCTTAAAAATGATAAGAAAAAATTAATTTAAAAAAATTGACTTCACCTCTAAACACACGTACATGTGTGACTGCTAGATGTTTGTAAAAATTGAGTGATGTGTAAAATGGTTGTTGTTAAGTGTTTGAAGCCAAAAGAACAGAAATTATGAGCCCATGAAAATTGATGTGGTAGGACCAGCAAGAATATTGCTGCCCCAAGGAGGTGGTGAGCCCTGGTTTTTGTTCAAGAGAGTACACAGTGCTTGGCTGTCTAGCATGTGAAGTGATTGTGGCTTTTTTTTTCTTCTGCATGCACCCACTAGAGAACCCACCCAACTGACACTTTTTGATTCATTCACATTCAGACAGCCGAATGGGGGAAGGTGACGACAAAAATAGCCTAGGATTTGAGTTTGATTGTCTTTGGACTTTTTCCCACATATCCATTGCCCCTTTGTTCTATATACTACTTGATCCAACACCCTAATATAGGGACACATATAACCTCACCATCTATTGTATTACATTTACCTGCCCTTTTTTAGGGTTTTTGTTTGGAAAGTGGGGTTGAGGGGCTTACTAGTTTTTGTCCCTATATTATGTTATAATTTGGTCTCTATATTATAACTTAGTAGATCTAAATTAATAATAGCTATTTTCATAAAGTGATAATGCGGTTTGTCTTTTAAAAAATAGTTATAAGTAATTAATTGACACTTAAATTTATTATTTGTAACCAAAATTGAGTAGATTTTTACGTAACGCTAATCATAGGACAGGATAACAGTAAAAAAAACTCATGTCATCAGTTACAAGAAAAAGAACTAGTTGTGTTATTAACTTGGACCCACTGATAATATCGTAAAAATAGAGGGAATAAAATCTCGAAGTTCAGTATAGTAAAGGGACTAAAATCACAATTAAACCAGCTTACTTCACTTGTTGATAAAAAGGAGCCTTGGATAGAGGAGAAGGAAACACATTGAGTATAGTGTAGGGTTTTCTTTTGAAAAAAAAAAAGAGGAAAGATGAATTTTATGGCCTCTGAGTGTAGTAGTGGGTGTGAGTCTGGTTGGACTAATTACTTAGAACAATCTTTTTTATCTTCAAATCCTTCAAAGAAAAAAAATGGGTTTAAAAAGAGTGGTTTTTGTGATGAACATAGAGAGATTAATAGAGGTAAACAAAAGGTTGATGATGATGTTGAAAATGATGATGTAGAAGAAGAAGAAGACCTTTCCATGGTTTCGGATGCATCTTCAGGTCCTCCACATTTCGATGAAGATGATAACAAATTATACCATGAATACATGGTACCCCAAACTGGTACTACATTCAACAAAAATGGTGGTAAAAGACATAGGAACAAGGAACAACGAAGAAGACAGCATGAGCAGCAGGTACATGAAGAAATTGACACCGCAAGCTCTCCTTTTATCAATTACTCCAAGGTATAAGTTCAAGCTATAATAACTATATGTTCTTTGTTTGTTGTTGTCTTTGGTGTTTATTATGGGTTCTCCATGATTTTTGCAGAAGAGTTTTGTTGACACCAATAATCAAGCTCCAATGGGGTTCTCTGCAACACACTTTGAGGTCCTTGTACTAACATTTTATCTTATATATTCTATGTTTGTTGAATTCTGATTGAAAAAAATAAAAATGGTGATGAATTATTTGCAGGGAGGATCACAATTTGAGGGTCACTTTGGGTTTTTTCAGTCTTCTTCTCCATCTCCTGACCAGCTACAAAATAACCAGTTAAGTAACTTAACAATCTTATTATTATTTTCTAACAATGTACCATAATCACACTCATTGTAAGCTTCAATTTTTACAGGTGGCTTTAAGGAAATCAAAGAGCATGGAGTTGGAAATTTGAGATTAAAGCAATGGAAGAAAGGGGTTGCCATAAGTCAAAAGAATAAAGATCTCAAACAGGATTTTATTTTATTTTTTTATAATGGGTAGGGTAAGAGTTGTTCAGGAATCAAATTTAGAACTAGTGTTAACCCAGTACTGGCAATTGCAATGGGAAATAAATTTTGTTGAGTGTTTGTTTTCTTATGGACCTCCAAACTCTCCTCTTTATATCTCAACTTGCAGTTCAACACTACTTCCTTTCACCTAAATACAAAAATATATACTACTTCACAAACTGTTTGATAATAGTATATATATATATAAACTTCCCCAAATGAGTATATAGTCTTAGTTTAGACAGGAATTGTTCCCTCTGCAATGGAAGGGATAAGAGATGAAGAAATCAAACCCTGTAGACTGTTGCATGCATGTGCAGGGATCTTAGTTTAAAATTAAGTGTTTTGTTTGTTTGGTAAATTGGACCTAAAACTGGCCGACACCATTTATTGGCTTAAACAACAAGGTTGCTTAAACTCTTAACACACACATCTTTCAACAATACACGACAAATGGATGTGCCATAATCATCTCATCATTCTAACACTTAGTTGGAATCGAGGTTCTTTTTTCTCCCCCAATAATTATGAGAAAAACTTTTTTTTTCCTTTTTTTAATTTTGTTTTGATGCTAAGATTTTTGGGTTCCTAATAATTATATTGGATACCAATTAAATTTGGAGTAAAATAGAATTGAACTCTTAAAAAGAAACAAGAAAAGACCGGAAAGAAATCGAATTTCTTATCATTAAACATCGATGAATTACGAGAAAAAACTTAGTCATCAATAAGGACAAGAAACCATGTCTCAAAGTGTCCAGACAAAGGGTCTAATCCACCCCATTATAAGTTCCATTTCTCATCATGCCTCACAAGTTTTAGGGCCTAAATATGCACATGATGAGATTGAGGCAAAAATGATGGAAAGTGAGTAAAATTGGGTGATGGCCATTCATTCTCAAAGCTCTATGTTAAGTAAATGCCAAAAAAGCTAATATTTGAATATATCATATGCACAATCTCAATGACCTTTTTTTTTTTAAAAAAAAAAAAAGCCCCTCTTGGAAGATCCTGCCTGTGATTTTCCTAACCCTAAAGAACATGCCCCTTTTATATTAAATAATTTGCACTTAATTTTTTATTATTTTAATAATGCCGCTTTGCTCCCTCCAACCATGTCTGCTAAGCAGCTGTCATCGAACTTGATGTCACTGCACAATTATATGTCTCTCAATTTGATTTCTTTATTCATAAAACTATTCCCAGTCACTTCCTAATAACATTATATAATATGGGTTGGATTTATAAAATTTCGAATAAGGGTAAGATAGGATGGATTTTGTGTTTATCTACGGTTAATATAAAAATAGCGGTGATAGTAAGATTAGATACTATAATAATACTGTAACGTGAGATAAAAAATAAGCTAAGCGTACCACATTTCACCTCCTATTTAAACCCACCTTAAAACTGTTGAATAGAATGATAAGTAAGCATTATGATTTTTTTTTTTAAATTTTGGTTTGAGTCTTTATTTTACTTAAAAATTTAATTATAAATTTAATTGAGAATCAATATAACTATTATATATTAAAAATATAATTAAATTTGATGGAATTTAGGATGTCAAAAGTTGTGATCTAACCAAGACCCACATGTGGTATTTACATATATTTTAATCTTTTGAGATTTTGGGAGTTCTCAATGTTAGTCAAAAACTTTTAGAACAAAGAAAGAAGCAAAAGATGGAGACAAAATCAACCAAATATTATATAGAAATATACGTAAAGAAAACACACACTAATGCTAGTCTTTGCCTTGTTGGATTGCATCATAATTGGATAAGGATGTAAGATAAGTATGGCAAAATATATATGAAAAAAAAACATCTATTGTTGTTCCAACCACCACCAAAACCAAAACCAAAACCTTCAATCCCACAGTTACAACTTACAATACAGAAATGGGAGGGAATGCAGCTGTTATTTGTGTGTTAGTTTCTGGTAGCTTATCTAATTTTTCTGTTCATGTCTCTATTGTTGTTAAAGTTGTATGACCTAAATTTCTGTTAAAAATAAATTCAAGTGGCAAGATAGGGGATCTACGGTACAGGCTGCACAAGTGAAATCCGTATAGAAGTTTACTTCCTCTATTTGATGTTGATTAGAATAAGGTATTTTAACTTTACTACATTACTTTTATTTGACTTTGATTAAAATATGATTTTACAAACCTATAAATAGACGTAGTCTATACTCATTTTGTATCATTCGAATTCGACATAGTAAATTTTTTTCTCCTCTGCCCATGTTTTTTTCCCGAAACAGTTTTCACATAAAATTTTGTGTGTTCTATTTTCTTTCTTTTTCTTTGCGATACATTGTCATTATCGACGTTCTATTTTTCACAGCTGTCTATTAAACAAAATGTGTTTCTAGTTTCCATGACAACATTCTAGTTAAAATAGTAAGTTAAGCTGGTATCATTGTTATTGTAACAATTTGAAATGTTCAAGAGTCGATCAAATTGAATTTGAGTCTTGAATGTTTAAACTCATGTTTGATCTATATTTTAAATAATTTTTTTTGATATTTTTATCCAACTCATTTCATATTTCAAATAAAACTTCGAATTTAAGCAAATACCTCAATCCTTGAAGAGTTATGACCCTAATTAACTACATAAAAATGCTAACTACTTGGCATCTACTTTAGTCTTCCTTTTACTTTATTGAAATGGATATATAAATAACAGTGCAGGACAGCTGAAACAAAGGGTTTCTCCGACATTGTGCTGTCCTACCATAGATTGTTGCCCAAGAAAACATCACCTTTGAATTGTTCTTTTTAATATAAAATTTTGGTTAATACTGATGTTAGTGTTATGGGTAAATTATAGATTTAGTTCATATATTATGATTTGATTAATTTTAGTTTTTTATAATTTTTTTTTGAATTGGTCAATTTTAGTATTTATAGTTTTTAAATTTTAAAATTTTAGTCATGAATGAAACATTAACTGTTAAATCTATTAGGTCAAATTCTGGTATTGATCCCGTAAATCGTGGATTTAGTTTATGTTTTTCAATTTGATCATTTTTAGTCATTATGTTTTTTGAATTTTGAAATTTTAAATATTGAATCAATTGATACCTATTAAACCTGTTAGCTAAATTAATGTGAGTATTATGTGAAAATAACTAGTTGACATAGTATTATACATATGATAGTATGTTTGCCGTATAAGATTTTAGAAAGAGTAGAATTTGACTTAACGAATTTAATAGTTATCATTCAGTCAAGACTAGAATTTTAAAATATAAAAAATATAAAGACTAAAAATGATCAACTTATACATTACTAATAACAAAATTTGACATTTTGATTTCCTTATTATACTTAAATTTGAGATTTTATCCCTATATTATAATTTAACATAATTTTATCCTCTATAATTTTTCATTAGTTAATTCAATTTGTTAACAAATTAATTATTACGGTTAAAGTGCTACTATGATTTTTTTTTTTTTTGCATTTACTGTTTCCAGTTTCAAAAGAGAAATACATGCTATGTTTTAGAATGAAAGACAATACCAAACCGGCTTTGTCTACAAACAAGGAAGCTATAAGTAATGCAACTATAAATATCATGGAGAATTCGATCCTGGCTCAGGATGAACACTGGTGGCATGCTTAACACATGCAAGTCAGACGAGTGAGTAACGCATAAGAATCTATCCTTGGGAGGGGAACAACAGCTGGAAACAGCTTCTAATACCCCGTTGGCTGAGGAGCAAAAGGAGGAATCCACTCGAGGAGGGGCTCGCGTCTGATTAGCTAGTTGCTGAGGCAATAGCTTACCAAGGCGATGATCAGTAGCTGGTTCGAGGAGGGTGATCAGTTACACTGGGATTGAGACACGGCTTAGACTCCTAAGAGACACAGTAGTAGGGAATTTTTTGCAATGGGCGAAAGCCTGACGGAGCAATGTCGCGTGGAGGTAGAAGGCCCATGGGTTGTGAACTTCTTTTCCCGGAGAAGAAGCAATGATAGTATGTGAGGAATAAGCATCGGCTAACTCTGTGCCAGCAGCCACGAGATTATTTTTCATCTCAATTTTGGATTTAATGGGATTTTACACTAATTTCTCTTTTTTATTAAGAAGAGAAAACATAAAATAGTAACTAACCAACCACCAATCTTGGTGTCACAACTTCATTTACATCCGCATTCAGCAAGTTACGAATTGCATATGGTGGAGAGCAAAAGACAAAACATTATAACGGTTTATCCCAAGCCGTTGAAGCTAGGCCATATATATTAACATTACTTAGAAGGTTAGTTATTGGAAATTTCATGTTAGCACTTAAACTATAACAATTACTATTGTTAATAATCTAAACTAATTAATAATATTATAAGAATAAAAATAATAAATTATATCATATTATCAAAAAATGTGAGAATTAAATCAGTTGAATTTTAGTTCAATTGAAATCGGTATTATTACCGATGGAATAAGACATGGATTTGAGCATGTTGAAGTACATTTATCCTTTTATTTAAGGACTGAACAAAGATTATCAATAATTTTGGTCAAAAGCTAAGGCTTTATCTACCCAAATTTTCTTTTAAATGATACAATTCCTCTCAAATATTAATAATTTAATTTAATTTAATCATTTTAACCTCTTTGTTAAATATAAAATTATATTTTTAACCTTTTTAAAAGTTAAAATTTAAATTTAAATTACTTTAACATAAAAATTTTAACTCTTTCGAATTTTTTAATTTCATCCCAATCCATCACACAATTATTTAGAGATGGATTGTGAAGATTTATATTAAAATGACTTAATTGAAGTATTAATTTCTAAGAGAGGCCAAAAAAGGTTTTCTTTTTCATTTAATCAAAGACGTAAATTGATTGTTTTAATTTTTGAGAGGGACTTGAAAAAAAATTCCCCTTTTAGCCAAGGGGGCAAAGGACTTGCCCCGTAGCTAACCCATCTGCAAAAAAATCTTACTTTCTAATCTCTCTTTCTTTACTCCAACAAGCCCTTGTATTTACACCATGCAATAGCAACCACGTAAAGTAATATCGTCCCGGCGGTGGAACCGCCGATCGTCCAAAGAAACTCCGGCGTCCCTGCTTTATTTTCATCGAATAGATCGATGTGGATATTCATGCCGAACAAACCAGCAACGACGACGAAAGCACCAATCACGAGGTTTGCTGTGCTTAGCATCACTCCCATTTGTAGAAGATGGTTCTGTTTGTCATCCAGCATTATGTTTATGTAGTCTTCTGTGTCATCCACATATTCCCTCAACTTCCATGAAAATAAGAAATAAAATCAAGAAAATGAACATATTGATCTTACTCTTTATTTTTCTTTAATTAAACTTCTTAGTAGGTCCTTGTACCGCTTGGAGCAAATTGACTCTTGTACTTAATTTTGAAGCAAATTAGTCCCTATAAAAGTGACGTACGTACCGTGGAGAGCTTGTTGAGGGTACCATCAACTTGTACAAAGTAAGCTTCCAAGAGCATTTCCAACTCCTCCACATTAACAGGTTTGCCAATAAGACTATGGCAGGAACTTGCATGAATTCCATGGGTGTCTCTGCCAATGGTAGCACCAAATGAATGGTCGTGGGGTTTGTCAGGATCTTTGACATCACCTTCATAACTGGTTGTCAATGACTGTTCACCAGGTGTGCTGCACATAGTGCAAAAATTTATATATATATATATATATATATAAGCAAATAAAAATGGGAAAATCCATTAATGAAAGAATGTATGAAAATTGTGTTTTTAGTGCCTGTCATCCTTGTCTGGTTCAACAGCTGCTGCTTCTGCTTCATCATCATCATCATCATCATCTAAATCATCTCTTTGATTCATTGAAGATGTTGAAGAGTTTTCAACAAGTTGTTTCTCTGTTAGATACATCTCAGCCATATCATCATCATCATCTAGCAAGTTTTCCAACTCATCCCTTACCTTAATATATAAGCATATGAAGTTTCAGGGCAAATATTTTGACTAGAAAATTAAAAAGCGAAAATGTGTTGTGAGTCCTCATACTTTAATGAAATTTGAGATTTAATTCCTATGCTTAAAAGTTTCAAAAGTTAAATCAGTTTATGCTAAAATATGCTCCAAGTCCTTATACTCTTCGTACATTTAGAATTTTGTCCCCTTACTTTTATTTCTAGAAACTTAGTCTCTCCACTTTTCGAATTTAAAACAATTTAGACCCAATTGCTAACAAAACAAATTTAGAATTTAAAATTATTCTTTTAAATTAGCTGGAGTGGCATTTTGAAATTAAAAAAAATTACTCACTTGATAGTCATGTAACAAAACAAATGTCATTGTAATGGACCTGCATTTACAGAAGAATTTTAATAGTGTTAATAATTAAACTTACATTTTTAAATCCGAAAAGTATAAGGATTAAATTCTTGAAAATAGAAGTAGGAGGACTAAATTCCAAATGTACAAAGAGTATGGGGACTTGGAGAATATTTTAACCTTAATTTTACTATTTCAATTTAATGACCCTAATTGAAACATTAGTACCATTAGTATTTTTCATCAAAATTTGTCATCAATAAGCATATGTGATAGTAAGCAAGTTCTAACATAAAATATTATTAGGATCAACAATTAGACTAGAATTATTAAATCGAAAAAAGTAAGAGGACTACATCTCAATTTTAACTTTTTAAAGTAAAAGGACTACATCCCAAACATTGTCAAAGTCCAGGGACTATCAGCAGATTTTGACCTAACCTTCTGAACTCGGCCAGTTATTGCAACCAGCCTGCTTTTTATTTGGCGAACACGCTCTAAATTGAGAGTGCTAATCTTTGAGGTCAATCTATCCAAAGCTGGATGGGCCTCTTGCTCCAATGTTCTTGTCTGCTTTGGCAATTGAGAAAACGGAAAAGGTCTAATCATGATTATAATCCTTCTACTATGCTAAAATTTGAGATTTATCCACATTACTTTAATTTAACATAATTTAGTCCCTCTACTTTTATAATATCAATAACATGTCCAAATTGATAGCACATGCTCATACAATTAAGGTCACATGGAAATCTGGTCAACCAATTTTAGCAGAATGTTGAAGGCTATTTAAAAGAAAATTTGTGCCATCACTTTAACAACAACAATTAACAGTATTATCAATTTGGACCTACTAGTAACATTATAAAAGATAGGTGTCAAGATATGCTAATTTAAATTAAATGGATTAAATTTCAAATTTCAACATGGTAAAAGAACTATAACCAAAGTTAGACCAACAACAAACATAATGAATAAAACAATACAATACCAAAAATCCGAAATTTAACTTAGTTGATTCAAGCTACTATCTTTAAGAGGTAACATTGAAGAAGTTGAAAACTTGAATTCCAATATCATGCAACTAGAGGCCTTGACGCCATGAAATTTGGAAATTAGCCATTAAATTCATTAAAAATTTTGAAATTTAGAATTAGACCCTTCAATTTTTTTAGAAATTTTAAAATAGAGGAAGAAAGGTGACCTCAGATTCTAAGCAGCCACAAGCAGCTTCAAGGCAGGCCTCCAATGCAACAAACTCAAAGGGGAGCGTCTTAGTGCCTTCTTGAGCCTCAACACCCTGTTTCTCTTCTCCCCTGCCTTCCTCACTTAGGCTTTGGAGCTGTGAGATCTTTGGTAGCAGATTTTGTGATGTAGTTCTTATTATGCAGTTGGTATCATCAATAGCACCCTCCTACTCCCAAATCCAAAAACACGCTCTTTTTAATCAACGCATCGGTTATTTTTTTTCTTGTTTATTTAACTGAATTCGATAGTATGAATTTGAATTTCATTTATGCAACCCAAAGTACAAATAAGTAAATAAGGTAACAGAGTGAGAATGTCTTATCGACTGGGTCGACACACAACTACTTGCTAAGGGAATATGCGTGTTACGCACTTGATAGGTTTTGAACTATTACCCCTTGTATGACTTGACCATATGGTAGCATGTACATCAATATGATCAATATTATCCTCGAATCAGGCTTAGATTTCGAGAACCCAAACTAAAAACAAAGTTCACAGAACAAGCATATCTTCTTGAATTGGGTCGACACATAACCACTTTTGTGCACCTGATAGGTTTTGGACTATTGCATCTTGTATGACAATGTGGTAGCCAACAAAAATAAATGAAAAGCTAAAAACCGAAATTTAAAAAAAAAAAAAAAAAAAAACCTTGGATTGGTTTGCTTGATAATGCAACAAAATCCGCCTCTGCAACTCATCAACAAACGGTGTAACGGAAGGATCCTTGGAATTCAACAGCAAAACCTCTTGAGCCGTAATGATTGCCTTTATGTGCTCCAAGTTAATCACAATGGCTCGTTCTCGACCTAGAACCGTCGACGGGTACGAAAGAAGCGGGTCCAAGATCCGAAGATCTCGACCGGGTAAACCCGTGCGTCTCATGATAGAATGCTTTCCGGCCTCCAACCTAAAGGTGTGGGCCGTCGAGTCAAGTAGAAGCCATGATCGGATACTGGTCCCTTTTTTCCGATGAGTGGTGAAGGGGAGAGTTTGGTTCGGGATCGAGGTGGACCGGTTTGATAGGTCTGGGTCGTCTTCGGGTTTGGACGACGGTGGTGGGGGTGGAGTTCCCGTTGCCGTCATTTTTCGGGTGGTTTTTGCGTATTGGAAATAAAAAATTGACGTTTATATTATTAAATTTGATTACGGTTACATTAAAACATCACTTAAACTCATAAAATTAGAACTCGTAATTATATGATCTGCAACTTCATTATGCACGAACTAGCTTCTAATTTTGCTGCAAGTGTTACAAGTACCATATAAGTAGCAATAAATTTTGTAAATTTCTGATTTACTATTTTTTTTTAAATAATTATTTTTTGCCATTTAAATAAAAACAATAACAATGTATGATCATTATTTAAGTAACTAAATCTTAAATTCAATGTGGTATATGAGCTTTGGAGCTGCAATATGGTCAGTTCGGCTTTAAGCAATTAGTTCTTCACTCAACAGTGATTCACATTCAGATATTCAGCCACATTCAACTCCTGTATCTCCTGATGTTACATCTTCTACTCCCTCTCATGTAGCACTTGCTCATGATGATGTTTCTGATTATGTTGCACCTGCTATAATTGTTCTCGATAAGTCTCCTGTTAACAATTCACAACTACTTTTTGTTGCATCTTTTACTGATTTTTCATCTAACTATTTTACTGATTTTCCTTCTGATGTTGTTCAACAGGATATCTCTTCTTGTCCATTTGTCAATATTCATCCCATGATTACTAGAGGAAAAGCAGGTATCTACAAACCCAAAATTTAGTCCTGTAATGTTACTTATATGTCCTCTTCTTTGTTGCTTGCAGATATTCATGCTGTCATGAGGTGTCCCAAGTGGCAGGAAGCAGTTCATGATGAGTTGATTGCTTTGCATAACAATCATACCTAGAGTTTAGTCCTTTTGCTAGAGAGTCAAACACCTGTTAGATGTCGTTGGTTGTTCAAAATAAAAAATGAAAGCAGATGGTTCAATTGATCGTTACAAGTGCCAAGGATATGCTCAAAAAGCAGGTTGATTTTCAAGACACTTTTAATCCAGTAACCAAAGCTTTGCACAATGCGAACAATTATTGTCTTAGCTGTAACTCATAACTGGTCACTTCGCCAAATAGACATCAATAATGCCTTTCTCAATGGCGATCTAGTGGAGGAAGTATACACGATGCAGCCACCAGGTTTTGAACAAGTTGGTGTTACTGGAGAACCTTTGATATGCAGACTACACATGTCTCTATATGGCCTCAAACAAGCCCCCGGGGCATGGTTTCACAAGCTTAAGACTTTTTTTGGTTGAGAAGCTTAAGTTCGTTACCTCTGTAGTTGATCCATCTTTGTTCATAAGAAAGACAGGTTCATCTTATTTGTTATGTCTTGTTTACGTTGATGACATTATTTTTACTGGAAGTGATCCAAAGGAGATTAACAAGGTTATTCAGCAACTGAATCTTCAGTTTACTCTCAAGTACTTAGGAAGTTGACTTATTTTCTTGGACTTGAAATTTGAAGGCATAATGATATGATCCACTTGTCACAAAGGAGATGTGTCAATGCTCTGCTACACAAGGCAAATATGTTGAGTTCGAAGTCAGTTCCTACTCCCATGATAACATCTCAGGTATCTACAAGGCTCGTTTGAATTCAGTCAACAAGGTTAGTCAATACATGCAAGCTTCTTCAAACAAACAGTGGCAAGCTGTCAAAAGAATACTTGGGTATTTACAAGGCACAATGGCTTATGGATTATTGTTTACACCGGCATAGCGTCTCACTCTTACTGCTTTCTCGGACTTTGATTGGGGTAGTTCTCTGGAGGATAGACAATCTAGTTGATTGGTCATCCAAGAAACAAAGCGTTGGTTCTAGATCCACCTCTGAGGCAGAATATCGTAGCATAGCTAATGCTGCTGTTGATCTGTCCTGATTTGGCTACTTGTTAAATGAACTTGGTGAAGAAGTCATAGAAGTTCCCACTACACCGCCCAAAAAGTTGGAGGATTTTGATAGAAATATAAGTCTAAAAAATAGGTTTGAATAAAAAAAATAAGACCTATTTTTAAAATGGGTCAAGCCTCAGGTGGGATATTTTGGCCCGACCCGAAAAACTACTTGTTTACCAAATATTTTGGTTTGAAATCATGATTTGGGTTAAAAAGTGTCTTTTTTCAACTTCAATCGATAAACACACTTAACGGGAGGGTGACTAAAATATTTAATTTCAGAAAATTTAGTAATTAAATCGAAAAATTTAATAATTGGGTGATCAAAATAAAACGAAATCCTTATTAGTGTGATTGGTTTCTTTATTCTCAAAATTAACGAAGGAAAATGAAAAATATGATCCCTTCTTTAAAATCTTATCTACTTTGAGTGTAGTGTGTTTCATCACTTCTGTATTTTATTCTAAAATACAATTTAGAACCTTAACGGACAATTTCAAATGCCATTGCCAGCATCTATTCCATGCAATATCTTTGATGACAAGGAAGAGCCTTAAGGGACAGAATTTATTCTAAAATGGTCCATCAAATTAATTACTGAAATATTATGTTTGCTACATTAAAAAAAAAGATTTATGGAGACTCGATGTGTCAATTTGAGTTTTAAGCGCGCAATATATAGTATAAAAACTCTCTCCTATTATTTCACACAAAATTTCTTCAAAATTTAGCAAAAAACTCTCAAATTTGTCCTTAAATTTCTCAAAGCTTTCTTTAATTAATTATTTCCTTTAATTTTCTTTCTAAATTAGTATTATTTTTTTATAATTTCAAAAATATTTGATCGTGTTAGCAATGACCGGGGAATTAATTCGTCTCGGTCATAAACATATCTCCGTCGAACAAATAAAAATGGTAAGGGTTAATTTTAATTTTTGAATATTATTTAATATTTTTTTCATTTATGTAATTTTAATTAATTTGTATTTTATATTTTTTTATAACAGTCTGTAGATCGGGTGTTACAATTTTATATTCGTAATATGTCTGGTCCTCCATCACCGTTGATAGAAAATTACTTGAGGGAAGCGGATTTTTGGTACGTGGCCACTATAGGCCGGGGGTGCAAGTTGGACCCGAAACTCATCAGCGCGTTAATAGAGAGGTGGAGACCCGAGACGCACACATTCCATCTTCCATGCAGAGAGTGTACCATCACTTTGGAGGATATGTAGTTGCAATTGAGATTGCTGATGGATGGGTCCACACTCACCGAGTCCGTTCAATCTGCTGATTGGGGAGCCGTATGCTACGATCTTTTGGGTGTGATTCCGGATAATATTTACAGAGGTCAGATCGAGATGGTCTGGTTATGAGACACATTCCCGGAGCCGGGTAATGATTCGACTGAAGTAGAAAAAATACGATATGCTCAGGCATACATCCTTGAGATGATTGGAGGTTATTTGATGCCAGACTTATCACGAAACCTCGTACATATGAGGTGGCTGCTGAAACTCATTGATTTTAGAATAGCGCCCACACAATCATTGGGCCCAACGCCTCAACCGATAACACCCACAGCATAGCCCCTTCAGATTATGCTAGGTGCGTATCCTAACCCTTATATGTTTCCTTTTCCCAGTCCTATGCCAGGTTGGAATGCATGGCCCGGTGCATCTCCTTTCCCAATGACTCCAACTCAACCGAGGATATATAAGCCATCGTCGTCAGAGGGATCGCACGGGGCACTGTTGGGGAGCTCATCTCATTACCAATCCCCATATTTGTAAAAACTATTTTTATACTGTTTCATTTAATAAAATAAAAGTTGTTTTTAATATTTTAATAGTAAATTATTTTTATATTTTTTAATAAAATGTAAGTTCTTTTGAATAAGGCGCAATAGAAATAATGCAACATAGTTTCATAACAGCAATTATCAACTATTTCGGTTTGGACATGATCGAATTGTATGACCTGGGTTCCTACACCATCAGTACAACTTCTGTTGGTTCGTTCTTTCCAGGATATCCATATTATTACGTATTCTACTGGAGCAAGGTCGACCTTTTGGTTTGCAAAATAATTCTCTATCCGATAACAACTTTAATGGAGCAAGCGATACAGACGACCACTTACGTTCATCTGGGACTGGTGGGAATACGTGCCTCACACATTGTACATGTATTCTATTTTGTACACTTCGTCGACATATCTCATGGGATCCAAACGGAGATTCTGAAAAGTTGTAATTACATGAGCGCATGGATAACGAAGTGCGTCAAACGTCCCACAGTCGCATGGTGTACACGATATTGCCCGCCGGTAATACATTGGCTTGGTCTGTCAAACTCCGTCACACGAAACCATAGGTTGTCACGATCATGACACACTGTGTGCATGGTGTTGGCCTACGCATTTGCCTTGTTAATTTCTTACAATACCTTCCGGAACCATGCATGGCCTCTCTGCATTTTGCCATTATAACTCACTGCTCGCTTTGAAAATAATGCTGCCAAACGAAAATATGTCTCTAGCACAACTGAGGTTATCGGCAAATGACGCGTTCCTTTTATAACAGAATTTATGCATTCAGCCAAGTTTGTGGTCATATGACCATATCGTAGGCCGCCGTCGTATGCTTGTATCCACTGTTCGAAAGGTATGTTACAGAGGTAGTCTATGCCTTGATCTTAAACTAAACGCAAAATCCCCAACATCTCATGAAAATGGTCCTTATTGATCTCATACCCTGCCAATATAAGTTGATAGCGAAAATTACATACCACTATTCCATTCAGAATAAATTGAATATTACAAACGAAATTATATTAATAGAGATTATGTTGCCGTCGTTCAGTGGTAGACCAATATTGCCCTTAGTAGTTGGACGCAACGTGCCTTAGACAATACCGATGGTATATGCGTTCCCATAGGCTTTCCTGTCGCTTAATTGCGACTAGTATTCCAGTACCCCGATCCGATATAATGCAGATATCAGGTTGGGGACATACATGCCTCCTTAACCTAGAAAGAAAGAAATCTCAGTCATCACCTGACTCCCCCAGTGTTATTGCAAACGCAATTGGAAGGATTCTCCCATCGCCATCCTGTGCCACAGCTAGCAATAGCCGATGGGTATATCTACCACACATAAAGGTACTGTCAATTTGTACCAATGGTTTGCAGTACACAAATGTGTCCTGGCATTGTTTAAAGCTCCAGAACAGACGCTTGAACACTTGGCATCCACGGAGCAATCGGTTGTTGTAGTACGTAGGGACCATTTCAAGGTCTGTTATGCAACCTAGGACGTACCTCTCCAGCACCTGACACCACTGCCTCACCTCATTATATGAAGCGTCCCACCCACTATGCATCTTTTCCAACGCCTTTTGCTTAGCTAACCAAGCCTTGCAGTAAGAGGGTGTGTACCTCAATTGGCTACGAATATTGGCAATTAAGACTGACACAGAAGTCTTGGGATCCGCCTTCAACATCGGTTGTATTAAGCTAGCTATCATACCTGAATCTATCTTGGGGTGATCTTGTGAAACACCTGTCAACGAAGTACGTTAAATAATGAAACATTAAGTAATAACATTATTATTCAAAAACCCTAAACACCCAGTGATACTATACCGGCAACACAGGTATGAGGACCTTTGTACTTTTTATCTCCCACAAACTTATTTTTTTCTAAAAGAAGCCATGATTTTCCATGAACATGTACCGTCTTGCACTGCACACTTGGCCTCGAACTTCTCAAATTTGGATTTAACAACGTTGTAGTTAACCTCGTGATTGATGCTATATTATTTCAATGCACCAAGAAAACTATCCTTACTGGAAAACTCCTTACCAACTTCCAATTCACCCAAATTCAATGATGAACCTGTACAGTCACACCTTCTGTGTGGTAGATCTGGAAACTCTAACGCATCATCTGCCGATATATCGACATTATGCATGTGGGCTAAAGACGAGTACACCCTGAATCGTGAATCTTCTTCTTCTTCATCTGAACCCCTTCAACGTCTTCAGGCTCGAAAGAACAGGCTCCGGTTCAGAAAATAATGCAACTTCTGCACCATGGGGGCCGGGCTCTCGAGGTGGATCCACATCGGACTCATCATCCAAACCACTATCATCTGCAACATACGAGGTCCCCTCGCCAGTGGACGTCATAGGGAGTACATCATCCTTTCTTGTGGACATTTCATAACGTCTCCAATTAGATGTGGATTGCCAACCACTAGAAGTTTATGTCATTCCCCAATACGTATTTCCAGCATCAAACATCGACCCACCGATGTGCATGTCCCATCTATTAATCGAGTGTCGTGCAGAAGTTGTGTATTTCATACTGTCACCAAACACGGGAGCTTCCATGTTCTGCCTCCCACTAATGGAGTGTCGGGTAGGGGTCGTGTCTTCCTCTCGAATAGTAGTAGATGTTTAAGTCACAAATGTTTCATTTGGCGATGAAAATTGTACATATAACTCAAGATAGGGTGATCCACTAGCGAGATGAGTCTGCACCATCGCCTCAAAGCTACGACCACCTTTAATATCAAATGAGTCATATGTCACGGGATCAATTGAAGCACAAAATTGATACTTAATAGAAGAAACCCTCATTGGCGTCGTTTATAATATTTTACGCCTAATTCTTTTACGAAATTCTGTCAAATCTATAGTCTGGTTAAAAACCATTCGCGTTGCGTTCTCCGATAAAAAACAACGCCGTTCTCGGTGTCACGAACCTCACCATCATAGTAAATAATAGCACTAATACATTCAACCATCTTCAATTTCTATTTTGCTTAGCCTCCCTAATTTTTCTTGCTGTAACTTATGCAACCTGAGAATGAAATTTGGCTCATTTATAGCCTAAGGCCAAACATGACCTACTGTAGAAAAAGAGCGTCCACGTGGGAGCTTTTTCAGTAATTTTGTTGACATTGCATCATGTTTGAAGCGTTTTTGACACTATTTATTCAGAAACGTCTTCTCAAAATTAATTTTTTAGGAACTACTGTAGAAAAAGAACGTCCAAGTGGGAGCTTTTTTCATCAATTTTTCTAACAGTGCATTCTGCTTGAAGCATTTTTGACACTATTTGTTCAGAAACGTCTTCTCAAAATTATTTTTCAGGAACTACTGTAGAAAAAGAGTGTCCACGTAGGAGCTTTTCTCATCAATTTTGCTGACAGTACATCTTGCTTGAAGCATTTTTTACACTATTTGATCAGAAACGTCTTCTCAAAATTATTTTTTCACAAACTACTGTAGAAAAAGAGCATCCACGTGTGAGTTTTTTTCAGTAATTTTGCTGACAGTGCATCCAGCTTGAAGCATTTTTTACACTATTTATTCAGAACCGTCTTCTCAAAATTATTTTTTCAGGAACTACTGTAGAAAAAAACCAAAATCCTTATTGTTAATATAATTTTCCCTAAACACTAAACTTAAACACAATATTATTTTTAAAAAAAAAACTAAACCCAAATTTTATTTATTTATTTAAAACCCTTAAACCCTAATTTAATTAATTTTTTAAAAAAAGAACACTAAATCCTGATTTATTTTTAAAAATTCCTAAAACCTAGAACCATAAATTATTTTAACAAAACCCTAAACCATACAAACCTAACCCTAAATTATTTTAACAAAACACTAACCTTAAAAACCCTAAACCAAAAAACCCTATGGACTAAACATGCAAAAAGCCTTAACCTAGAAAAATAACGGAGCAAAACGCGCCCCTAGGGGAGCGTTTTTGCCATGTCAGCGCGTTTTGTGCGTACATGGTAAAAACGCTCCCTCAGGGGCATGATTTGCTGGAAATTTCACCCTAAAACGCTCCTACGTGGACGCATTTTGCCAAATTCGGCCCTTTCCGGTAAATAATGCAGAAATTGGCCAATTTCCGTAAATATACTTGGAAATAGACCTTTATAGGTAAATTAGTCCATTTTATTACAAACATAATAATTTCAATACAAATAATTTTATTATATCTATAATAGGCCAATTTTGGCCTAGGCCCAAATCACAATTACAAAACTAAACCCAAACCAAATAATAAATAAAAGTCCAAAATAATTAACAGTCCAAATCACAAGTACAGCCCAATGAATTACAAGCCCAATCCCTAACCCAAATTCTAAAGCCCACAACCTTAAAGTTTCAAAAAAGAAAACCCTAGGGCTAGCATAAGCTGCCGCACCCTTCTGGCGCCGCTGCCGCACCCTTTCGGCGCCGCTGCCTCCTTCACGTCGACCTCCGTACCTCCATGTCAGCACCTCCATACACAGCTGGCCTCCGTACCTGCGAGCAGGACAAGAAAGAAAAACAGAAGAAACAATAGCAAAAAAACAAGCAGAAATTTTTGTAACAAAATATTGTGTTTTTTGCTATAAAAGCCACAAACACATCGTTGTATTTTTTTAGAGAGGGGACACACACACGAAATCAATACAAAAAAAGAGCAACCGGAAACAAAATTTGAAAAAAAAAGGTGGTTCTTTTGTTTTTTATTTACTTATTTTTCTTCTTTTCTACTTATATTTCTACTAGTTTTTAAGGGAAATAAAAAAGAAAGGAATCAAATCTTACCCTTTTTTTTGCATTTGCACCGCCGTAGGCGGTTGAGGTCCGTCGGTTCCGATAAAAATCTACGATTAATGGGCTCGGGAAGTCGAAAGCTCAAAAAATGGCTTTTTTCGATTTTCCGGCCACCGTGGACGGCGGCTACCACGGCGAAGGTGTGGCGGTCCGGTGACCGGAACAAGGTCGGACCGATGGCCGGAAATCAGAGAAAGGAAGGGGGCTCTGAGAGGATTTAGAAGTTTTCATTTTTTTTTTTAAAAGGAGAGGCTGGAAATGAATTTTTTTTTAAAAAAAATTGGGTTTAAATAGAACAGCAAAACGATGTCGTTTCATTAGGCCCCCCAAACGCCTAAAACGGCGTCGTTTTGGGGGCCAACCAGCGACCCGACCCGCCAGGGGGTGAGATCCGCGTGTTTTCTGAAAGATTGGTGAATATCTATTTTAGTCATTCTGCCTTTTCTGTCCTTTTTTTATTTAGTTCCATTTGTTTTTCTTCTTTTTTAAAATTGGACCCTTTATTTTTATTTCGTTTCTAATTTGATCCGTGGCCTTGCCAGTTGAAATGCGGCGCATTAGGATTAGGGATATTTTCCCATTTGGTCCCCGTGAATTTAAGCGCGTTCTATTTTGATCCATGGCAGCCTTCTTTTATTATTTATATTTTTTACCCTGAATTCTATTTCGGTTTCAATCCCATCATTAGTCTGTTTAACTTCAAATTTTATTTATTTATTTTAAAAAAAACCCGTTTTATTTAGTATTTCATTTAATATTTTATTTATTTATTTACTTATTTCCTTATTTGGCCTGTTTTGTTTTTTTTTTTTTTTTTACCGTCATTATACATTTATTCATTGTTTTTTTTATGTGCTTTTAAAATTTAGATTTTATTATTATTATTGTTATTATTAGTATTATTGCAACTTATATTATCATTCGTGTCATTATTATTATCTTCTTGTGCATGTTAACATTACGATTTGTTAATATCAATGCCATATATGTGATGTTTTATTATGCACATTATGTCATCGTTACCTCAAATGTATGTTGCACTATCATTATTAGCCATGTATGACCCTTTTAAAGTTTTAAACAATTTCATTTAAAACATAGTCAAACAAACTACACGTATATCATTTTAGATATTCCATCAACTTTCACCCGAATTCATAAAAAGGGAAATGTTTTAAAAATTGGTAATATTTTGCATTTTGGAGATTCGAGAAATCGTACCCTAACTTACAGGGTTTCGATACTCTCGTTAAACCTAAATAGCCAAATATTCTTTTAATTGTTTTAAAATACGAGATTTTTAAATAAAAATTAAAGGCAAGCTTGTGCTCGAGGATTCAAAGTATCGTGTCCTAACTTACGGGATGTGATACTTCGATATCTCGAGACGAGAGAGTCTTTAATAATCGTTTCGATTTATTCAAGTTTTTTCAAAATTGGCATTAATAAAAAAGGATCGTTTATTAAAATATTTTCAAAATTTCAACTTTCGACATTAAGACATTAATTAATCAATTAGGTACCAATTTTGGGCGTGACGAGGGTGTTAATTCTTCCTCGCAAGTAACCGACTCCCGAATCTGTTTTTCTCGAATTTCGTATACCAAAATCATTATTTTAGTAAAATCGAAACGTTCTATTAAAACGATCAAATTGCAAGGTGATCTGATCACACCTCAAAAATTATCGGTGGCGACTCTAATTTTTCGTTTTAAATAAAAGTCGACCCCCTTTTTTGAAAAAATGGTTTCGACAGCTTGGCGACTCCACTGGGGACCAAATAAGAGAGTCGAGCCACAAGTTGGTTAATTTTTGTCTTTTTGTCAAAAAATCAAAAATCTGTTTTAAACTTACGATTCCTGCATTACATTTTATCTGTCATTTCTGTGGTTTTCATCATAAAATGCTTGTTTTGTTGGTTTAAATCGGTTGATGTGTCTCTGCATTTTGCATCGCATAAGTCGGTCAATTTTACCCCTTTAAGTGGGAGCGAGAAACTATTCATTCGTGAGGTTTTCACCTCCGTATAGGATAGTGGATCGCTTTCGGGATACATCCATACCTATGTCTTCGTGAGATTTTTATCTCCGTATAGCCATAGGGAAATGTATTCCCCTGAACCGAACTCGGTCCGCATGAGCCTATAATGGGTGAAGATCGATGAATCTGTTGGTTCGGGTACCTCTGCTCTAGAACTAAACCGCATGTAGTGAGCCCTAAGCGCCCGCCCTAGGTAGAACTACGCCGAACCCTAGTGGTTACCCGAATAGGTGCTTGATTATTTCCTGTTTGCTTTGAGTTCTATTTGTTTGTACATAATACTGACTTGTTTTGTTTTGCTTTAACTGTGATTGCATGGCATTTCATCATAAAAAGGCGTTGATTCACATTCGGTTACTAAGTAGAGAGTTTATCATGGAAAAGGGGTTTCTTGATAAGGTGAAAGATAATGCGGCTATCCAAATTTGGTCCAAGAAAACACAGCAAGAAAAGGGTGATAGTCTGACCGAGGGATACGTATCAGAGTTGTGGGATTTCACCCGCATCAGCGTGACTTAGAATAATCTTCAAGAATTAAAAGAGATATGGGACCAGTGGAATGATGAGATCAAGCAGCTATTTTACTGTAACTATGGAGATTTGCCCTATCTGCTCGATATGAAGGTGGACAAGCACTTATTTCGAGCCCTCGCCCAGTTCTGAAATCCTGCCTACAGTTGCTTCACTTTTGGGAAAGTTGATTTGGTACTTACCGTGGAGGAGTATATGGCCTTACTTCGTTACCCGAGGATTCAAGCCGACAAAGTCTATTCAAGAGCCGCTAATGTCCCGACCTTTATGAAGAAATTAATGAGCATCACAGGGATGAGTGAGCAGTGGGTTGCAGCCCGGATCAAGCAAAAAGGAGATAGTAAGTGTATCCATTGAAAAAACTTGAGGGATCTGATTCTAGCACATCCGGATATGAAGAAAAGGGTTGATATTTTCGTTTTCAGCATCTACGGTTTGGTCGTCTTCCCCAAGGCATTAGGGCACGTAAATGAGGCAGTCTCAGACCTCTTTGATCGACTTGACAAAAGGGTCACACCGGTTCCTGGAATTTTGGCTGAAACTTTTAGATCCTTGAACGCGTACCGGAGAGCGGGCGAGGGCAGATTTATAGGGTGTGCGTAACTTTTATTGGCATGGTTCCACAGCCATTTTTAGAAAGTGGAAAAGGTCTCATATTGAATCTTCTCCAAAAGCTATTCTCTCCTGAAAGAGATAGTGGCTACACCGAGAGGGGATGATATTACGGAGGAAAAGTGGATGATGATTCTCCAAAATCTACAAGAAGAAGACATCGAATGGAGAGCCCCTTGGATGGTCCCCGACGAGATCTTATATGGATGTAGAGATTTTGATTGGGTTCCCCTACTTGGGATATGGGGAACTGTTGGGCATGCTCCCCTACTCGTGTTAAGGCAATATAGGTCAAGATAGTTGACGCCAGCAACATAAGGGTAAGCTCAATGTGAGTTCGTATACAAGGGAGATAATTACAAAAAGAAAGTTCGTGAAATATCAAACGCTTGGAACCGAACTTGTAGAATGAAAAGGTTTGCTGCTAATCCAATGACTACCCCTGAGTATGATCGGTGGTGGGGTCAGAGAATCAACGACAACATCCCTACGTCAAATCAAGAAAACATCCGATCAATAGAAGAACACTTGCAGGTGGTCCCGTTTGAACAAGAGATCATCAAACAGGATTTTGAGAAGAAAAGTTTAAAACTAGAAAAAAGGATCGAGCAATTGGAGGAGGAGAAAATGCAGCTGGGGCTAGATGTCGATGTCCAAAAACTAGAAGCTGAGAAACTGAGAAAGGGAAAGAACAAGGCCGAAGAAAATTTGGACAATTTGAAAACGGATTATAAGAAGCTGCGTATGTTAATAAGAACCGCTGGTTTGGGTAAAACGTCTGAGCAAAGGCGGCAAGAAATCCAAGAAAAAAAAACTAGGGCTGATCAGTGGGAGAAGAAGTTTCATGATACTCGAGTACGGGAGGACACTTTAAAAAAGAGCTTGTTGGAGAGCCAAAATGAAAAGGAGAAGTTAAGAGCTCGGGTGGCAGAGTTAGAAAAGTCACTACATCAGCATCGTAGTCGCAACTCTGTAATCGAATTAAGGGCCAGCCTAAGTAAGATTGAGGAACTAAAAAGAATGATAGAAGAACTTGAAACTGCGCTGCAAAACTGTGAATTCCGGATTGAACTACTGGAAGAAAATAATGAGTGGTGGAAAGAGCAACTTCATCGATCTCAAGACCAAGTCAGGGATAGGGATTACGTCATGGGTGAAGCTTTGGCTCAAGTGCGAGAGGTGGCTAATCACTTACAAATCTTAGCGGTCCAGGCTGATGTACTGAGTTTTAAATATGAGTCAGAGTCAGATTAAGGCCGAGATTTAGCTTGGCTTCTTAAGCAAGTCAATACCTTAAGCATTAGAGCAAAGCCATATATGTAATCCATTTTATGTAAAAAAATTTGTTTTCTAGAAAAGTTACTCTAATGAAATTGAATCAAAATCAATGCCTTTTTCTTTTCTGCATTCATTGCATTCATGCATTAGCATTGCATTGCATCATGTGCACTAAAACTCACAAAGAGACTCTAAAATCGTGGCAGTTACCCTGTAATATCATTACGGTACACGAATAAAGACTAAAGCCATGGACTAAAGGTTGGAAATATTGGAACAAATGCAAAGAGAGATGCAGGAGCAACTGCAAATACAGATGCAAGAACAGTTGGCCAAAATCCAATAGGATATGAGGGATCGGATGCTAGAATCCCAAAGAAGCATGATGACCCAGTTAACGCAGTTGCTGGCTGGGGGCTAGAAAAAGGAAAGAGCCCTATGATCAATACCGGAGACGACAACGAGGACCCTACTTATCCTCCAGGCTTTACCCCAACAAACACCCAAGCACAACCACAAAGGGTGTCCGTTAACATCAGACTTCAATATCAGACCGGTACTTCAGCACCAATGAACTTCCCGATAGGTTCAGGCTCCAACCCCGGAGACAATCCAGCAAATCCCGTTGTCCTTGACCTTGATGATATAGCGGAAATGGGAAAGGCGAGAATGGAGCTCCCAAAGTACCTAGAAGACCGATGCAAATGGCTAGAAGAGAAATTCAAGGCGTTGGAAAGCGCTGATTACCATTGTGGAATTGATAATAACGAATTGAACCTGGTCCCAGATCTAGTGCTCCCTCTAAAGTTCAGAATGTCGGATTTTGAAAAATATAACGGGACGAACTACCTTGAGGCTCACATTACAATATTCTGTCAGAGGATGATCAGATATGTCAATAATGATCAGTTATTGATTCACTATTTCCAAGACAGCTTGACTGGGGCTGCGGCCAAATGGTATAATCAGTTAAATCGTGCCCAAATTAATTCGTGGAAGGACTTGGCACAGGCCTTCATGAAATAATATGGCCACGTGACAGATATGGCACCTGACAAAATCACATTACATAATATGGAGAAAAAGCCAAACGAAAGTTTCAGACAATATGCTCAAAGGTGGAGGGAAGTCGTCACGCAAGTCCAGTCGCCACTACTAGAAAAGGAAACAACTATGCTCTTTGTTAATACCCTGAAGACACATTTTATCAATCACATGCTAGGAAGCGCGACTAAGAGTTTCTCGGACATAGTGATGTCTGGTGAAATGATAGATAATGCAATAAGGTGTGGAAAAATAGAGGCCGGGAAAAACACAAAGAGGTCGGCCCCGAGAAAAAGAGAAAATAAGGTAAATAATGTGAGCACGTATAACAAGGGTTATTTAAAACCAATCACTGTGAACCAACCGAGAACAGTAACCGCTGGCCATCAAGCCCCACCAAGACAAGAGCCCAATACGAAGCAAAATACGGAGAAACTCCAGTTTACGCCCGTTCCAATGACGTATAGGAAGTTGTACCAAAGTTTATTTGATGCACATGCTGTATCCCCTTTCTACCTAAAGTCAATGTAACCCGCATACCCCAAATGGTATGACGCAAACGCCCAATGCGAATACCATGTGAGAATCACGGGACACTCGATAGAAAGCTACACCACTTTTAAAAAGTTAGTCGAAAGGCTCATTAAAATGGGCATTATAAAATTTGATGATCCATCTGGTGTGAAAAATCTGTTACCTAACCATGCTGATAATGGGGTAAATGTGATATCGAGAATACAGGGAAGAAAATCAAGATGAATATTGTAGAAGTGAAAACCCCGTTGAGAGAAGTTTGGAAGAAAATGGTAGAAAAAGGGTTAATCACACAAGACTCGAGGGGCAGATCCGGAGAAGTAAGGAACTATTGTGAGTTCCATGATGAAGAAGATCATGAGATTAAAAAATACAGTGAATTCAGGGCCCTAGTACAAGGTCTAATGGACAACAAGGAGCTAGAGTTCTTTGAGTATATCGAAGGAAAAGATGTGTGCGCCTCAGAAGGAGGGTCGATAGAGAAGGTCTATAAGGCCAACCACCCAGTGGTAATCATCTCACGACCAAGAATCAACGAAGCCGGAGCAAAAATTACACCAAGAGTTGTAATCCAGAAACCCGTTACTTTTCATTATAAAGATAGCAAAATTGTACCTTGGAACTATGGCTACAATATGACAATCCCGGGAGAGGAGGGCCCAGTCAGTATGCCAGAGGAAGGTCAAGATGTGGGTTTCTATACACGTAGCGGAATACGTTATGATGCCCCAAATACAAAAGCCGAACCTATAAAAAGGAAATCATTGGTGATAGAACAAAGGAAAGAAAAGCCATAACTTCCTGTTAATGAGCCCGTAACTGAGAAAGAAGCTAAGGAATTCTTGAAATTCCTAAAACACAGCAAGTATAGTGTCGTGGAACAACTACACAAGCACTCAGCTCGCATATCGGTACTGGCTTTACTCTTAAGCTCGGAGACACACCGTAACGCGCTAATGAAGGTGTTAAACAAAACTTATGTCGCTGATGATATTTCAGTAAACAAGCTAGACCGTCTTGTCAACAACATAAGCGCCGATAATTTTATCTTTTTTAATGACGATAAAATACCGTCAGGGGGCATGTGATCCACCAAGGCTCTGCACATCACCACCCGCTGCAAGGGGTATACATTACCGGGGGTACTGATAGATAATAGATCGGCACTGAATGTATTGCCCCTGTCCACATTGACCAGGTTACCTGTGGACAGCTCTCACATGAAGACATGCCAAAACATAGTGAGAGCATTCGACGACACCAAAAGGAAAGTAATGGAAATGATTGATATACCTCTCTTGATCGGTCCAAACATATACGAGGTAGACTTCTTAGTGATGGACATCAAGCCTTCTTACAATTACCTATTGGGGAGGCCTTGGATTCACTCAGCAAGGATGGTACCATCATCACTGCACCAAAAGCTAAAGTTGGTAACGGAGGGTCAACTGATAACGATAAACATGGAAGAAGACATTATTGCATCCGTTACTAGTGATACGCCATACATAGAGAGTGATAATGAAGTGATAGAATGTTCCTTTCGGTCATTGGAATTTGTGAATGCAACATTCATCATCGAAAGAAGCAAGATCCCAATGCCCAAAATATCCAAAGCTACGAGGATGAGCTTACAACAGACAGTGGGAAAATGAGCATTGCCTGGAAGGGGACTCGAGAAAAACCTCCATGGACGGGTCGAAGTACCAATCTCGACTGACAAACGGGATCGCTTTGGCTTGGGGTATAAGCCAGACGCGAAGTAAAGAAAGGAGTTAGAGAAGAAGCAAGTGAGAAAAAGAGCGCGATTAAGTGGGGTAGAGGTCAAATGGGAACCAATGACCTTCCCCCATATATCCAGAACATTCGTGTAAAGAGGAATTATTCACCTTGAACGGAAGATGACAAGAAAAGAAACTGCTGAAGATATGATGAGAAATCTGAACATCAACGCCATATCTGAAGAGGGAATGGTGGAAGAAAACTTATCGGGTATCCGCCCTTATGAGCCTGGAAGTGTTCTAAACAACTGGACTGCGAAAGAGATTCCTGTAGTTTTTAGAGCTGATTCAGAGTAATGTTCAAAACACGCTTGTTGCTTTAAGCCTAGAAGCAATAAGAATCTTTTTTTGTGAAATAGGCTCATGTCTAAAATCTTTATTTCAATAAAAAATGCATTTTTTTGTATCACTCTAAGCAAATATTCTTTTATTCTTTCATTTTATTCATAATCATACCATACAAATAGCTATTCTTAGATTCATTTGTTCTTTGGATATTCCTTCGTGCCTACAACAGGTCTCCAGATATTAACGACATGAGCGACGCTGCTACTGACCCAGAATCTCCTTTTGAGCGAGACATGTGTCTAGAGGGATCTCAGGATTTTAAAGATGACAGAGACTGTAACTTATCTCTGGATTTGTTAAGGATGGTAGAACAAGAAGAGCAACAGATTCTACCTCACAAAGAGATAGTAGAGATTGTGATCTTGGAAGAAGGAAAAGAAGTGAAAATTGGAACTTGCATAGCCGAAGAACCAAAACTATACCTCATTGAGTTACTTTAAGAATTCAAAGATGTCTTCGCATGGTTGTACCAAGATATGCCCGGGTTAAGCACTGATATTGTGGTACACCACCTCCCCATAAAAGAAGAGTGCAAGTCAGTTCAGCAGAAGCTCCGAAGGATGAGACCCGATGTTGTGATAAAAATAAAAGAAGAGGTCAAGAAGCAATTCGATGTTGGGTTCTTACAAGTGGTTAAATACTCAGAATGGGTAGTCAATATTGTCCCCACCCCTAAGAAAGACGGAAATATACGGATGTGTGTAGATTACAGAGACTTAAACAAGGCCAGCCCAAAAGATAATTTCCCATTGCCTCACATTGACACTTTAGTGGATAATATGGCAGGCTACTCACTGTTCTTTTTCATGGATAGCTTCTCTGGATACAATCAGATAAAGATGCATCCTAAAGACATGGAAAAAACCACATTCATAACCTTGTGAGGAACATTTTGCTATAAGGTGATGCCATTTAGATTAAAAAATGCGGGAGCAACGTATCAAAGAGCCATGGTAACCTTGTTTCATGACATGATGTACAAGGAAATAGAGGTTTACATCGACGATATGATTGTAAAATCCTGAACAGAAAAGGAGCACGTGCAAGTTTTAAGGAAATTATTCTTGAGGTTGAGAAAATTTCAGCTAAAGCTCAATCCAACAAAATGTACTTTCGGGGCTAGGTCAGGAAAACTATTAGGTTTCGTAGTCAGTGAAAAGGGAATTGAGATCGACCCAGACAAAGTCAAGGCTATACAAGAATTGCCTCCGCTGCGCACTCAAAAGGAAGTTCGAGGTTTCTTAAGAAGACTAAATTACATTACCCGGTTCATTTCACAACTAACTGAGAAATGTGACCCCATATTTCGTCTTCTTAAGAAACACAATCTAGGCGTATGGGATGATGAATGCCAGAAAATTTTTGACAAGGTAAAACAAGACTGTCCCAATGCCCCAAAGATCACCACCACCTAGTCTAGATAGGCCATCGACATCAGATTTGACAATATTTGATAATTCTATGGGATGTGTGCTTGGCCAACACGATGAGACAAGAAAGAAAAAAAGGGCGATATACTACCTTAGTAAGAAATTCACTAAGTGTGAAATGAGATATTCGCCAATTGAGAAATTATGTTGCGCCTTGATCTGGACAACTCGGAGATTGAGGCAGTACATGTTGTACCATACGACTTGGCTAATCTCGAAACTAGACCCTCTAAAATATATGAAGGAGTCGATTGCTTTGAATGGAAGGATGGCCAGATGGCAAATTCTGCTTTCTGAATTTGACATAGTCTATGTGAACCAGAAGGCTGTGAAAAGGAGTGCAATAGCAGATTTTCTAGCCAGTAAAGCTCTAGAAGATTACGAGCCTTTGAACTTTGATTTCCTTAATGAATACCTAATGTATGTAGCAACTACCGAAGAAGACGCTCCAGAAGATCGTTCTTAGAAACTGAACTTCGACAAAGCATCAAACGTTGTTGGTAACAGAATTTGGGCAGTCCTGATATCCCCAAATAGGGATCATTATCCATTTACTTGCAAATTGGATTTTGATTGCATAAATAATATGGCAGAGTGCGAAGCATGTATCATGGGAATCCTTGCGGCCATAGAACGCAAAATCAAAGTGCTAGAGGTGTATGGGGATTCTGCACTAGTGATCTATCAACTCAAAGGTGAATGGGAAACAAGAGACCCAAATTGATCAATTATCGAAAGCTAGTTCTAGAATTAATTGAGGAGTTTAATGATATCACCTTATGTTACCTCCTGCGAGATAAAAACTAGATGGCTGACGCCTTGGCTACATTAGCTTCTATGATCAGAGTAAATAAACAAGAGGATGTGAAGCCTATCCAAATGAGTATTTATGAGGCTTCGGCTCATTGCTACAACATCAACGAAGAGGAAGAAAAAGACGATCATCCTTGGTATCATGATATACTGCGATATGTGAAGAATCATGAATATCCTGATCAAGCAACTGAGAATGATAAAAGAACGTTGAGAAGACTGGTCAGTGATTACGTCTTAGATGGAGAAATCCTATACAAAAGAAGAAAGAATCAGGTGTTATTAAGATGTGTGGATGCTATTGAGGCTAAGAAAATCCTAGAAAAAGTCCATGAGGGTGTCTGCGAAACACATGCTAATGGTTTTACAATGGCAGGCAAATCATGATATTCGGGTATTATTGGTCCGCCATGAAAGGGGATTGCATCAATTATGCCAAGAAGTGTCATAAGTGCCAAATTTATGGGGACAAGATTCATGTGCCTCCTTCACCTCTTCATGTTATGACTTCTCCATGGCCTTTTCTCTATGTGAGGCATGGACATCATTGGGCCAATCTCGCCAAAAGCCTCTAACGGGCATCGATTCATTTTTGTGGTCATCGATTACTTCACCAAGTGAGTAGAGGCTGCTTTATATGCCAATGTCACCAAGTCGGTAGTCAGCAAGTTCTTAAAGAGAGAGATCATATGCCAGTATAGAATGCCAGAAAGGATCATATCGAACAATGCATTGAACTTGAACAACAGCATGATAGTAGAGGTCAGCAGTCAGTTCAAAATTAAACACCACAACTCGTCACCATATCGCCCAAAAATGAATGGTGCGGTAGAAGCGGCTAATAAAAACATCAAGAAAATCGTGGGGAAAATGACTGAGACTTATAAAGATTGGCATGAAAAGTTACCATTTGCCATCTATGCCTATCGAACGTCTGTCAGAACCTCTATCGGGGCAACGCCTTTCTCATTGGTCTATGGAATGGAGGCAGTTTTACCCATTGAAGTCGAAATTCCTTCTCTCCGAGTATTGGCTGAGCTAAAGTTGGATGAAGCAGAATGGATCCAATCTCGATATGACCAATTGAACCTGATTGAAGAGAAAAGGTTGAAAGCTATCCGTCATGGTTAAATGTACCAAAAACGAATTATGCGAGCTTACAACAAAAAGGTTCGTCCTAGAGAATTCCACGAGGGGGACCTGGTGTTGAAGAAGATCCTTCCTATACAAAAGGACTTCAGAGAAAAGTGGATGCCAAATTGGGAAGGACCTTATGTGGTAAAAAAAAAGCCTTTTCTGGAGGAGCGTTGATATTAACTGAGATGGACGGCAAGAGCCTGCCTAACCCAGTAAATGCAGACTTAGTCAAGAAGTACTTCACTTAAAAAATTTGAAAAAAAAAGAGAGAGGCCAAAGCGAAAACCCGCAAAGGGCGCCTTGAGACCAAAGGGGTTTTGAATTGAAAACCCGTGAAAGGGCAATTCAAATTTTGATCGAAGGTGGGGCATGCAGTGGTCTTGCTATACCTGAATTAACAAGGAGGATGTATGCTACATCTTGGGGCATTGACAAAGTACTCTAGAGCTCCTAAACACATGTTGAGCTCAAAATGGTTCTCAAGAAGTTCATACAAAGAAGCTTAGGCTGCGATATCTAGGGCACTTATTTGTCCCCTCACCTATTTTGTATTCCAGCAATATTTGCTTTCTTTAATTAATCTATTCTTTTCAGATTTTGTTCCTGATACATTTCAGTTTTGCCCATCATTATGATCCTTTTCAAGCATTTTGCATTAAAATAACGATTAATGGACTAATAATACTTTCACAAAAAGGAGTTCTGCATATTACTCTGGAAGCTTCTAAATAATACAAGAACCTGAAACAAGACTATTATTTAGAACTCACCAAGCCTAAGGGTTGGAAATATTTGAGAAAGAAAAGTCTAAATTGTGACTATTTCTTTGGATTTTCTGTCAATGATATTAACTGAACAAGAAGACAGGATATTACGTCAGTGATACAACCTTGATGAACAACGAGCAATGACAGCCCATACATTAAAAATGGATCATTCTTATGACATTCTGCATTCATACAAATATCATTCATAACACATCTAGTTAGGAGCATTTGATTCATTCTAATCATGGCATCCTAATCATTTGGCATAAGTATAGGCCCATGAAATCGATTTTACAGGTCATGTCCCCCAGAGGACAGTGTAGCAACATCGGTGAATCCACACATCTCATCCCCCTGAAGTAGCAGTGGAGCAGATTGAAGTCGTAGATCTTATCTCCTTGAAGTTGCAATGGAGTAGCTCAAAGATGAAAGATCTTATCTTCTTAAAGTTGCAATGAAGCAGATTAAAGCCACCAGCCTTATCTCCCTGAAGTTGCAGCGGAGCAGACTGAAGACAACGAATCTTATTTCCCTGAAGTTGCAGAGGAACAGATTGAAGCTACAAGTTGCAAATCTTATCTCCCTGAAGTTGCAGTTGAGCAGGTTGAAATTACCAATTCTTATCTCATTGAAGTTCCAGCGGAGTAGATCGAAGCTACAAATCTCTTCTCCCTAAAATTACATTGGAGCAGATCGAAGCCACAATCCTTATCTCCCTGAAGTTGCAGTGGAGCAGGATAAAAATACACAAACATTATCTCCCTGAAGTTGCAGTGGAGCAGGTTAAAATTACCAATTCTTATCTCCTTAAAGTTCCATCGAAGTAGATCGAAGCTACAAATCTCTTCTCTCTGAAATTGCAGCGGAGTAGATCGAAGCTACAAGTCACTTCTCCCTGAAATTACATTGAAGCGGATTGAAGAACCAATTCCTATACCTCTAAAGATGCAGTGGGAGGGAATGAGGCTACTTGAAAGAAAGAAGTACCAAAAAGTCAAGATTCGACAAGACCAGGCAAAATTGGCCCTTTTAAAGTCTTTGCCCCATTCTCGTTACACGACAATTAGCAAAGAGGGGCAGCTATAATAGGCCAATTTTGGCCTAGGCCCAAATCACAATTACAAAACTAAACCCAAACCAAATAATAAATAAAAGTCCAAAATAATTAATAGTCCAAATCACAAGTACAACTCAGTGAATTACAAGCTCAATCCCTAACCCAAATTCTAAAGTCCACAACCTTAAAGTTTCAAAAAAGAAAACCCTAGGGCTAGCATAAGCTGCCGCACCCTTCTAGCGCCGCTGCCTCCTCCACGTCAACCTCCGTACCTCCACGTCAGCACCTCCGTACACAGCTGGCCTCCGTACCTGCAACCAGGACAAAAAAGAAAAACAGAAGAAATAATAGCAAAAAAAAAGCAGAAATTTTTGTAATAAAATATTGTGTTTTTCGGTTATAAAAGCCACAAACACATCATTGTATTTTTTTAGAGAAGGGACACACACACGAAATCAATATAAAAAAAGAGCAATCGGAAACAAAATTTGAAAAAAAAATGGTTCTTTTGTTTTTTATTTACTTATTTTTCTTCTTTTCTAGTTATATTTCTACTAGTTTTTAAGGGAAATAAAAAAGAAAGGAATCAAATCTTACCCCTTTTTTTGCATTTGCGCCGCCATAGGTGGTTGAGATCCGTCAATTCTGATGAAAATTGACGATTAATGGGCTCGGGAAATCGAAAGCTCAAAAAATTGGCTTTTTTCGATTTTTCGGCCACCGTGGACGGCGACTACCACGGCGAAGGTGTGGCGGCCCGGTGACCGAAACAAGGCCGAATCGATGGCCGGAAATCGGAGAAAGGAAGGGGGCTCTAAGAGGATTTAGAAGTTTTCAGTTTTTTTTTAAAAAAAAAGGAGAAAATGGAAATGAAATTTTTAAAAAAAAATTGCGTTTAAATAGAACAGCAAAACGGCGTCGTTTCATTAGGCCCCCTAGACGCCCAAAACGGCGTCATTTTAGGGGCCAACCCGCGACCCGACCCGCCAGGGGATGAGATCCGCGTGTTTTCTGAAAGATGGGCGAATATTCGTTTTAGTCCTTCCGCCTTTTCTGTCCTTTTTTTATTTAGTCCCATTTTATTTTTATTTTTTTTTAAATTTGACCCTTTATTTTTATTTCGTTTCTAATTTGATCCGTGGCCTTGCCAGTTGAAGCGCGGCGCATTAGGATTAGGGATATTTTCCCATTTGGTCCCCGTGAATTTAAGCGCGTTCTATTTTAGTCCCTGGCAGCCTTCTTTTATTATTTATAATTTTTACCCTGAATTTTATTTCGGTTTCAATCCCATCCTTGGTCTGTTTAACTTCAATTTTTTTTTATAAAAAAAACCCATTTTATTTAATATTTCATTTAATATTTTATTTATTTATTTATTTATTTACTTATTTCCTTATTTGGCTTGTTTTGTTTTTTTATTTTTATTTTTACCCTCATTATACATTTATTCATCATTTTTTTATGTGCTTTCAAAATTTAGATTTTATTATTATTATTGTTATTATTAGTATTATTGCAACTTATATTATCATTCGTGTCATTATTATTATCTGCTTGTGCATGTTAACATTACGATTTGTTAATACCAATGCCATATATGTGATGTTTTATTATGCATATTATGTCATCGTTACCTCAAATGTATGTTGCATTATCATTATTAGCCATGTATGACCCTTTTAAAGTTTTAAACGATTTCTTTTAAAGCATAATCAAACAAACTACACGTATATCATTTTAGATATTTCATCAACTTTCACCCGAATTCATAAAAAGGGAAATGTTTTAAAAATCGGAAATATTTCGCATTTTGGAGATTCGAAAAATCGTACCCTAACTTACGGAGTTTTGATACTCTCGTTAAACCTAAATAGCCAAATATTCTTTTAATTGTTTTAAAATATGATATTTTTAAATAAAAATTAAAGGCAAGCTTGTACTCGAAGATTCAAAGTATCGTGTCCTAACTTACGGGATGTGATACTTCGATATCTCGAGACGAGGGAGTCTTTAATAATCGTTTTGATTTATTCAAGTTTTTCAAAATTGACATTGATAAAAAAGTGATCGTTTATTAAAATCTTTTCAAAATTTTAACTTTCGACATTAAGACATTAATTAATCAATTAGGTATCAATTTTAGGCGTGACGAGGGTGCTAATCCTTCCTCGCACGTAACCGACTCCCGAATCTGTTTTTCTCGAATTTCGTAGACCAAAATCATTGTTTTAGTAAAATCGAAACATTCTATTAAAACAATCAAATTACAAGGTGATCCGATCATACCTCAAAAAATATCGGTGGCAACTCTAATTTTTCGTTTTAAATAAAAGTCGACCCTCTTTTTTTAAAAAATAGTTTCGACAATATCACTTGTAATTTTATTTACAATCTTATAATATATTTTATTAAATTTATGACTTAGTCCCTTTTTATACTACTACATCTATATCTAAAATTCAATAACTAATTAACAACTCTTATGGCTAATACATAAAGAAATAGAATTAAATTCTTGTAGTACTTACAACCAAGGTTTGTTTGATGATTCTTCTTACTTCTTCACTCATTGGCTACCCCTTTTCCTTATCCTACAATTTGATCCTCTTCTTTCCTCTCTTTCTCTTCATTAACATAACAAATGCATAACACCCTCTTGTTAAAATCATGATCACATATCAAATACATTGTCAAATAATAGAAAATAACATGAACATCATTAATAATTTTCCATCTCTTACCTTGAATCCTTGTTACTACAAACTAACCCTAATTTTCTCTCTCCTTTCAAGTAACTATCAACTCTTTTTTCATGGGGCTAAAGTAACGATCTTGCTCTACTCTTGATTTGGTTGAGAAATCATGAGAGGAAAATGAAGAAACAAGCTTGAAGGGGTCAACAATGGAGGAAAATGACTTAAATGGAAATTAAGCAAAAGTTTAGTTTTGGGAGAAGGGTAAGTGACGATGGGACGTGGAAAAGAAAGATGAAAACTCTCATCTTTTCTTCCTCTTCTACACTCTTCATAAATAAAAATCATGAATTTTTATTTAAAATGGCTAAATTGCTAATTAATCCTCCTTTCATCATTACACTATGACCCTAATCATTATCATAAAATATCTTATTTTTATAATTACCATTTTATCCCTTATCATCTATTCAATTTCTATATATGAATCACATCTCATTTAAGTGACTCCTTATTTTCCATCAATCTCATGCTACTAATCTAACTTTTTAATTTTCACATTTTTGACCCACTACTTTTCATTTTCTTACAATTTAGTCATTACCTCAAATCAAATTTTCCTAAACCAAAAATATTTCTATTTCCTATCAACTCTAATTTCTTTCTATACTTTTACTCTAAAATTCCTATTTATTCTATTTCTAAAAATTTTCTAATTTTCCTAATCCAATTCGTCATTGAACCAAACCCTCTTTACTTTGAGGATGTTACATAAATGAACTTGGTGAAGAAGTTATTGGAGTTCCCACTAGACCGCCCGAAAAGTTAGAGAATTTAAATAAAAATATATGCTTAAAAAATGCTTTTTGGGCAAAAAAATAACTTTTGAAATGGGTCAAGCTTTAGGTGGGACTTTTTGGCCCCGTCCGAAAACCTACTTGTTTACCAAATATTTTGGTTTGAAATCATGATTTAGGTTAAAAAGTGTTTTTCAACTTCAATTGCTAAACACACTTAGACGGGGGGTGACTAAAATATTTAATTTCAAAAAAATTATTCCCTTTTAAATTAGTGTGATTGGTTTCTTTATTCCCAATGTTAACGAAATTTGATCCCTTTTTAAAATCTTATCTACTTTGAATGTAGTGTGTTTCATCACTTCTGTGTTTCAACAATTTAAAATGCCATTGCCAACATCTATTCCATGCAATATCTTTGATAACAATGGAAGAACCTTAAGGGACAGAATTTATCCTAAAATGGTCCATCAAATTATTTACTTTTGCAATATATGCTTCCTCATCTAAAATGCTCCATCAAATTAATTACTGAAATACTGTGTTTGCTACATTAAAACAAAAAAAACAAAAAAAACAAAAAAAGAGGGATTGATGGAGACCCAAATTGAAATGAGAAGTGTCGGTTTGAGTCTTAAATTCGAGTTTTAAATAGGACAGGTGAGGAGTCATGATCCATGTTATGGGAGGATCACTTAGTTGGTAACAGTAGTAGCTCTTTGCATTTAGTTTTATGAATTACTATTTCTTAAACTACTTTGAAGCTTGGAACTTGCTTTGTCAGGATATTTTGAGATCTTGTTCTCTATAAATTTTTTATATCCTTTCTTTATTCATCAAAAAAGAGAAAATGGATGAAACCAAGCCATTGAAGGTTGTTGAGAGCAGCCACGTTTCACCACCACCAGGCTCAGTTCCCACTACCTCTCTTCCTCTCACTTTCTTCGATCTGCAATGGTTTTCACTTCCCAATGTTCAACGCCTTTTCTTCTATGAATTCCCATACCCTACCTTGCATTTCATGGAAACCATTCTCCCGTTGTTAAAACAATCTCTCTCCCTTACCCTGCAACAGTTTTTCCCCTTCGCGGCCAACGTAGTGTGCCCTCAGCCACCGGGGAAGCCTTACATCCGTTACGAAGATGGCGGCAGCTCCGTTGCTTTTACGGTCGTCGAATCCCCTTCGGATTTTCGCTGTGCAATAGCCGATTATCCGCGAGACGTTAAATCGTTACGTCCCTTCGCGCCAGAGCTGCGGACCGCACTGTCGGAGGCGAAAGACGGTACTCGGGTGATCCTGCTCCCTGCACTTGCCTTCCAAGTGACCGTGTTCCCGAACGCCGGCGTTTGCATCGGGTCTAGTTACTGCCACGTGATCGGCGACGGGAAGGCATTCATGCATTTCATGAAGTCTTGGGTGGACGTTTACACTGCGGTCGGTCTCGAAAAATCATCGCTTCCATTGTTTAACAAGGATATGATCAAGGATCCTATCAGGGTAGAGTCGTTTCTATTGAAAATGTACCACGACTGGCTTTCATCTCTCAGGGAGAATTCGGTCTTAAACGATGTCGGATCAGAAGTAAACATGGTTCGTGCCACATTCGTGTTGCGTCGAGCCGATGTCGAGAGGCTCAAGCAATTGGTCGCATCGCAGTGCATGAACGAAGCTAATTCGAACCAATTCCATCATGTATCAACTTTTGTGGTAACATGTGCTCTAACATGGGTTTCATTGATCAAATCAAAAGTAAGTGCTGTTAACAACTTATCATATGTTGATGATGCTGATGAGTTATATTACTTGCTATTCCCCTTCGATTGCCGGAACCGCCTTGAATTTCCGGTTCCGTCAACATATTTCGGGAACTGTATAAAACCTGGAATTGTAGAGATGAAGAAAAAAGAGTTAACAGGTGAAAATGGAATTGTTTTAGCTGCCAAAGCCATTGGAAGCAAAGTTAAAGAAATGGGACAAAGTGGTGTAAGTGGGGCGGAGAATTGGCTACCAAGCATCGCAGAGAGAAGTAAAACGGGGCGTCTAATGAATGTGGCCGGTTCGCCGAAGTTGCGGGTGTACGATACTAATTTTGGGTGGGGAAGGCCTCGGAAGGTGGAGGTGATGCACGTGGAGTCCGGGCAGACGATATCTATGGCGGAGTGTAGGGATGAAGAAGGTGGAATTGAGGTTGGTGTGGCTTTAAACAAGAACCAAATGGATGAATTCGTTGCCATCTTTGGGCAGAGTTTAAAGCTTCTTTAGTTTCGGGTTTTCTTTATCCGGAGGAAGCCAGAAAATTTGTTTAGGGTATTGAAATTAAGTTGTAATCTTTATTATAATAAGAATACAATTTTATCATTTTAATAATTTATATTTTTATAATTTTTTAAAGATTAAAATAAAATTTAATCAGAGGCTAAAATATAATTTTATGTAATTAAAAAAAAATTCATTTTAGTAGATCAAGGTCCTGCCACACCCTACTCCCTGTGTTGGTCCAATTGTATCATAGCTTTCACATATTGGATTAAAATTGTAGTATAACAATAGGGTTAAAATTTATTATTATGCATTTTATTTATTTAAAATTAATTAAGACAGATTCTAAAAAATAATAATACTGTAAGCGAGTTTAACATGTCACATATTTTTTAAAAATTTAAAAAATAATAACAAAAAAGACCTATAACATCATCCTAAATTTGTTTATGATTTTTTTTTTAGAATAATTATTTTTTGAAAAAAAAAGTATGATTTTATAAGTTTATTGATTTCTAAAATGATTTTAATTTTTAAACTTGATAACTTTTTTTAATTTGGCCCTTCTATTCTTTTGTTCCCTACCTCGAACTTGGATTACATTAAACTTTAAAACCACCAAAGTAAGACATCATCACCTAATTTTTTTTTTAAAAAGAATTATATAAATAAGAAAAATTGTTAAAAATGCATATTCATAATGAAACTAAACAAATGGATATTCAAGTTTATTTGAATTTGGACATGTATTTGTCCATGTTCATTCTGATCATGATTTTTTAATCATTATATATTTTTTTAATTTCATAAAATAATAATTTCAAAATAAATTCTCATATTTTTTATTTTTATTTTTTTAATTTTGGATGTGCATTGTCTAGATTTATTTTTTTAATAATTTTTTAACATTTTTCCTAATTACAAAAAAAATTAAAAATCCTATTTTTTTATATTTATAATTTTAAATATTTTTTATAATATCATAATTTCTTTGTAATATTTTTATAGTTTCTTTTTTTTTATAAATTGGGAATAACTTACATAAATATATCCTAAAAACTAAGGTTTTAAGGCACAAATAAAATTTTTTCACATCATCAAATTTTAAAGACATGAAATCATTATATACTTATCCATAAAGAAATTATTTTATGGACCCTTCCCACCACATTATTCATGGTCCCTTTCCAATTATTTATTGACATTTCAACAAACTTTTTCATGTCATTGACATATGATTCTGATAATTTTTTTTATCTTGAACCCTTAACTTTAAATTCAAATCATGAACTTGTAACCCCAAACCCTTGAACACAACCTCTGACCCCCAAATTCATACCTTGTAACCTTAAACCCTTAAATCTTAAGTATGAACTCTAAACCCCAAACATTTGAACATTGAACTCTGAACCCAAACCTTGCACGGCAAGGTTTAAGGTTTAAGATTTAGGGTTTGAGTTCGAGGTTCGAGGTTATGGGTTCAGGGTAAATAATTATCAAAATTATGTGTCAATGACATGGAAAAAATTACACTAAAATCACTAATTTTTTTTAGATTGGTTGCACAAAAATAAAAAATATTAACTTATGGAAAAAAATAAAATGGTTAAAATTTATAAAAAAAGAAAAGACATTTGCTTAAAATTTAAAAAATTAATTATTTTAAGTAATTAAGTTGGAAAAGATATTAAATATAGATGAGTGTATAATAATATTTTGTTATCTTTAAAATTTAATGACGTGACACTATTTTATTAGTGCCTAAAAACTATACTTTTTAGGATGCTCTTAATATAATTTATTCCCTTATAAATTTTATATATATATTTTTAATAAATTTCTAATTATGTATATCTTTAAATTTTTTATATATATATTTTTATAAATTTCCTATAATCTTTACTATATAAAAGGAAGCCTTAAGGCCTTCCTCATTACACGTATCCAACTTTTCTTTTTGGCCATTATAACATAACAACCAAAATTACAACTTGATTTTTGTACCATTTAATTTTTATATTTTAATCTGACATAATTTAATTTTTGTCTTTATAATAATATTAATTAGCTTAAATAGTTAATATTTTTAATTATTTCGATTAAAACAATACTGTAATTTTTCCCTAAAAATATATTTCTAATGGGCAAAAAAAATCCATTTCAATATAATAAATCGAAATGGATATTTTCACCCTTCCTCATCACATGTGTTCAACTCTATTTTTTTCCATTACAGGAGAACAATTAAATTACAGATTTGATCCTTTTACTATGTTCATATTTGTGATTTAATATTTATATTTTAATTTAACATAATTTAGTTCTCTATTATTACAATTATATTAATTACTCCAAATAATTAACATCCATATCCTTTTTTTAGCCAATTAAGATAATGGTCAAATTCCTATTTTAATCCCTCTACCACACTCATAGTAAAGATTTAGTCATTATATTATAATTTCACATAATTTGGTTGTTTCCTTTTATAATAAATAATTTCACATAAGTTAATAATAAATTAGATTTTTTTTTAAAACAAAAAAAAATAGTTCCTGATTTGACGAGTAATTGGATGCATTATATTATGTAAATAACATTGACAATCGTTGTCTGTTACTGAAAAGCAAACACTGCATTTATTTTTAGCTTTCACTTAATTAAATAACATAAAAAAATGAAAAATATATATATTGAGATTAATTTATTAAAGGGTAAATTATAAAAACGACCACTAAATTAAAGTTAAATTTACATTTTTATCATCTAATTTTCAAAAATTGAATATTAGTCACTAACATTATCAAATTATTACATTATGATCACCCTTCAACTAGTTACGATAAACTAAAATGACAGGTTAATATTATCATTTGTTTGCCACATAATTATATTTAACTCATTTATCTAATTTTGTAAAAATAACTTTTTTAAAATCCATAAAAATATATTAACATTTTATTTTATATATAATATATATGTTAAAATATAAATAAAATTTTATTAATTCACACTCGGTTGATTTACCATATAAGAAACCCGTGCATGTGTAGGACTCCCTTTGAAGGCCTATTAGGTACTCTACATTAAAGGCGTTCGTAGTTGAATTAGATAATATTTGAATTAGGTTTAAGTATAATATTAACATATTTTATATTTGTTTAAGTTCAATTCGTCTCGAAATATGGACTTAAAATTTTGTTTAAGTTCATTCATATTTGCAAAAGATTAATCCGAGCCCATTTTAAATCTGTCTATATTATTTTTAAAAAGTTTTTATATTATTTTAATTTAATAATTTAATATTTTTTATTTATTAAAACTTTTTATATAATTATTTTAACATTATTTTAATATTTAAATTAAAGTAATATTATATATTTTAATGTGTTATAAATTATATCATATATAAAAATAATATAATATAAAATATTATAAACATAAAAACAGATTCAGTTCAAACTTTAAATATTCAAATTAAAATCTAACCCATATTTTAAATGGACAAAATATCGACAAACCTTTGCAGGTAACATCACACTGTGTTAAAAGTAAACACTTGGCCTCACCTAATTCAAAGTCAAAGATCCACAATAGATTTTCTTTTCTTTTGCTTTTGCTTTAGGTGTTCTAACCATAAAAAAGAAAAGAAAAAATAATTATTTTTATTATTCTTTTGGCTGACATTAATCAGGAAATGATACATTTTCAACCGCCTAATTAATGAGTTAATATAAATAATAATAATAAAAGGTCTATATATTAAATGAAAATGATAACCTTGAAAAGAACCCAAAACAATGATATTAATTATACTAATTATATGGGTTTGAAGGATAAGGCTTAATCATATCTCATTTATTTTCGAGTGAATTAAAATTGATTTAATTCGAAAAAATTAAAATGAATTTTGAATTATTCAAGTTAACTCGAATAAATAATTCGAGTCGAGTTAAATTTTAAAATTCGAATAATAAATTGATATAAATACTTTTTAGTCCCTGTAAATTGTGAAAATGAACAAATTGACATCTCTTAACAAAAATTACAAAATAATTCAAAATAATTTTTAAAATTCAAATTTTATATTTTTAAAAAAATATTAAAAATACATATTCATAATGAACCTAAACGAATGGATATTTAAATTTATTTAAATTTGGATGTGCATTTGTCCATGTTCATTCTCGTCATGATTTTTTAATCATTATTTATATATATATTTGCAATTTCATAAAATAATAATTTCAAAATAAATTCTCATATTTTTTATTTTTATTTTTTGAATTTTGGATGTGCATTGTCTAGATTTATTCTTTTTAATGATTTTTTTACATTTTTCCTAATTAAAAAAATTAAAAATCCTAATTTTTTATATTTATAATTTTAAATATCGTTTTATAATATCATAATTTCTTTGTAATATTTTTATAGTTTCTTATATTTTTTTTATAAATTGAGAATAACTTACATAAAGATATCCTAAAAACTAATGTTTTAAGGCATTGATTAGATTTTATCATATCATCAAAATTTCAAGGCACAAAATTATTATTATACACTTATACATAGAGAAATTATGTTACGGACCCTTCCCACCACATTATTCATGGTCCATTTCTAATTATTTATTGATATTTCAACAATTTTTTCCATAGCATTGACACATGATTTTGATAAATTTTTTTACCCTCAACCCCAAACCCTTGGATCCTAAACATGAACCTTGGATCTTAAACCAAAACTTGAATCCAAATTCTAACCCTAAACCTTGGGGCTCAGAATTTAAAGTTCAAGGTTTTGGGTTCATGATAAAATAATTACCAAAATTATGTGTCAATGAAATAGAAAAAATTGCACAAAAATCACTAAAATTTTAAAATTAGTTGCACTAAAATAAAAAAGTATTAACTTATGGAAAAAAAATAAAATGATTAAAATTTGTAAAAAAAGAAAATACGTTTGTTTATAATTTAAAAAATAATTATTTTAAGTAATTTAATTAAAGTTAAATTAAGCTGGAGAAGATATTAGATATAGATGAGTGTATAATAATACTTTGTTATCTTTAAAATTTAATGACGTGACACTATTTTGTTGGTGCCTAAAAACTATACTTTTTAGGATGATGTTAATATAAAATATTTTTTATAAATTATATATATATTTTTAATAAATTTCTAATTATGTATATCTTTAAATTTTTTAATAATTTTTTTTTATAAATTTCCTATAATCTTTACTGTATAAAGGGAAGCCTTAAGGCCTTCCTCATTACACGTATCCAACTTTTTTTCTTGGCCATCCCTTATAACATAAATCGAAATGGATATTTTCACCCTTCCTCATGACATGTGTATTACAAGAGAACAATCAAATTACAGATTTGATCCTTTTACTATGTCCATTTTGTGATTTAATCTTTATATTTTAATTTAACATAATCTAATTCTCAATGATATTAGTCACTCCAAATAATTCACATCCATGACTGTCTCCGGCTCCATTCTTTTCCTTTTTTAGCCATTTAAGATAATGGTCAAATTCCTGTTTTAATCCCTCTACCATACTCATATTAAAGATTTAGTCATTATATTATAATTTCACATAATTTGGTTTTTTACTTTTACAATAACATTAATTAGTTCAAATCCTTTGTTCTTTTGATTAAAATGATGACTTGAATTTTTCTTAAAAACGCCTTTCTCAGGGGCGAAGCCAGAATAATTTTTTAGGGGGAGCCGGATGAAATTTTATTTTTTTATAGTTTATATCTTTATAATTTGTAAAGGATTACATCAAATTTTTATAATCTTAGGGGGGCCAAAGTGCAATTTTACCTTTACTAATTTAAAATTTTTAAAAAAATTTAAGGGCCTAAATAATAATTTTACATTTTAGGGGGGCCGGGGCCCATGCCAGCCCCCGCTAGCTTCGCCCCTGACCTTTCTAATGCAGAAAAAGATATATTTCGGTATGATAAGTTAGAATGCAAATTTTAAAGAAAAAAATTCAGCCTCAACATTTAATCAGAATAATTAGGGCCGTCAACTATTTAGGTTAACTAACCAAATTATATCAAATTAAAATATAGTTACTAAATCCTAAATTTAAACATAATAGAAGGACCATAACCATGATTTAACCTAAAATAATTATCCCTGCCACAATCTTTTGCAATTTGATTTAGTAAAAAGTTTGATATATTTTTTTACTCGAAACGAAGTAGGATAGAAAACTAATTATTTTGCCCAATTTAGTACTCAAACTTGACACTTTTTCTTAAGCTTGTACGTAATCTTTTTCGTGGTTTAATTTGGTACCTAAACTTGACTCTTTTTCCTAATTTGGCACTTAATCTTTTCTTTGATCGATGTGGTATTTGAACTTATTAAATGTTTTACAAATTACTCTAATATACTAACAATGTTATTTTTTATGAGGTAGCAAAAATAATAAATGTATGACCGACATGCGACAGATGATATGATTTTTTTATATTTTATATGTTGAATTAATTTTAGTTTTATTTATTTAATTAATTGAAGATAATGAATTTCTTCTAATTTGAATTTTTAAAACTCTTTTTTTCTTATTTAATATTAATTCGTTAAGTATAGCTTAATACCTATTTTTTAACATGACTTTCCTCTAATACTGACAATATTTTTGTAGCATATAAAAAAATTAACACCATTAGTGTTTTGCGTAATTTGTATAACATTTAATAAATTTAGGTACCAAATTGAACCTAAAATAAAATTTAGATACCAAATTAAGAAAAAATATCAAGTTTAAGTATCAAATTTGACCCAAAAAATTTAAATACCAAATTTTTAAAAAAATCAAAATAAAAAATCAAATATTATACTAACCTCTAGTATTTTACTCAAACATTCAAAATCCCACCTTAAATTAGTAATAAATTAAGAAAAAAGATGGATTTAAAAAAAAAAAGAACAAAAAAAGGTTCCTGATTTGACCTGGAATTGGATGCATTAAATTAGTCCTGAAAACCGGTCCGGTTGTTACCGTTCCAACTTTATTAATTGAACAATAAATGACATTGACAAAATCATGACCTAAAATTAAAAAACCAAACAATTGCGGTCTGTTATTGAAAACCAAACACTGCCTTCATTTTTAGCTTTCACTCAATTAAATAACATAAAATAATGAAAAAATATGTATTGAGATTAATTTATTAAATGATAAATTGTAAAAACGATGATTAAATTAAAATTAAGTTTACGTTTTAATTACTTAATTTTTAAAATTAAATATTAATCATTAATGTTATTAAATTATTATATTATGATCACTTTTCAATTAATTACGATAAGCTAATATGACATATTCATATTGTCATTTGTTTGCCCCATAGTTATTTTTAACTTATTTACCTAATTTTGTAAGAATAAATTTACTTTTATTCCATAAAAATATATTAATATTTTATTTTATATATGTTAAAATAATTTCAATTAATTTTAGCTTTTGTTCAACACCTAAAGATGCTTTGTTTGAAGGACAAACACTACAATGCACAAAAAAATGTTGTTGATGGCTAAGCTTCCAAAATGACACGACTTTAAGCAAAAATAAAATTGTACTTCGTGAATTACGGCGGTTAATTTGTTGAATTTAGACATAATAATGGGTCGGGTTATTCATTCAGATTTAGAGGTCTATTTAAAAAGTGGAAATATTTGAATAAAAATATAGATTAGTAAAATGAGCTTAAAAACGGGTTGTGTCTCGAGTAGGATTTTTGGCTTGAGCTTAGCTTAAATAAGTTGTTTTGTTGTTGTTTCGCTACTATTATGTTATCATTGTTTGGATATTATATAACTCTTGTTTTATTATTAATTTTGCTATTATTTTAGAGACATTTACTTATTAAATTGTAACTATTTTAGTGTTATTTAAGTATAATGACTTTTTTTTTTAATGTATTTGCAATGTGTTGGGGAACATAAATTTTAATATTTTCAGTGTATTTGATATATTATACTTTTAAAATTTATTTTTATGTACTTAAAAAATGTAATACAGACTGACTGAGTCGGACTTGAATTTAGCATTTTTAATTTAGATTGAGCCTGAACATAATTTTAGACCCATTTTGAGTCAAGACTGGACCTAAAAAATGAGCTTACAAATTTATATCTACCCAATTCAAACCCGACTTACACAGCTCATAATCAAGTCTAATTGAATATTTGTATGCTTGGCATTTTTTATTTGAATTAAAGGAGAACATAATTTCAAAATTTAACCCCCAAAAAACAAATAAATTCAAACTCGGTTGAGCTCAAACTCGGTTGAGCTCTACATTGATAAAGGCAACATTGCCTCACCTAATTCAAAGTCAAATATCCACAATAAATTCCCTTTTCTTTTGCTTTTGCTTTCGGTGTTCTAACCATAAAAAATAAAATAATAAATAATTATTTTTATTATTCTTTGGCTGACTAATCAGGAAATGATACATTTTCAACCCAAGTTTATATATTAAATGAAAATAATAACATTAAAAAAAACCCAAAACAATAATTACTATTTTTTTTAATTAATAGAATTAATACTAAATTATGCACAATGAGGATTGTATCATAAAATTTTGTACTTTTCCACCAATCTAATATGTTTTGTTATTCTATTTTGGGAATGAAAAACTTCTTATCCTTAATTCTTAGGTTCAATAATTCCTATATAATTTAAACGACACAATAAAAGCTTTTTCTATTCTTTTATTAACAGATTTATGTATAGGATTTCATTCACCCCACGGTTGGGAACTAATGATTGGCTCTATCTATAATGATTTTGAATTTGCGATCAAATTATATTTGGTCTTGTTTTTACCTTTCCAGTCATTCTAGATACAATTTTTAAATATTGGATCTTTCGTTATTTAAATCGTGTATCTCCATCACTTGTACTTATTTATCATTCAATGAATGACTAAAAAATGATTCACGGATTCAATTATAATCTTTCTTACTTTCGAGATAAGCAAAGCATGCAAAGTCGTACTTACTTTACTCTTTCTACCTATTAGGAGCAATAAAAATATGTGTAATATAAAAAAAGGTAAAAGGTTTAATAAAGTTAATAGACTCCCTTGGAAAACCAAGAGTGCTCTCCATAGAGTCCTAGAGAGGGTGGTAACTGCTGCAGCTTAGGATGGAGGAGGGTGGTGGCGATGAGAGGGAGAGCAGTGAGGAGATCTCACTGTTAGCAGAAGAGCTCATTCAATTATCAATTAAACGGTCAGTAGTGGTGCTGGATGTCAAGCCGTCTTTGATCTGTTCAGTATGGACAAGGAAGCCTTTTAATCCAGAAAGTCTAAAGGCACAGTTGAGGAGCATATGGAAAACAAAGAAAAAGTTTGAAATCCAAACGGCAGGGCAAAATCTTTTCTTAATTGTCTTTGACTTAGAAGAAGATCTGGAGATGATCATGGAGGGATGGCCTTGGTTGTTTCGTAAATATTTAATTTTGTTTGAGAGATTACGAAATCCGATTGAAAGGGATCGAATTCGACTCACTTCTTCGCCGTATTGGATCAAGTTCGGCCCAATTTTACCAGAATTTGATAAGAAGGACCTCATGCACGCTATTGGGAGTACATTTGGAGGAGTTATCAGGTCAGAAATAATTGGTGATATGTGCAGAAATAGGGTTAATTTAGATATTCAGAGCCCACTTAGGAGAGGTATATTTGTGTCAACTGAGAATAGTGTTAAATCATGGATTTCTTTCAAATATGAAAAAGCGCGCTTTTTACGCTTTGGGTGTGGAAGAATGGACCATAGTCTCAATGATTGTTTGCAGATAAATCCTGAAGAAAAAAATAAAATTAGAGAAGATCCTCCTTTTTCTATTGCATTAAAAGCAGAATCAAAAGTGATGGGGAGAGAAAGTATGAAATTTAATGCTTTTGCAAAGAAGATGGGCTCGCAGCATACTTACACAGAAAATTCAAAGGAGCAATCTGGGTGGAATAAGGAAATTGAATCTATTGCTCTGAAAGGAATAATACAAGGAGGAATGATACTGGAGAATTGGAGGGAAGGATTTAAGGAACAAGGAGAAAATCACAATTTGATGGAGAAGGGGAAGATGATAAGAGATAATAATAAAACAGAAAAAGTTGCAGAAGGCACCAAAAAAATCTAGCTGAAAAAGGTTAGATGCAGTAAATCAGGTAGAGCACAGGAAGCATATAAGTGTGACGGGCAAAAGGAAATTTCTAGAAGAAGAGGACGATATGGATTGCTCAGGCATGATAAACAGAGAGGTAGCAAAAAGGCTAAAAAATGAAGATCAGGCCGGTAATGGAGGGGAATGTATGAAGATTACACTTGTTGATGAAGGACAATTTATTGTTCCAAACAATTTTGGATCGGCGGCTGCCAGTGGGCAAGCCGACCGTACACAATGAAAAACATTTGCTGGAATGTTCGTGGGTTGGGGAGCTCACGGGCGGTACGGAGGCTGTGTTATCTAATTAAGCAGTAAAATCCCCAAATGGTCTTCTTAATGGAGACAAAGCTAGATCAAAAGCGTATGGAAAGGGTTAGAAAGAGTTGTGGTTTTACTAATGGAATTGATATTGAAGCAGAGGGGTCTCGGGGTGGATTGTGTTTAGCATGGAAAAGAGACATCGAGATATCTATAAAGAGTTTCTCTAAATGGCATATAGATACATTAGTGAAGTAAGAGGGCGTTCAAGAAGAGTGGAGGTTCATAGGATGGATCACCATATTTAAAAGAGAAGAGTGTTGCTTGGGATTTGCTCAGAAGACTAGGTCAATAAAGTATTCAACCCTGGCTGGTTAGAGGAGATTTCAACGAAATTCTGTATTGTTTTGAGAAAAATGGCGGAGTACAAAGAGAACAAAGGAGGATGGATGCATTCAGGGATGCTTTAGAGGAATGTCAACTAATGGATATTGGGTACTCGGGAACCTGGTTCACGTGGGAAAGAGGAAATCTTCCAGAGACAAATATTCGAGAGAGATTGGATAGAGGAGTTGCAAACGAAAAATGGATAACATTATTTCCAACGGGTAATATTCAACACCTTCCCTACTCAATGTCAGATCATTGTCCTCTCCTCATAAGTACAGATCAAGCAACAGAATATTCAGGCAACCAGAGATTTCATTTTGAAGCCTGGTGGACATTGGAGGAATCCACTGAACAAGTTATCAAGGAAGCCTGGGAGTCCTATTCAGAACCGTTAATGGGGAAAATAGGAAATCTGCAGAGTAGATTAAAGACGTGGGCACGTTTTAACAAAAACAAGAATGAGGGTCGAAAGAAGAGGCTAATAAAAGAACTTGAAATTTTGTTGAACGAAGAAAGAGACGACAAGACAATGGCAAAGATAATCGACACCAAAATTCACTTAAACATGGAGATTGACAAAGACGAAATGTATTGGGAACAAAGAGCCAGAACAAATTGGCTTTGGCTTGGAGATAAGAATTCAGCCTATTTTCACAAATATGCAACAGTCCGTAGACGAGCTAATTCGATCACCAAATTAGTAACGGATGATGGAAAGGAGATCACTGCAGGAGCTGAAATAAATGAGACAGCAACAGCATTTTTCAAAGAATTATTCACATCGAAGGGCGTCGCGAACCCAGGCAAGGTGTTGGAAGGTATCGAAGTAAGCATTTCTAATGAGGTAAACACAGATTTATTAGCGCCATTCAGAGAGGAGGAAATATGGACAGCATTGAAGGGGATGGGACCCACAAAGGCACCAGGACCGGATTGATTTCCAGCATTGTTCTTTCAGAGGTACTGTCATATAGTAGGCAAGGATGTTACGGAGTATTGTTTAGGAATTTTGAACGGAAATAAGGGGTTGAAGCGAAGAAACAAGATGCAGACATAGTGCTCATTCCTAAAGTTACGCATCCTCAACTCGTAAAATTCGTGCCCATTAGCTTATGTTCAGTAATTTATAAAATCGTAGAAAAAATAATTGCAAATAGATTGCAAGGTGTAATTGGCAATTGTATTGACAAGGTCCAGAGTGCATTTGTCCTAGGCAGACTGATTTCTGATAATGTGCTTCTAGCATATGAAATTTTGCATACGTTTAGGCAAAAAAGAACAGGGAAGAAAGGGTATATGGCGGTTAAGCTCGACATGAGTAAGGCCTATGATAGGGTGGAGTGGGATTTTGTGAAAAAAATGATGCTTAAGATGGGGTTTGCTAGGAAATGGGTGGATCTAATAATGAAATGTATCACTACAGCTTCTTATGCGGTTATCACTAATGGAGGGAGGGGTAGTACTTTCCAACCCACAAGGGGTCTTCGACAGGGCGACCCATTAAGCCCGTTTCTATTTCTCATATATAGTGAAGGTCTTTTATCTCTGATGAGAACAGCAAAGAAGAATGGTTTGATTAGAGGAGCAAAAGCGAGTAGAAGGGGGCCAGAGATATCTCATTTACTTTTCACAGATGATTGCATAATGTTTGGCGAAGCAACAGAGAAGGGAGCAAGGATTATGAAAGACATTTTAAATGAATATGAAAGCTGCTCAGGGCAATGTATTAATTTTAACAAATCTACAATCTTTTACAGCTCGAACACAAATAGCGAGAAAAGAGAAGAAGTGTCAACAGTGCTAGGTGTAAGAAGCTATACAAGCCCGGAGAAATATTTAGGACTTCCAAATGTGGTAGGCAGGCGGAAAAAAGAGGCTTTTCAGAATCTACTTGACAGAATAGCGATGCGAATCGAAGGATGAAGTACCAGACTACTATCTCAAGGGGGAAAAGAAATTTTCATAAAATCAGTATTACAGGCAATACCCACTTATGCTATGTCTTGTTTTCTTTTTCCTAAAGCCTTATGCGAGATGATAGAGAGTAAGCTTGCTAAATACTGGTAGCAAAAAGGAGTTGGTAAACAAGGAATACATTGGTGTCAGTGGAAGTTTTTATGTCGGTCGAAAGAAGAAGGTGGTTTGGGGTTTAGAAATATGGCTCAGTTCAACATTGTCCTCTTGGCAAAACAAGGGTGGAGATTGTTAAACTTTCTGAATTCACTAGTAGCGCAAGTCTTCAAAGCGAAATATTTCTCAGAATGTGATTTTCTTAATTCAAGCATGGAGAACTCTTGCTCTTATGTTTGGCGTAGCATCTGGGCGACTAAAGGTACATTGGGGAAAGGTCTGTTTTGGAAAGAAGGTACGGGCATGAGTATCTCAGTAAATGATGATGCATGGATTCCAAATTATGTTAATGTTAGATTAAGTTCCGGAGGTGATAATTTGCAATTTGATAAAGTTTCGGAGTTAATTAATAGCCAGGATAGAGACTGGAATAGAGATTTGACAGTCAATACCTTCCAAGAAGAAATAGCTGATCTGATTCTTCGAATTCCTTTGGTGCTGGAACCCCATGAGGACTTTCTTGCATGGAATGGCGAACCGTCGGGTGAGTTTTCAGTCCGGAGCACTTATAAACTATTACAAAGTATTGATCCTACAGCTTATGCTTTACAAACTATCTACAAGGAATTTTACAGAAAACTATGGTGGATTGATCTACCTTTGAAGATTAAATTACTGATTTGGAAAATTTCCTAGAACTATCAACCTACTCGGGTAAATTTGTCAGCTAGAAAATTAACAAGTAACACTTCGTGTCCTCGGTGCGGTGGAGGGGAAGAAACAATGAATCATCTTTTCCGTGAATGTCCTGTGTCACAAACAGTTTGGAGAGAACTGTCAGATCCAGTATTTATTCTGTTCCCAAATGCGGAGTTTATTGAATGGCTTACCAAGGTCTTTGCTCTTCTCCCTCTGGGAAAATGCAGAATCTATTGTGGAGCGCTTTGGGCCATTTTGGGGGGATAGTAACTCCCGTATACACAACAAACAAGGCAGATCAAGTCAGGAAATCGTAAACTTTGTTCATGGTTATCTTAAAAAACTAGATGGAATTAAAACAGAAAACCAGAAAGTTTCTACACCATGAATGAAATGGAGTCACCCACCTGGACAAACAGTGAAAATAAACTTCGACGGGGCGTTTGACGAGAGAAGAAACCAATCGCCATCAGGTGTTGTAGTCAGGGACAGGAATGGTCGCGTTCTCTTCACAAATACATGACTTCACAGCGGAGTGGCTTCTGCTTTTGCTGCTGAAGCAATCGCTTGTCGTCGAGCAACCCAAATAGCACTCGAAATAAACAGAGAAGACATCATTATTGAAGGAGATTCGCTATCGATTATAAAGAAATGTAAGAGTACAGATATCGACAAATCACTGGTCGGGACTTACATACATGATATTCATAAAATGAAAGCAAAAGCCAGAAAGATAAGATTCGAGTTCACTCCAAGAATAGCAAATAATCTTGCCCATATGCTAGCAATAGAATCTTTGAGAAGGAGGGAAGAGATTTACTTGATTGATGATGTGCCCAGTTATGCAAAAGAACAGGCGACGAACGACAGTGTGAGAGAACTAGATTGAGGAGAAGAAGAGACGAAATGGAAGAGGAGAGTTTCAAAATGAAAAACCACTCAGTCTCATGTGCTTATTACTCCCCTCGGTAACTGATATCGCCATTAATGGAAGAAATGAAAGATGTGACCAGAAACGCAAAGTGAATGCATTTATTTGATTGGGCATTAGGATGTGGCTGATTTTTTCAACAGTTTTCTAGAGTCTTCTTTGGCAAGTTCGTTTCAATTTAGGGTCTTGATGTTAGCTTGTTTTCTCCGGGCCATTATGTTTTGGTCTGGTTTTCTTAATTTTTTCTTCTTCTTTTTCTTTTCTTGTAAGCTCAATTTTAAATTAATAAAAGCCCAATCTAATCTTTGAATAAAAAAAAATGTGTAATATAAATTTATTAAAAGATAATATGAAAATTAAAAGTGATTTTAGTTGAAATGATTTTTAAAGTTTTTAAAACACATTATGGTTGGACATTCTTATATTCTTGTAGATTTATTTTGAATTTAATTTTACATATATAAATTATAAAAAAAAACAAAACTATTCTCATAATTATATTTATTTTAAGTTAGTGTTTAGTTGATATGTTGTATTAATTACATTAATTATATGGGTTTGAAGGGTAAGGCTTAATTATATCTCATTTATTATCGGGTGAGCAAAACTCGATTCGATTAAAAAATCAAAAAAATATTTAAAATTTTGAGTTATTCAAATTATTCGAGTCGAGTTAAATTTTACGATTCGAATAACAAATTGATATAAATACATTTTTGGTTCCTACCAATTTTGAAAATAAGTAAATTGGTCTCTCAACAAAAATTACAAAATAATTTTTAAAAAATTCAAAAAAAATATATTTATAAAATATACACTTTTTAAATATATAAAGATAAATTAATTAACGATTCAAGTTTATCTATCTTATTAATTATTATTTTGCTTTCAAAAAGTTTTCATATATATGGATTAAAATTTACGGGCTCTAACATGCAATTAGTTATACTATAACAAGATTTTAATTTGATATGTACAATATTTTATTTTACTCGACCCGATTTTTAAAAAAATCAAATCGAGTTAAAGATGATAAAACAAGACTAGACATGTTCATGGGTCGGGCCACCCGGTCCAGCCCGAAGGCCCACCCGAAATGTGGGAGGATTTGGGCAAAAATATAGGCCCGAAAAATGGGTTTGGACAAAAAATAAGATCCGTTTAAAAAACGGGCCGAGCCTCAGGTAAGGTAATTTTTGCCTAGGCCCGACCCGGTCCGAATTCACTAAAGGAAAAAAAAGTCTTTTTTTTGTTGTTTTTTAATATTATTTTCTTATTGTTTTCTCCCTATTTTGCTACAAGTTGCATCTATCTTAGTGTTATTTAAGTATACATATTTATTTTCAATTTGTTGGAAAATATTTATTTTAATATTTTTAGTATTTTTTATGTATTATATATATTTTAAAATTATATAAAAATAATATAAAAATTAATATAGGCGGGCCGAATTGGACCAGACCTAAACTTAATAAACGGGTCTAAATTTTTAGTTGAGCCCGACTCAGCCCATACACACCTCTAAACAAGACTCGTCCGCTTGATTAAATAAAAAATATTTCACTTTCATTCTATCGAAAACTCACTCATGGCACATATTTAAAATAAAACTTGATGAAAGTAAAACTTAATCCAAATTAAATCTTGTTAAGTATGGAAGTAAAAATGGATAATAATTAAAGTATGTATTGATATACAAGAAAATGAAAAAAGGAAATCAAATTATATATGAGGAAAAACGAAACGACGGCGTGGTTATGAAATGGAGCGCTTCCCGGGCTGATCGGCGACCTTCAAGGTCTTGTCGATAAGTTTCCTGGCCTTCCGGCTTCGGATCTCCACTTTAACGCTGGCGCTCTTGTCCATCTTTATGTACGGCTTATTCGGCTTTGACTTTTTCAGTGCCCTTACCTTTGACTTTATTGATTCCACCAAGCTCCCCAACTGGTTCGCCATTGATGAACCCCCCAATATAATCCAGAGGAAAATATTTTTTTGATAGAAAAAAGAACTGCTTGACTACAGTTTTTGCATTCTTTGTCTTGCCTTTTGGCTAAGACTACTACTGCTCCTCCTTTTTAAGATTTTGATTTCGGGAGGTTAACGAGGTTTTTATGCAGCTCTGTTTAGATAAACGGGCTGGCTGTTGAATATAATTACAATATTACCATTGGTTCAGTGTTTCTGTCTCACTTCTTCTAAAGAAAAAAGATTAAATTCTAGTAACAGTCCCTATATTTTATTAAGATTGTAGAATAATTCATGTACATGAATTTTAGGGGTTTGAAAGTTACGATCCAATTGATAAAGATTTTTTATTGGAGAGATTATAATTCGGTTAAAATTGATCAAAATTGATTTAACGAATTCAATCAATTAATCAATTTGATTAACACTATAAAGGTCGCTCGATTTAATTATAGTACGTAGCATAATAATCGATTAAGTCAGTTAAATATAAAAACCCGACGAACTTAATTATTTGAAAAAGCAAACCCGTCATCAAAATTAACAGAATAAAGCTAATGATTGTTACCGGATTAGATTTGCAATTCCTGAATCCACGATGTACAAGGATTAAAATGATTCAAATTACGATATAAAGACTAATTTCAAAATACAAGTAAAGTACAAAGACCATTTGTGGAATTTAACCAAAAACTCTGGCGCCAGCGGCGGCGGCTGCGGTAACGTTGTGTTTTTCGTCAACAAATCCAGTTAGTGATTTGTGTTTGTATACATAATTTTGTAGATAAGGAAAATAAAACTAATTTAAAATAAAAGTAAACTGATCAAGGATAAGCTTAATTTAATATTTTATGTAAATAATTTTCAACATAATTTTATTTTTTTATAATAACATTTTATTATTTATGCAGATAAGGAGATAGTGAATACTACCCATGGTTTTTTTTTTTTCCAACAATAATTATCGAGTTGAATATGGGTCGAGTTTGTGTATGATATTAATATATTCTTGAAATATAAATTTAAAAAAAAAATTGTCGATATTTATAAATTATTAACTTAATCTAGTTTTAGACTTTTTCATATTATTTTATAAATATTTAAAAAATTATGTTATTAATATTCAATATTTAATGAATTAATGTATTTTAATAAAAAAATTAAATTTTTATGGCATATAAATTGTATAATATTTTAGACAACCTAATTTTTTTGTGAAGCTCATTTCTTCTAATTTAACTTCTTTTGCCCTCCCTTTCTAAACATTGGATGAAACTATAACTTAAACAAATAATTGGAGGGTTGCACTTGTAACAAGTAATAACTATACTTGGTTTTCATTTTTTTTTTCAAACAAAATCTATAAATCGGAGCTCCATGTAGGGTAGATATGTCCATGGGCTGAGTTCGAAGGTCCGTTCAAAAAGTAAGAAGATTTTGGCAAAAATATAGACAAAAAATTAGCTTGAGAAAAAAAATAAAACTTGTTTAGAAAATGGGTCCGATTTCGGATAAGGTTTTTTGGCCCAAGCCTAGCCCAACCTGAAATTGCAAAAATAAAATACGTTACTTTCCCACTGTTTTGCTTCTATTCTACTATTATGTTGCTATTATTTTATTGTTATTGTTTAAATATTGTATAACTCTTGTTTTATTGTTAATTTTACTATTATTTTAGAGACAATTGCTTGTTAAGTTACACCTATATTAGTGTTATTTAAGCATAAAGATTTTTAAAAAAATTATTTTCAATTTGTTGGAAAACATTTATTTTAATATTTTTAGTGTTTTTGATGTATTATATTTATAAAAAAACTTTAATACGAACGGGTTAGGTTAGATGCGAATTTTAACATTTTTATCTAAGTTAAACTTAGACAAAATTTTAAACTCACTCTTTTTTATTAGACATAAAATTTTATTAGGAGGTGACCCAACCCGGCCATATACGTCTCTAGTGTAATAAGGTGAAAGCAACATTGAATAAGAAGGCTCAAATTTGGACTTTAGTGGGTTGGTAGTAGTTCTTCAATTGTCTAGCAATTTATATGGGGGATGGGACATGGATTGACTATTGGAGAGGCACTTTCTTAGCACACAATTGTATTAGTTCAATTTCAGATTCATAAATATTTCAAGATAAATTTTAAATTTGAATGGTTTCGAGTTTAAATTATTTTAAATTTGAGTTATTTAAATTTGAGGCTTAAATTTTTAATGATTGGGTCATTATGGATTTAAATTTTTCCTTTTTTATTAATAACAAATATTTATTAATTAAACAGATCGATATAAAAAATATTGACTCTATCGACATTTACAAAAGAACAAAAAATAGCTCTTAATTTCATACAAAATATTAGGATTCAAAGTGTACTTATAGTATTAATAATATATTTTATATTTTATATTATTTAATGTGTAATGTTATATATAAATATTAATTTTAAGTAATTTTATATATGAAATTTTGATTTGATTCAATTTTCATAAATCATCAATGTTATTATCGATATAACAATATTTTACGTGTATGTGTTGTATAGACAAATAAATCTATTTATCTAAACCCCGTGTGTTGGCCTGATGGCCAGGGTATTGGTCGCCCCAGGTGTGACCTGGGTTCGAGTCGTGCTAGTCGCATTACAATCTTGTAATTCACCAAAAAAATAGTTATATTTATCTAATGTAAAAATAAATTAATGTATTTATTTCTTTAAATGTGTATAATTTAATGGGATAAATTGTAAAACTATACATGAACTTTAATTTTATGCAATTTTATACATAAAATTTCAATTTGATCCAAATCTCACAAATTATTAATACAATTGTTGATATATCATTATTTTAGTTTAGATATTGCATGTACAAATAATTATATTTATCCAATATAAAAACAAATTGATGTATTTATCTCTTCAGATGTGTATGATTAAATCAAAATTAAATTTTGATGCATACATTTGAACCATAATCAAAGTTTCATGTGTATAGAGACAATAGAGCCATTTCCCAGTAAGTTACAGGTGTCGAAACCATTTTAAAAGTTTTAGAAAACGGGATCGACTTTTAGAAACAAAAGTGGGAGTCGCCACCAATCCTTTTTTTACTTAGGTGTGATTAGATCACCTTGCAAAATATTTTATTTAAAAACATTTAATTTTGGTCTACGAAAAACAAAAAAAAGGGGTTCGGGAGCCGGTTACGTATGAAGAAGGATTAGCACCCTCATAGCGCCCAAAAATTGATACCTAATCGATAAAATCATGTCCAAATATTTAAAATTTAAAAGTATTTAAAAATATGATTTCTTTAAAGAAACTTTGAGCAATTTAAAAATTTGAGACTTTCTTATTCCGAAGGAATATAAATATCACATCCAACACGTTAGGACATGATATTTTAAAACCTTCGTAATCAAAATCATCTCACGGTTTACAAAACTTGTCAAAATGATATTTAGTTATTTAGCCAAACGGAAAATCGCACCCAACACGTTAGGGCACTATTTCCCGAATTTCTAAATACCAAAACATTGTCTTATTTTTAAAAAATCTTTAAACGAAATATAGTAATTTTATAAAAAAAATGTATTTTTATTTTAAACAATAACCATGTGACAATATTACATTTATAAACTATCGAACATAAATATTAAATGCAATTATAATTCACTAACATTTCATATTACTATAGACAATAAAAGAAATAATAACACATATAAAATAAAATAGCACATATGAAATAGTATATATAATATTACAAATAAAAATAATGTATAGACAACAAAAATAGCACATATATATAATTGAGAAAATAAAATAAGTTTTGACATAAGTAATTAATCAAGAACTAAAAATAAAAACATGTTCATAATATCCAAATACATAAAAAAACTATATATTTAAGAATAAATAATATATTATACAATATAAATAAATTTTTAAAAAAATAAAATTTTAACAAAAATAATATATGATAATATAATACTATATAATATAAAAATTTTTGAAGTATGTAACTAATTTATTAATCCTAAAATAATATGTAATAAAAAAACAAATCAAATAAAATAATAAATAGTGATTAAGCAATTAAATAAAAAAAAGCGCAAGTTCCGCTTAACTCCATAATATGAAGATTCAACGAAATTCCTCCACCAAAATCTAACTCGAACGGAAGTAACTCAAAAAGAAATGAAGATGAGCGAAGAACAAAATAAGAACAAGCCACAGAAAATAAGAACGCAAAATGGAGAAATTTAAGTGAATGCTCTCAAGAAATTTTATTACTCCCAATTCCAATGTCATTCAAGTGTGTTTACAATGAAGGAGAGACTCTCTATTTATAGTTGAGCCTCCCAAATCCAACGGTGCATGCATCAATTACATCAACGGCTAATATTAAAATGTATCTACAAATTAAATCTCTAAGATTACAAAATCATATCTTTTAATATTACATACCATATCTTCTAAGATTGCATATCATATCTAAGATTGCATACCATAACTTCTAGGATTGCATATCATATCTAAGATTTGCATATCATATCTAAGATTACATACCATATCTTCTAGGATTGCATATCATATCTAAGATTTGCATATCATATCTAAGATTACATATCCTTGAAGATTGTACTTCCATATACGTCAAGCTTGTAGATAGACCTTCAATCTTTTTAAGTAATGGGCCATTCCGATCGGGCCAAATGATATATTTTAGATCGACTTGGACTTTGTTTTATTATTTTGGGTTTATTATTAAGCCCGGGCAAAATGGGCTATTACAATGCCCTCTCTTTGCTCATTGTCGTAACGAGAATAAAGCAAAGACTATAAAAGGACCAATTTTGCCCGGTCTTGGCCAAGCCTTGACTTCTTGATCCTTGTCTTCTTCAAATGACTCCAACTCCACTGTAACTTCAATGGTATTGGAACTTCATCTTGATTTCATGAAATCGATAACTTCAATCAGCTTCATCGCAACTTCGGGAAGGCAATATCCGCTATCTTTGATCCGCTCCACTGCAAACTCGGAGAGATAGGATCTGATGTCTTCAGTCTACTTCCTTGTATCTTCGGGAAGGCTTTATTCTTTAGTTTGCTCCACCGCCATATCTATGGAACAAAACATGAAATTTTTAATTTGCTTCCTTACTATTTTCAGGAAGACTTCATTCTTCAGTTTGATCCACTAGGGAACAAAATCAAATTTTCAATTCTTCATTTGCTCCATCAGGGAACAAAATCAAATTTTCAATTCTTCATTTTGCTCCACTGGGAACAAAATCAAATTTTCAATTCTTCAGTTTGCTCCACTAGGGAACAAAATCTGAAATTTTCAATTCAATTTGCTCCACTGGGGAACAAAATCTGAAATTTTCAATTCTTCAGTTTGCTCCACTAGGGAACAAAATCTGAAATTTTCAATTCTTCAGTTTGCTCCAATAGGGAACAAAATCTGAAATTTTCAATTCTTCAGTTTGCTCCACTGGGGAACAAAATCTGAAATTTTCAATTCTTCAGTTTGCTCCACTAGGGAACAAAATCTGAAATTTTCAATTCTTCAGTTTGCTCCACTGGGGAACAAAATCTGAAATTTTTAATTCTTCAGTTTGCTCCAATAGGGAATAAAATCTGAAATTTTCAATTCTTCAGTTTGCTCCACTGGGGAACAAAATCTAAAATTTTTAATTCTTCAGTTTGCTCCAATAGGGAACAAAATCTGAAATCTTCAATTCTTCAGTTTGCTCCACTAGGGAACAAAATCTGAAATTTTCAATTTGCTTCCTTACTATCTTCAGGAAGACTTCATTCTTCAGTATGATCCACTAGGGAACAAAATCTGAAATTTTCAATTTGCTTCCTTACTATCTTCAGGAAAACTTCATTCTTCAGTTTGATCCACTAGGGAACAAAATCTGAAATTTTCAATTTGCTTCCTTACTATCTTCAGGAAGACTTTATTCTTCAGTTTGCTCCACTACCATTTCTAGGGAACGAAATCCAAAATTTTCGGTTTTGCTACACCGTCCTCTGAGGGACCTGTCCTGTATATTTGAATGTATTATGGATAACTTTTTTGCATGAATGCAGAATGTCATGAGAATGATGATTAGGATGCAAGATCAAAATGAATCTAATGCTCCTAACTAAATGATTTTAAGAATGACATTTGCATGAATGTAGAATGTCATGAGAATTTTTTTTTTATTATGAAAAACTATTAGGACACCATGATCGAAATGAATCAAATGCTCCTAATTGGAAATGTGAGAATGATCCCTTTTGTGTTTGGGTTGTCATCGCTCATGGTTCCTCAAGGTTCCATCTCTGATGCGTTACCATGCTATCTTATTCAGCTAGTACCTTTGACAAAAAACCCAAAGAAACAATCATTTTCTGCTCAGCAGGCTTGCCCCGCTGTAATTTCAGAGTTCCTTCCTTTTAACTTTAGGACATAAAAATTTATACCTCCCACTGCAAGTTCGGGGAATATCATTTGGTTTCTTCCAACCATCCAGCTTATCACTCGTGAGGTGCGTAACTTGTATCACTTTCAATCAATTTGATCTGTTACACCATTCCCTGGGTGTAATGACCAAATGTATGTGTCTGAGATTTTCAATGAATGCAGGGTATCCTGACAATGATCCCCTTTTACATTTGGATTGAATTTGTTCGTCATCTGTCGATGTGGTATCACCAACAAAATTGTCTCATCCAATAAGAATCTGAAGAGATAATCATTTTTCAATGTTTCCATCCCTTAGGCCTGGTGAGTTCTGAACAATAGTCTTGTTTTAGATTCCTCATATTATTTAGAAGCTTCTAGAGTAATGTGCGAAACTCCTTTTATGAAAGTATTAGTCCAATAATCATTATTTCAATATAAAACGCTTGAAAAAGATCAATGGACAAGAAAGAAATTAATCAAGAGTATAACTCGAAACAAATAAGTTTATAAAAGATAACCAAGAAAATTGATTGGGGTGTATATTGAATAAGAATAACAAATTCAAAAATGGGTAAAATAGAAGCCAGGTGCCCCAGATATCGCAACTTGAGCTTCTCTGTTCCAACTTCTTGAGGACCATTTTAAGCTCAATATGTGTTTAGGGGATCCGGAGTACTTTGTCGATGCCCCAAGACGTAACATACTTCCTCATTAATAATTCAGACGTAGCAAGACTACTGTATGCCTCACTTTTTGGTCAAAACTTGAGCCGTCCTTTTCGGGTTTTCAACTCAAATCCCCTTTGGTCTCAAAGCACCCTTTGCAGATTTTCGCATTGGCCTCTCCTTTTTTTTTTTTTTTTGCATTTGTATTTGCATTTGTACTCAAGGCGCCCTTTACGGGTTTTCACCTTGGACCTTTCTCTTTCAGGTAAAATACTTCTTGTTTGAACCTAAATTCGTCGGATTAGGCAAGTCTTCGCCATTCATCTCAGTCAATATCAATGCTCCTCCAGAATAGGCCTTTTTCAACATAAGGTATTTCCCAGTTCGGAATATGCTTTCCCCTGAAATCGTCTTGTAGAAAAAAGATCTGTTTCAACATCAGGTTCCCCCTTGTGGAATTCTCTAAGATGAAATTCGTAAGTTTGCATCATCTAGCCGTGACCTTTTTTTCAATTAGGTCCAATCTATAAACCAATGTGTAAGATGTTGCCCCGGCAAAGGTCCTGGCCAACGTTCGATAATCATAGAGAATAGTGATAGCTTCTTATGCCAATCTTTACAGGTCTTAGCCCCTCTTTTTTTTGGGAACTTTTGTTGCACTGTGATATGCTGCCTGATCTTTGGACCAACTGTAAACTTTGACTTTGTACAGTTATTTAAACGCGACCCTTTGTAACATTCTGCTAACATCTTGATCTCTTTTTTTTTTTGAAATTTGATGGCTATCGACCTTGTAACATTGACATATGAAGCCATTTCCACTCTCTTAGCGAAGTAAACGATGACTATGTTGATGAGTCAATATTGGCTAAAAGCTTCTAACGAGATTGGCTCCATCACATCCATGCCCCACATATGGAAAATTTGTGAAGAACTGGAGTAGGCATATGAATCTTGTCTACTTAAATTCAGCATAGCTGATACCACCCCTTTCTATGTAGATCGGCAGTGCTCGATCCTCATGTTTAGCCCGCATCTTAGTATCCCAGACATGTCCTAATATGATCGTGCGAAAACATTTTTGATGTCTTGCATTATTTCTATGGCAAGCTGGGCTTCGATCTTCACCCCTTTCATAGGCTCGCAATATCCAATGACCCTTTTGTAGAATAAGGTCTGCTTTTTCATCTTGTTAAACCATTTTTAACAAGTCGTAAAAATATGTCATAATCTCTGTAATCTTCAAAATCCCGAGATCCCTAGACCCATATCTTGTTCAAAAAGGAGTCGATAACAATGTCGTTCATAACGTTGATATCCGGGTACCTAGGTACGAAGCTAACAAATCCAAAGAATAAATGATTCTAAGGATTATTATTTGGATAGTATGGTCACAAATAAAGAATGAAAGAATATTGGTAAAAAAAATGTACAGTATGAAATGTAAAGAATAAAAGAATATGTTTTCAAAAAAAGTGCATTTCATTGAAATATAAATTTCGGACACGAGCCTATTTCTCAAAAGGGTTCTTATTGCCTCTAGGCTTAATGCAACAAGCATGTTTTGAATATTACTCTAAATCAGCTCTAAAAATACAGGGATCTCTTCCACGGTCCCATTATTCAAAACACTTCCAAGTACACAAGGATTTGGAAACATTATCCTCTGATTCCCTCTTCATTTTTGATTTCTCCAAGGGATCGCAACTTTTTTTTCTCCTTCTTCAATTATCACATTTACTGCCTCGTCAAAGTGATCAGGTTTTGATGAATCGTCAACTTTTACAATTCCCATTTTGATGAGCCTCTCAACTACCTTTTTGAAGGCAGTGCATTTTTCTATGGAATACCCCGATATTCCCGCATGGTAATCACATTTAGCGTTTGAGTCATACCATTTAGGATATGGGGGTTGTAACGGTTTTAGATAAAATGGAGACACAATATGCGCGTCAAATAAACTTTGATATAGCTCCTTATACGTCATCGGGATTGGCGTAAATTGGAACTTTTCAGAGTTTTGTCTTGGAGAGACCTGATCGTTGGTAGTTGCCGTCCTTGGCTGGCTCATTGTAATTGGCTCCGCATGGCTCTTTTTATACCTACCGGTTCTCTTTTCCTTCTTCCTCAGGGCATTTGAGGTCCATTCTCCTCTTTCTCTTGTTTCTACCAGAACAACCAGTTTGGTTTGATCGTTATTCAGGTCAAAATCTGAACCCATTGGGAACTTCAACAAGGCCGAAGTATCATCTTGACATCGGGGTTCAATAATGATGGGTTCCCCATGCGAATGCGTATCTAGTTGAGTCGGGACACCTTTTGGGGAATAAACAATGTCTTCCTCATCATCCACGTTGTTGACTACTGGGCCTCTCATTTTTCCACTTCCTCCAAATAGTAATCAAGTTAGGCGGCCTATGATATTCCTTTAAAATTCCCGCATTTCTTGTTGAATTTCAGTCAACTGCCCCTGCATCTGTATTTGCATTTGTTCTATTCTCTCCAACCTTTGCTCCATGTTTTCCAGGTTAACTCTGAAATATTTTTACCTAATTAGGATTCTCTTGTAGAAGTCTAATGCAAATGATGCAATGCAAATGCATGAATGCAAAGAAAGAGAGGCGTTGACTCTGAATTCAGTTACATTAGAAAAACTTTACTAGAAAATAAACTTCTTTACACAAAACAAATCGCATACACGGCCTTGTCCTCATAGTCCAAGTGAAAACATCAATCCCCTTCTTCGCAAAAGTCAAATCTTGCAAACTTCTAATAGGTGCCTCCTCTAGCTCCTTTTGCTTGACCTGGACCGCTACTCCTGTTCACTTGTTAGCCTCTTCAAGAAAGCCGAGATGTGGTAATTCTCGAATAGTCTTCGTCAACTTGAATCCTTGGTTGATAAGGTCTTGTATTCCTTCACGAACTATCAGTCTTCTCTCGTTGTATTTACTTAGACTATATTCGGACAACCGTATTATAATCCACTTTATCAAAAAATCCATTTTCTTATGACCAACTTTTCTATTTAGTAATCGAATTTGAAATCGACACCTCTTTTCTATGATATGAATGCAATGCAATCAAAACAAAAGGAAATACGTTAGCACAGGAGAGATAAATAACATAAAACACCTATTAGGGTGACCACTAGGGTTTGACATAGTTCTACCTAGGGTAAGCCCTTAGGTTTTCTACATATGGTTTAGCTCTAAAGCTGAGGTACCCGAACCAGCAGATTCCTCGATCCTCACCCATTATAGGCTCATATGGATCGAGTTCAGTTCAGGGGAATACATTTCCCTATGGCCATGCGGAAGTGAAAACTTCACGAAGACATAGCTACGGATGTATCCCGGAAGCAGTCCACTAGCCCATGCGGAGGTGAAAACCTCACGAAGACATAGTTTCTCACTCCCACTTAAGGGTGTGACCACAACGGTCATGCAGTGCAATGTAGAGAAATATATTTAAAACCGCATGCATTAAAAGGATCATATTTTTAAAATCAAAATTTTAAATTTGAACAAAAGGACATGAAATTATCAATTTTACGGCCTGACTCTCTTATTGTCCCCAGTGGAGTCGCCAAGCTGTCGAAACCATTTTAAAAGTTTTAGAAAACGGGATCGACTTTTAGAAACAAAAGTGAGAGTCGCCACCAATCCTTTTTTTACTTAGGTGTGATTGGATCACCTTGCAAAACATTTTATTTAAAAACATTTAATTTTGGTCTACGAAAAACAAAAAAAGGGGTTCGAGAGTCGGTTACGTATGAGGAAGGATTAGCACCCTCATAACGCCCAAAAATTGGTACCTAATCGATAAAATCATGTCCAAATGTTTAAAATTTAAAAGTATTTAAAAATATGATTTTTTTAAAGAAACTTTGAGCAATTTAAAAATTTGAGACTTTCTTGTTCCGAAGGAATATAAATATCACATCCAACACGTTAGGACATGATATTTTAAAACCTTCGTAATCAAAATCATCTCACAGTTTACAAAACTTGTCAAAAGGATATTTAGTTATTTAGCCAAACGGAAAATCGCACCCAACACGTTAGGGCTAGAGCTGAGCATGGGCCGGGCCGGGCCGGGTTGGGCGCCCCAAAAAAATTCGACCGCATTTAAGGCCCAAGCCCGCCCGGCCGAAATATGGGCCTGGGAAATTGTCCAAGCCCGGCCAATGTAAAATTGGTAGGCTTGAGCCCGACCCGAGCCCGGCCCGGATAATATTGAATTTTTAACTTATTTTATTTAAAAATAAAATACAATAAATTAAATACATTTAATTTCAATGTTATTGAAATCATACCTACCAAATCACAAACTAACAGATGTATCAATCTATAGGATCTCAAAAGTTGACTATTATGTGCTCTACATTGACTAATCTCCAGTCCTAGCAAATAAAATGAAGAAGCAAACTATAGGATCTCAAAGATCATATCGGAGTAATATTAAAAATGACAACAAAACAATAAGAAGCAGTTATATTAAAATTGAAACAACTTGTTTGAACTAAAATAATAACCAAACTGATAATAACACAAAAGTTCTACAATATCGAAATAATATTAAAAACGACAACAGAACAATAAAACACCATAAAAGAACAATAAAACAAACCAAAACAAAGACTAAACAAAGATCAAACAAAGAACAAAACAAGTACCAAAACAAAGATAAAACAAAGAAAACCAACATCCCCAAAACAGTTCCAAAAACCTGCAAAATATAATCAACCAACCAAAATATATATACATTAACCAATTAACATATTTAATTTTATAAGAAACTATAAATTGTAAGCTAAATTAAATTGTCAACAATTAGAAAGGAAGGTAACCTAAAAAGCAATCAAGAAACATCGCCATCATCGTCCTCATCATCTTCATCGTCGTCATCGTCATCGCTCATTCTTCTCACCAATTTCTAACATGAAATAAGAATAAATAATTAGATTATCAAATTGATAAAAAATAATATAAAATTAACAATAAAATGAGAATAATAATTACCCGTTGAAAATCCCTTAGCTCGCAACCAATCATCAAGGCAAACAACAACTTTGAACCATTTTTGGCTTAAGTGAACTTCTCAAAGGTGTGATAACTTTCTTACCCATGCTAAAAGCGGACTCGGAAGCTACAGATCGATATTGGAATCGCCAAAAGATCACGAGCCAATAATGAAAGCTCATTATATCGAATCGAACTTTTGCTCCAATAGTCCAAAACATCTATTTGACTATTCAACTCAAGCGCCGGTTCTTCTAAATAAATGTCTAATCGTGACTTTTCACTCTTAGTGGTAGATTCATTTAAATACCGCTTTAAAATCATCACTCTCATCAAAACCAACACTATTAACATTGCTTTGCAAACTAGAATTAACGGATCTTTATCTGAGACATTAGAATTCTCGGCCAAAGAGGAAGACGTTGATTTGGATTTCTTAGCATACTCATCAAGCAAGAGTCTAAGATTGCTAAGAATGGTATTAACAAAATCCGAAGCATGAATACCATAGATTGTAGTAAAACAATACTGCACATAATTCAACTTGTAACGAGGATCTAAAATTGCAGCACACGACAATATCAACGAATACTCATTGATATTTATTAAATTTCTCTTGCATTTGTTTAACCATTGGAGTTAAAAAAGAATAAGGTCCTTCAACTGTATCAAGCAAGACTTTGTGAACCTTCCAAACCCCTCTGAAATAAATATTGGCCGTCGGATAATTAGAACCAGAAAAAACACAAGTCACATCATAAAAGACTTTCAAAAATTTGCAAAGAATATCAACATTTCTCCACTCCTCGTCAGAAAGTGCAAACATTTTATAGTCTTTATCCCGTTGGCCCCAATAATCTAGCACATCTTTATAGTACAAAGAAGATTCAAGCATCAAATAAGTAGAATTCCATCTCACACACACATCTTGACGCAACTTTTTGGTCACATTCAAATGAAAACTTTTGTCGGCCACATCATAAAATCTTTTCCTACGAATTCCCGACTTTTTTATGTACTTAATTCCATTTCGAATCTTACCAACAACATTATCAAGCAAGTTCCAAACCAGCTTTAACTATAAGATTCAAAATATGTGCACAACATCTAACTTGGAAAAAGCACCATCACACAAAATAGCTCGGTTCGAACGAAAACGATTTTTAAGAGAAGAAACCAACACATCATTATAAGAAGCATTATCCAAAGTGATGCTAAAAATTTTCTTGTCTATACCCCATTGAGATAAACATAAAACAACTTCATCCGCTATGTTCAAACCATCATACGGAGGAAGTAAAGCTCTAAACCTGATGATTCTCTTTGTAGCTTCCAATCTTTATCAATCCAATGTGCGATAATGCAAATATATTCATCATTAGTATGCTCAATTCCAATTATCGGAAGTTAGACAAATTAAACCAAGGTGCTTTAGCTAACTCTTCTTTAACATAATCTCTCTCTTTGCATAATACATTACGACGTCCCTAGCAAATGTAAATCTACTTATATTCTTAAAATTAGGACTAGCAATTCTCATCATGTATCTAAATCCCTGTTTCTTCAATCATTATAAATGAATGCTTGCCACACACAAGAAAAGTAGAAATAGCTCGACGACACTCATCAACATCAAATTTGTAGTTTTTTATAGATGGACCACCTCCTAATGATGGTTGATTAGCTATGGTGTATTGAGTGATGTCCTTATTAAGTTTTTTCAAACATTGATTTAGATGACGTCTTAAATGAGATGTTCCACTAGAAGATTTAGCGAGAAAGGTACTCTTACAATGGTTACATTGTGCCTTCAATTCATTTTTGTCCTCGCATTCAAGCTTTGTCATTTCATCCCACACCTTTGAAGTGGTAGACTTTTGACGTTTGGTACCACTTTCATACTCATTAAACCCATCTTCCACATGTATAGGAGTGTTCGAACTAGCCATAGACATAAAAACTCAAGTCCTGAAATCCAAATAAACCAAAAGTTAATATAATTGTTCAACAATTATATATAATATATAAATCATTTATAAATTATATGGATAAGACAAACAAACTAAACTTAATCAAAATAATACCTAAAATTAATAAAAATAATATAAACTATATGATTAAAACATAATCATTATGATTATTAAATCAATAAAATCATGATAATTACTAATTAGATAATATAACCAATTTATTGTCTTCAACTAACAAGGCATTTTTCTCGGTATAACATGAAGAATATTAATAGCATGTAAATAATAAAAATCGTTTTCTTGATAAAATATTTATATTTAAAAATCTAAAATCGTGTAACATGAAGAATATTTTAGAATTTTATCAAATAATATTTAAAAATCATAAAACAAACTAAACTTAATCAAAATAATACCTAAAATTAATAAAAATAATATAAACTATATGATTAAAACATAATCATTATGATTATTAAATCAATAAAATCATGATATTTACTAATTAGATAATATAACCAATTTATTGTCTTCAACTAACGGCATTTTTCTGGTATAACATGAAGAATATTAATAACATGTAAATAATACACTGATATTTGCTATCTCCTTTAAAAACCCATCTTCAATATTTTATTTTCTAAACCCACAAGTGCCTAAAATGATTGATTGAGAGCTATGGTGTTAAGCATAACTGGAACTATTCAAGTAAAGACGTAGGCCAGGCAGAATAATGAGCAAAGTGTCATACTTTATATTTTGTATATAAGAAATAGAAAGAAAACAAAACCCCACAACAGCTAAAGCAAAAGAAGAAAAAAGAAAAATATTTTTCATGGCTTTCTGGTTGGTTATTAATTAGAAACCATCAAACCAAGTTCAAGCCATGATCCATCACCAAGACAATCAAACAGAAAAATTAAAAAACATAATAAAATGATAGATACAGAACATAAGCAATAAACGAAACAACCAACATTTTAAAGCAAAAAAGGAACAAGAAGAAGGAGAATAAGCCGTAAGTTACAAACTTACTGGCCTTGTTGTGGTCGTGGCCCTTGGGTAGAGAAAATAGCTGAGCTGAGCTGAGCTTCAGGTGGAGAGTGGAGGCGAATGGTGTTCGGGAGGGTTGGATCGGAGTTGAGCTTACTGCTGGATCGGAGTTGAGCCAAAGTCCGAGGGCTGGATCGGTGGTGGAGAGGGTTGGTAAAGCAGGAGCTAAAGTCGGCAAAGGATTGACAAAGATGGAAAATGAAGCTAGGTTATGAAACTAAAAGGTAAAGTTAAAGACTAAAAAATATTAAAAAATAAATTATTTAATATATTTCGGGCCGGTCCGTGGCCGGCCCGCCCGCCAAAAAATTTTACTCGAGCAGCCCGCTTTTTAAACGGGCCTCATTTTCCTGTCCAAGCCCATTTTTCGGGCCTACATTTTTGCCCAAACCCTCCCATTTTTCGGGCGGGCCTTCGGGCCGGGCCGGGTGGCCCGGCCCATGCTCAGCTCTAGTTAGGGCACTATTTCTCGAATTTCTAAATACCAAAACATTGCCTTATTTTTAAAAACCTTTAAACGAAATATAGTAATTTTATAAAAAATGTATTTTTATTTTAAACAATAACCATGTGACAATATTACATTTATAAACTATCGAACATAAATATTAAATGCAATTATAATTCACTAACATTTCATATTAATATAGACAATAAAAGAAATAATAACACATATAAAATAAAATAGCACATATGAAATAGTATATATAATATTACAAATAAAAATAATGTATAGACAACAAAAATAGCACATATATATAATTGAGAAAATAAAATAAGTTTTGACATAAGTAATTAATCAAGAACTAAAAATAAAAACATGTTCATAATATCCAAATACATAAAAAAAACTATATATTTAAGAATAAATAATATATTATACAATATAAATAAATTTTTAAAAAAAAATTTAACAAAAATAATATATGATAATATGATACTATATAATATAAAAAATTTTGAAGTATGTAACTAATTTATTAATCCTAAAATAATATGTAATAAAAACAAATCAAATAAAATAATAAATAATGATTAAGCAATTAAATAAAAAAACGCATAAGTTCTACCTAACTCCCGCAATATGAAGATTCAACGAAATTCCTCCACCAAAATCTAACTCGAACGGAAGTAACTCAAAAAGAAATGAAGATGAGCGAAGAACAAAATAAGAACAAGCCACAGAAAATAAGAACGCAAAAGGGAGAAATTTAAGTGAATGCTCTCAAGAAATTTTATTACTCCCAATTCTAATGTCATTCAAGTGTGTTTACAATGAAGGGAGAGGCCTCTATTTATAGTTGAGCCTCCCCAAATCCAACGGTACAGATCAATTACATCAACGGCTAAGATTAAAATGTATCTACAAATTAAATCTCTAAGATTACAAAATCATATCTTTTAATATTACATACCATATCTTCTAAGATTGCATATCATATCTAAGATTGCATACCATAACTTCTAGGATTGCATATCATATCTAAGATTTGCATATCATATCTAAGATTACATACCATATCTTCTAGGATTGCATATCATATCTAAGATTTGCATATCATATCTAAGATTGCATATCCTTGAAGATTGTACTTCCATATACGTCAAGCTTGTAGATAGACCTTCAATCTTTTTAAGTAATGGGTCATTCCGATCGGGCCAAATGATATATTTTGGACTGGACTTGGACTTTGTTTTATTATTTTGGGTTTATTATTAAGCCGGGGCAAAATGGGCTATTACAACAGGAAAAGTAGAGAGTTTTATAAAAAACATTAATTTTGATTCAATATAATATATAACCATAAAATAATATTATATGAATATCAGTCGCCATTTTTTTTATAAAATTTGAATCAAATAAAAATTTAATGTATATGTCGAAACCATTTTTTTATTTTGAAAAAAAACGGGGATCGACTTTAAAAAAAATGAAAACGGAAGTCGCCACCGATCTTTTTGCTTTGGTGTGATCGGATCACCTTATAAAACAATTTTTGTTTTATTTAAAATGTTGATTTTGGCTTACGAAATTCAAGAAAATGGGTTCGGGAGTCGGCTACGTACGAGGAAGGGTTAGCACCCTCGTAACGCCCAAAAATTGGTACCTAATTGATAAACTCATGTCCTAATGTCGAAAATTTGAAAAATTTAAAATACGATTCTTTTATTTGAAAGAAAGTCAAAACTCACTTATCTCAAAGAAATAAAATGCCACACCCAATGAGTTAGGATGCAACATTTCAAGACTTCGAAACTAAGCTTGCTTTTATTTGTAGAAAATTCTTACCTCGAGACACAAAACATCATATCCAATAAGTTAGGACACAACATCTTGAATTCCCGAGAATAAGTTTTGATTTGAAGTTTATGGGTTTCAATTTCAAAAAGGGATACTTGATATCTTAAGTTCAACGAGAAAAATCGAAACCCAGTGAGTTAGGGTACAATATTTCTCGAAGCCCCCAAATATTATGTATCGCCGTATTTTAAAAAAAAAAACTTTTGAATAAAATGAGACAATTTAGCAAAATGTATTTTTATAAAAAAATGATTCGAGTAAAATATTGCATTAATACATTACAAAACATAAATACCAAAAACAGCTTATGAAAATTACATAATATACTAACATTTAATGCTAACATAGATAATTAAGAGGAAGAATAACGTAAAATAGCGAATGATGCAGGATATAAAATGATTATACTAAAGCAAACATGAAAATAATAAGCAAATAAAAGAACATGGATAAACAAATAAAAAATATAAAGTAGTAAATAACGAAAGATGAAAACTACGAAATAAATATGAAATTTTACATGCAAGATCAAGTATAAAAATAAAATAACAATATAAGATAAATAGCATATACCTAGAGGTGTTCATGGGCCGGGCCGGGCTCAACTAAAAAATTAGGCCCATTCATCGGGCTCGGGCCAGTCCGGGCCCAAAAAATGATCCTAATTTTTTTTCCAAGCCCGACACATATAAAAATGCTAAAACCCGAGCCCGGCCTAGCCCGCCCGTATTAAATTTTTATATTATTTTATATAATTTTTAAATATATATATAATACATCAAAAATACTAAAAAAATCAAAATAAATATTTCCCAACAAATTGAAAATAAATTTAAAAAAAATATGTAGACTTAAATAACACTAAGATAGATGTAACTTAACAAGCAAATACCTCTAAAATAATAATAAAATTAACAAATGCCTTTAAAATAATAACAAAATTAACAATAAAATAAGTTTTATACAATATTCAATCAATAACAACAAAATAGTAGCAACATAATAGTAATATGGTAGCAAAATAGGGAGAAAACAACAAGAAAATAACATTTAAAAATAAAAAAAAATAGCATATTTTTTTGTCATTTAGTGAATTCGGGCCGGGCCGGGCCAAAAATACATTACCCGAGGCCCGACCCATTTTTTAAACGGGCCTTATTTTTTGTCCAAGCCCATTTTTCGGACTTATATTTTTGCCCAAACCCTCCCAAATTTCGGTCGGGCCTTCGGACCGGGCCAGGCCGCCTGGCCCATGAACACCTCTACATATACCAAATAATAAATAGACACTACAACCAAAAAATTTTAAAATGTATATAAAAAAATATGGCAAAATCTAAAATGGATGTATATATATATACAAAATAAAATAAATATATGTTTTAAATAAATAATATATAAAAACTTTGAATATAAAACATATTAATAAGGGATAACTTATAATAAATATATGATATAACAACTTAATGTATATATATAAAAAATACAAATTAAAATAAACAATACATAGAAAACTTTTCATTAATAATAAATCAATTTAAGTAATATACAATATACGAATTTTAAAATATAAAAATAATATAGAATTTAATAAAATAAAAAAATGAAATAATTAGATATAAAGCTAAAGTAATTAAAAAAATAAAAAAAATTAAAAATCAAGGAAACAATGATTAAATCGAAATAAAAATAAAATCCAGAGTAAAAATGTAAAAGGACCAGATTAGAACGCGCGTCACACTGTAGGGACCTATTAGGCAAGTATGCCTTATCTCCTAAACGACGCCGTTCCCTCTTCTGCCTTGAAAATGGCCTTAAGGACCAAATTGAAACAAAGACCCTAATTCTGGGCCAAATCGAAAATAACGAAAAATACAAATCGGACCTAATTATAAAATTGCAATAATGCGGAAGGGCCTATAGAGCAATTAGACCCTCTAACAAAAACACGCGGATCCTCCCCGGGTATCGGGTCAACACGCGGATCTTGCCCCTTAAACGACGCCGGTCATTAATTGACCACACCAAAACGACGCCGTTTCACTGGCCTATATAAACAACTTTTATAAAAAAAAATCATTTGAATCTGTTTTTAAAAAAAAAAATCTTAGAAATCCTCTCAAATCCTCCCTTCCTCCGTCTGGATTCTGGTCATCGGACCTACGGACCATCGCCACACATGCCACCGTAACGCCGCCATATACGGCGGCCGAAGGCCAGAAATTTTCGTTTTCCAACACAAATCGAGAGGTAATTTATTTTCACATATTTCTAGTAGTATTTAGAAGAAAAAAAACGATTTGTATGATCTTGTATATATCGAAAATAAAAAAAAAAAACTAAACAAAATAAAACTATCGACAATCACCTCTGGCTTTTGAAGATTCTGTATTCTTATTTTTGTATTCTTTTGTGTATATGCGTGCTTTTTTACAGATTACATCAGGGCTTTTATAGCCCCGGAAAATAAATCGAAAAATAAATACAAAGATACTGTCTTCTGTACTTGCTGTTTTCTGTCGTTTTTCTTTCCTTTTGCAGGTGAACGGCGAAGATGGGGCGGTGAGGAGCGCTATCCGCGCGCTGATTGCGGCGCGACCAAAGGCCTGTGTCGGGAGCTGTTGTGCCTAGGGTTTCAGAAACCCTAGGCTTCTGATTTTATTTGGGTATTGGGCCCTTTTGGGCCCCGTAGGTTTGGATCTTTGTTGGGTCTGGGTGTGATGGGTTTTGGGTAGTCTGTTTTGGGCTGTAAAAAAAAGACTGGACATTTGGTTTATTTTGTTTTTATTTTTATTTTTTATTTTTTGGTTTGTTCGGGCCCGGGCACAGATGGGCTATTACAGCTGCCCCTCTTTGCTCATTGTCGTGTAACGGGAATAGAGCAAAAGACTATAAAAGGATCAATTTTGCTCGGTCTTGTCGAGTCTTGACTTCTTGGTCCTCGTCTTCTCCAAATGGCTTCCAACCCAACTGCAACCTCAGGGGTATTGGAATTTCAACTTAACTGCAACTTCAGAAGTATTGAACTATCTGTTCTACTGCTCTTTCAGGGAAATAAGTCTGACGGCTTCAATCTGCTTCACTGCAACCTCAGGAAGGCAGGATATGCTATCTTCGGTGTGCTCCACTGCAAACTCAGGGATGCCAGACTAGTATCTTCGATCCGCTTCACTGCAATTTCAGGAAGACAAGATCTGCTATCTTCAGTCAGCTCCACTGCAAACTCAGGGATGCCAGACTAGTATCTTCGATCCGCTTCACTGCAATCTCTGGAAGACAAGATCTGCTATCTTTAGTCTGCTCCACTGCAAACTCAGGGATGCCAGACTAGTATCTTCGATCCCCTTCACTGCAATCTCAGGAAGACAAGATTTGCTATCTTCAGCCTGCTCCACTGCAAACTCAGGGATGCCAGACTAGTATCTTCGATCCGCTTCACTGCTACCTCAGGAAGACAAGATCTGCTATCTTCAATCTGCTCCACTGCAAACTCAGGGATACCAGACTAGTATCTTCGATCCGCTTCACTGCAATCTCAGGAAGGCAAGATCTGCTATCTTCAGTCTGCTCCATCGCAAACTCGTGGGGCTGCGGACTAGTATCTTCGATCCGCTTCACTGCAATCTCAGGAAGACAAGATCTGCTATCTTCAGTCTGCTCCACTGCAAATTCAGGGAGACAAGGCCGGCATCTTCGATCTGTTTCACTGCAACTTCAGGAAGGCCAGATCTATTGTCTTCAGTCTGCTCCGCTACAAATTCGGGGAGACAAGGCTGACATTTTTGATCTGTTTCACTGCAACTTCAAGAAGGCCAGATCTGTTGTCTTCAGTCTGCTCCGCTACAAATTCAGGGAGACAAGGCTGACATCTTCGATCTGCTTCCTGCAACTTCAGGAAGGCCAGATCTGTTGTCTTCAGTCTGCTCCGCTGTAACTTCAAGGAGACAAGGCTGAAAGTGTCAATCTATCCTACTACATTGTCCTATAGAGGACATGACCTGTAGAATGGATATATGCTTATGTCGAATGATTAGGATGCCCTGATTGAAATGAGTCAAATGCTCCTAATTAGACGCGTTATGATATATGAATGCCGAAATGTTATGAGCATGATTCCTACTCAAGGTGTCATCACTCATTTGTTCTTCATCATCGCTCTTCTCGAAGTATCAATCATATTCTGCTCAACAAGCTTGCCCCACTGTAATTTCAGAGTTCGCTCCACTTGAACCTTGGGGACACAAGGCTTGTACCGCCTTCAAACCATCCCACCACGATTTATATGAATCGAAACTTTTTCAATTAGTCCCTCTTGCAATTTAAGGGTACATGATTTGTTTTTACTCTAATCCATTCCACCGCAACTCAAGGGTTTTGAATTTTTCCCCATCAATTTGGTTTGTCACCATTCCCCGAATGTTATGACCCGATGAATATGCCCGTAAAATGACATGGCTTATTTTCATCACAACAACTCGTTATTTTGTCCAATTACCCTTTGGACAGAGAATTCTGAGAAATAGTCTCTATCTAGACTCTTCTTTCTCAAATATTTCCAATCCTTATACATGGAAATTCTAAACAATTGTCCTGTTTCGTTTTCTTGTATTATCTAGACATTTCCAAAGTGATATGCAGAACTTCTTCTGTGAAAATATTATTAGTTCATCAATCATTACTTCAATGCTTATGAATGGTAATAATGACAACAAATAAATTGATCTTGAGGATAGTTCGAACTGAATAAATTATCAATAAAAAGGAAATTAACTAGGAAAACATCTTTGAGAATAAAAATAATCCAAAGATAGTAAATTTATATAAATAGGACAAAGACCAGGTGCCCTAGATATTGCAGATTGGGCTTCTATATACAAACTCCATGAAGACTGCTTTGAGCTTAACATGTGTTTAAAAGATCCAAAGTACTTTGTTGATGCCCCGAAATGTAACATACTTCTTTTCTTGTTGATTCAGGTATAGCAAGATCACTGCATGCCTTTCAAAATTTGAGCCGCCCTTTTCAGGTTTTCAACTCAAAACCCCTTTGGTCTCAAGGCGCCTTTTACGGGTTTCCGCCTAGGCCTTTCTCTTTTTTTTTTTGAAGTCTCAAAGTGCCCTTTGTGGGTTTTCACCTTGGCCTCTTCTCCTTTTTAAGAAAAATATTTTTTGACTGAATCCGAGTTCACAGGATTGGGTAAGCTTTTCCCATCAATTTCGGTCAAAATCAGTGCACCTCCAGAGAAAGCCTTCTTCACCACATATGGTCCTTCCCAATTCGGCATCCATTTTCCTCTGAAATCCCTTTGTATGGTAAGGATCTTTTCAGTACAAGGTCCCCCTCGTAAAATTCTCTTGGGCGGACTTTTTTATCATAGGCTCGCATCATTCGTTTTTGGTACATCTGACCGTGACGAATAGCCCTTAGCCTCTTTTCCTCAATCAAGCTCAACTGATCATGTCGAGACTGGATCCATTTTGCTTCATCCAGCTTTATCTCTCACAAAACTCGAAGAGAAGGTATCTCTACTTCAATAGGTAGGACTGCCTCCATCCCGTAAACTAATGAGAAAGGAGTTGCCCCAGTAGAAGTTCTGACGGACGTTCGATAAGCATAGAGTGCAAATGGTAACTTCTCATGCCAATCTTTATAAGTCTCAGTCATTTTCCCTACTATCTTCTTAATGTTTTTATTGGCCGCTTCCACTGCCCCATTCATTTTTGGGCGATACGGAGATGAGTTGTGGTGTTTGATCTTGAATTGACTGCAGACTTCTGCTATCGTGCTGTTGTTCAAGTTCAGTGTATTATCTGATATGATCCTCTCGGGCATTCCATATCGACATATGATTTCCTTCTTTAAGAACCGGCTAACTACTGACTTAGTAACGCTAGCATATGAAGCAGCCTCTACCCATTTCGTGAAGTAGTCAATAACCACAAAGATGAATCGATACCCATTCGAAGCTTTCGGTGAGATCGGCCCATTGACATCCATGCCCCACATGGAAAAAGGCCATGGAGAAGTCATAACATGCAAAGGTGAAGGCGATACGTGAATTTTATCCCCATAAATCTGGCATTTATGATATCTTTTGGCATAATTGATACAATCTCCTTTCATGGTGGACCAATAGTATCCGAATCTCATTATTTGTCTAGCCATTATGAATCCATTAGCATGTGTTCCAAAAACGCCCTTATAAACTTCCTCCAAAATTTTCCTAGCTTCAACAGCATCAACACATCTCAATAGTACATGATCTTTCCTTCTTTTGTATAAGATATCCCCATCTAAAACATAGTCACAGGCTAATCTTCTTAACGTTCTTTTGTCATTCTCAGTTGCATGATCAGGGTACTCACGATTTTTACGTATCGCAATACATCATGATACCAAGGGTGGTCATCCTTTTCTTCCTCTTCCATGTTACAACAATGAGCTGGAACTTCAAAAATACTCATCTGAATAGGTCTCATATCCTCTGGTTTGTTTACTTTAATCAAAGAGGCCAGAGTTGCCAAAGCATCTGCCATCTAGTTTTCATCATGCAGGAGATAATTAAAAGTGATGTCATCAAACTCCTCAATCAATCCCAAAACTATTTTTCGGTAATCGATCAGTTTGGGGTCTCTTGTCTCCCATTCACCTTTAAGCTGGTAAATTACTAATGCAGAATCTCCATATACTTCTAGCACTCTGATTTTACGCTCTACAGCTGCTCGAATTCCCATGATGCATGCTTCATACTCTGCCATATTGTTTGTGCAATCAAAATCTAATTTGCATGTGAATGGATAATGATCTCCACTTGGGGATACCAAGACTGCCCCAATTCCATTTCCTACAGCGTTTGATGCTCCATCAAAGTTTAGCTTCCATGGATACTCTTCATTAGTTTCCACATACATTAGCTCTTCATTGGGGAAATCAAAGCTCAAAGGTTCATAATCTTCTAAAGCCCTGCTAGCCAAAAATTCTGCTATTGCGCTCCCTTTTATAGCCTTTTGATTCACATAGACTATATCAAAATCAGAAAGTAAAATCTGCCACCTTGCCATTCTTCCATTCAGAGCAGTTGACTCCATCATATACTTTAATGGGTCAAGTTTTGAAATTAACCAGGTTGCATGATATAGCATATATTGCCTCAACCTCCGAGTTGTCCAAATCAATGCACAACACAATTTCTCAATTGACGAATATCTCATTTCACACTCAGTGAACTTTTTACTGAGATAATATATTTCCTTTTCTTTTCTTCCTGACTCATCATGTTGACCAAGCACACATCCCATGGAGTTATTGAACACTATCAAATACAGTATTAGTGGTCTATCTGGTTTAGGCGGAGATAGTGCTGGGGCATTTGATAGATATTGTTTGACTTTGTCAAAAGCTTTCTGGCACTCATCGTCCCATACACCTTGGTTGTGTTTCTTAAGAAGACGAAATATGGGATCACATTTCTCAGTTAATTATGAAATAAACCGAGCAATGTAATTTAATCTTCCAAGAAAACCTCGAACTTCTTTTTGAGTGCGTGGTGGAGGCAGTTCTTGTATAGCTTTGACCTTATCTGAGTCGACCTCAATTCCTCTCTCACTGACTACAAAGCCCAATAATTTTCCTGACCGAGCTCCAAAAGTACATTTTGCCGGGTTGAGCTTTAATTGAAATTTTCTCAATCTCAAGAACAACTTCTTCAAAACTTCAATGTGTTTTTTTTCTGTTCGAGATTTGGCGATCATGTCATCAACATATACTTCAATCTCTTTGTGCATCATGTCATGGAATAAGGTTACCATGGCCCTTTGATATGTTGCTCCTGCATTCTTTAGCCCGAATGGCATCACCTTATAACAAAAGGTACCCCACAATGTTATGAAAGTAGTTTTCTCCATATCCTCAGGATGCATCTTTTTCTGATTGTATCCCGAAAAACCATCCATGAAAGAAAACAGTGAATATCCCGCCGTATTATCCACCAACGTGTCAATATGAGGCAAGGGGAAATTATCCTTTGGGCTGGCTTTATTTAAGCCCCTATAGTCTACACACATCGAAACCTTTCCATCCTTTTTAGGGACAGGAACAATATTGGCAACCCACTCTGAGTATTTGACCACTTGTAGAAAACCAGCATCAAACTGTTTCTTGACTTCTTCTTTTATTTTTAACACCACATCGAGCCTCATCCTTCGTAGCTTTTGGCCGAACGGCTTGCATTCTTCTCTTATGGGAAGGCGATGCACTACAATATCGATTTAGCCTGGCATATCTTGGTATGACCATACAAAGACGTCTTTGAATTCCCGCAGTAACTCAACGAGGTTTTACTTTGTCTCTTCGGTTATGTGCGTTCCAATTTTTACTACTTTCCCATCCTCTAAGATTACATTCTCTACGACCTCTTTATGGGGTAAATTTTGTTTCTCCTCTCGTTCTACCATCCTTAACAAATTCGGAGGCAAGTCACAATCTCTGTCACCTTCAAAATCCTGAGATTCCTCTAAACGCATGTCTCGCTCAAAAGAGAATTCTGAATCTGTGATATCGTTGCTCATGTCATTGATATTTAGGGACCTGTGGTAGGCACAAAGGAATGTACAAAGAACAAATGAATTCAAGAACAACTATTCACATGATATGAATGAGAATAATAAAAAATTTGATATAAAATTAGAAAATCAAAAGAATATAAAAAATGAAAGAATATTTGCTCGAATTGATCATCAAATATGTATTTTATTGAAACAAAAATATCTGAACATGAGCCTATTTCACAAATGAAATCTTATTACTTCTAGGCTTTAAAGCAACAATTGTGTTTTGAACATTACTCTGTGTAATCTCTAAACACTACAAGAAGTTCCTCTGCAGTCCAGTTGTTCAAAACACTTCCAGGTTCATAAGGACGAATGGCCAACAAGTTTCTTCGTTCAGTTCCTTCCTCGTGTATGGCATTGATATGGAGGTCTTCGTTTCTCAACAACCCTGTCTCGGTGTGAATTATCCCCCCTGATAAAAAAGTCTGGGATATGTGAGGGAATGCCATTAATTCCCACTTGACTTCTTCCCCACTCAACCGTGCTCTCCTTCTCTCCTGCTTCTTTTCCATCTCTTTCTTCCTTTGTCTAGCATCTGGCCTGAAACCCAAGCCAAAACGATCTTTTTTCTCTTTCAGCATTGGAACCTGAATCCCTCCTTGGAGAAGTCTACCCCGTCCTTTTCCCGGTAAGGCTCATTTCCCCACCATTATTTGCAAGCCCATTCTCGTGGTCCTGGATATCCTAGGTACTGGAACCTCATTCTCTTCCAAAATGAATGTTGTGTTCACGAACTCTAAAGACCGAAAGGAACACTCAATGGCCTCCTCATTTGTCTCTAAATATGGCGCGTCGTTGGTAACAGTTGCTATGATGACCTCTTCAGCATTTATAGTAACTAGTCGACCTTCCGTCACTAGTTTCAACTTTTGATGTAACGATGAAGGCACTGCTCCTACCGAATGTATCCAGGGCCTCCCTAAAAAGCAATTGTAGGAGGGCTTGATGTCCATTACTAGAAAATCTACTTCATATGTGTTTGGTCCAATCAACAAAGGTATGTCGATTCTTCCCATTACTCTTCTCTCAGTGCCATCAAATGCTCTTACTATGTTTTGGCATGTCTTCATGTGAGAACTGTCTATAGGCAATCTATTCAGCGTAGACAATGGTAAGACATTCAAAGCCGATCCATTATCGATTAACACACTTGGCAAAGTATATCCCTTGCAACGAGTAGTGATGTGCAAAGCCTTAGTCGATCCCATGCCCCTAGGTGGAATTTCATCATCACTGAAATAAATAAAGTTGTTGGCACTTATATTACTAACCAGACGGTCAAGTTTATTGACAGATATATCTTTAGTAACATAGGTCTCATTCAACACTCTCATCAATGCCTCGCGATGTACTTCTGAGCTTAAAAGTAATGCTAGCACTAATATGTGAGCCAGTTGTTTAAGCAGTTGCTCTACCACACTGTATTCACTGTGCTTCAAGAATTTTAGAAATTCTTTAGCCTCTTCTTATTTTACTGGTTCATTGATAAGTGCCTCAGGTCCTTTCTCTCGTTCAACTGCTAAGGTCTTTGATTTCACTGGTTCTGTTCTGACGCTTACCGAGTCGTAACGCCTTCCACTACGTGTGTAAGATCCTTCATTTTGGTCCTCCTTGGAATCGCTAGCTAGGATTTCCCCTCCTGGTATTGTCACATTACAGTCGTAATTCCAAGGTACCATTTTGTTATCCTTATAAGGAAAGGAAACAGGTTTCTGGATTACGACCTTTGACGCCATTTGTGTTCCGCCCTCCGTGTTTCTTGGTCGGAAGATGATGATCCTCGGATAATTGACTTTTTTGTTTGTCAACTCTCCTTCTGACGCGCATATGTTTTCTCTCTCCGAGCCTTCTTCATAAAATTCCACTTCCTTATTGTCCATAAGGCTTTGCACCAAGACCCTAAACTCAACACATTCCTGGATCTCATGCCCTCCTGCTTTGTGGAACACACAATAGTCCCTTACTCCTTCACATCCTTCCACATGATCTGATACTATCAATCCTCTTCCTACCATTTCTCTCCAGACAATTCTCAACGGGGTTTTTACCTCCGCAATATCCTCCTTGATCCTTCTCACGATACTCTTACCAATCGCATTTACCCCCTTATCTCCATGGTTAGGTAATGGATTTTCCCCACTTGGTGTATCATCAAATTTTACGATCCTCATCTTAATATGTCTCTCGACTACCTTTTTAAAAGCAGTGCAGTTTTCTATTGAATGCACCGGTATTCCCGTATGATAGTCACATTGAGCGTTTGAATCATACCATTTGGGATATGGGGGCTGTAACGGTTTTAGATAAAATGGGGACACCACGTGTGCGTCAAATAAAATTTGATACAACTCCCTATACGTCATTGGGATTGGTGTAAATTGGAGCTTTTCAGAGTTTTGCTTTGTACCTGATTCCTGCCTTACTGAACCTTGTTGCCCAGCGGTGATTACTTTTGGTTGGCTAACAGTGATTGCCTTCAAGTACCCTTTGTTATATGTGCTCGTATTATTCACCTCATTCTCCTTTTTCCTTGGAGCTGGCCTATTGGTGTTCTCCCCTGCTTCTATCCTGCCACCCCTTATGGCATTTTAATCATTTCTCCTACCATTACTATATCCGCAAAGCTTTTTGTGGTACTTCCTATCATGTGAGTAATGAATGGGGCTTTTAAGGTGTTGATAAAGAGCATTGTAGTTTCCTTTTCTAGAAGCGGTGGCTGAACTTGCATGGCAACTTCCCTCCATCTTTGTGCATACTGCCTGAAGCTTTCATTTGATTTCTTTTCCATGTTTTGTAAGGTGATTCTGTCAAGCGTCATGTCTATCACATGATTGTATTGTTTCATAAATGCTTGTGCTAGATCCCTCCAAGAATTAATCCTAGCACGGCTCAATTGGTTGTACCATCTGGATGCTGCCCCCACCAAGCTATCTTGGAAACAATGGATCAACAGTTGACCGTTATTAACATACCCAGTCATCCGTCTACAGAACATGATAATATGAGCTTCAGGACAGCTAGTCCCATTATACTTCTCAAATTCTGGCATTTTAAACTTGTGATGAAGCACCAAATCTGGAACCAAGCTCAAGTCTTTAGCATCAATTCCATGGTGATTATCAGTGTTTTCCAAGGCTTTGAACTTTTCTTCTAACCATCTACAACGGTCCTCTAACTGCCTTGGTAATTCAATTCTCGTCCATTCTCTCTCTGTTATATCTAAATTAGGGATAACAAGATTAGCAGGGTTATCTCCTGGGTTAGATCCTGAGCTAACTTGGAAATTCATGGGCACCTCAGTATCAGCTTGACCTTGTTGAGGCCTAATTGCAACAGATGACCTTCGAGGATATGCTTTAGGTTGTGTTTGTGCATGCGGTGGGGTAAAACCTGGAGGATAATCCTCATTATCTTCTCCAGTATTAGTCATGGGACCTTTTCCCTTGTCCATTGCCCCATTCAGTAACTGAGTCATTTGAGCCACCATATTCCTTTGGGCTTCCATCATTTGTTCCCTCATATCTTGTTGGATCTTTGCCAACTGCTCTTGCAGCTGGTCTTGCATGTCTCTTTGGAACTGTTCGAGTTTTTGGTCTATATCTTTCGTCTTAGCACGAGTATCGTAACGATGTTTAGTTTTCAGATTAACTTTCTCTCTTTCTCTGTAATAACTTCAACTAATTAGGGTCTTTCTATGGATTTAAATACATATGATGCGATGTAATGCAAATGCATGAATGCAAAAAGGTATCGATTCTGATTCAATTTTATTTAGAAAACTTTATTAGAAAATAAAATCCTTTACATAAAACGGATTACAAATATGCCTTTGCCCTAATGCCCAAAGTTTTAACTCTCTCAAATAACAAAGCTAACTCTCGACCCCGGTCTGACTCTAGCTCGTACTTCAGGCTCAACAAATCAGCCTAAGCTGCCAAAGCCTGTAAATGATTGGCTACTTCCCAAATCTGAGCTGCGGCTTCTCCCATGACTTAGTCTCTGTTTCTGACTTGATTTTGAGAATAATGAAGCTGTTCCTTCCAATATTCTTCATTTACTTCGAGAAGCTCAACCCAAAGTTCACAATTTTGTAACGCAGATTCTAGTTCTTCAATCCTCTCTTTCATCTCTTCGATCTTGTTTAGACTTGTCTTCAACTCAATCGCAGAATTACGACTTCTATACTGATGGAGTAACTTTTCAAGATCTGCCACTCTAACCTCTAATCCTCATTTTTTCGCCTTGAGTTTCTGCCAAATTCCTCTCTAGGATCTCTTTCTGTGCCTGAGTCTCTTGGAAATTTCTCTTCCATCGATCAACTTTGGTCCTTTCTTCTTGAATCTCTCTTTGCCATTGCTCCGACTTTTTTTCCAATCCTGCGTTTCTCACTGATAGGCGCAATTTCTTGTAATCTACTTTCAAACTACCCAGGTCTTCTTCGACTTCATTTTTTCTTTTCTTTAATTTCGCAGCTTCCAGCTTTTGAACATCAGCATCTAACCTCAAATAAATTTTCTCTTCCTCTAACTGTTCTATCTTCTTCTCGAGCTTCAAATTCCTCATTTCGAAATCTTGCCTTATGATCTCTAGCTCTGATGGGACCACTTGCAAGTATTTCTCTCTTGATCGGGAACCTTCTAGATTCAGCTCAGGGATGTTATCATTAATTCTTCTAATCTTCCATCCACTGTATTCTGGGGTCGTCATTGGGCCTGCGGATAATCTCTTTATCCTACGAGTCTGATTTTAAGTACTAAAAATATCCTTAACCCTCTTCTTATAATTATCCCCTCTGTATGAGAACTCACATTGAGCCAGCCCATGTGTTGCTGGTACGAACTGTCTTGATCCATATTGCCTCAGTACAAGCAAAGGAGCATACCCAACGGCTCCCAAAATTCCAAGTAAATGAACCCAGTCAAAACTCCCACACCGATAAAGAATTTCGTCAGGAATCATCCAATGAGCCCTCCACTCGATGTCTTCCTCTTGAAGGTTTTGAAGAAGCGCCATCCAGTTTTCTTCAGACACGTCTTCTCTCATTGGTGTAGCCACTATCTCTTTTAATGGAGAATAATTCTCAGAGAAAACCTGATAAGAAACTTTCTCCACCTTCTAGAAATGACTGTGGAACCAAGCTAATAACAACTGCACGCATCCAATGAACCTACCCTCGCCTGCTCTCCGACATGCATTCAAAGATCTGAACGTCTCAGCTAAAATTGCTGGTACAGGCGTGACCCTTCTATCAGGTCGATCGAATAAATTAGTGACTGCTTCATCTGCATGTCTTAGAGCTTTAGGGAAAATTATCAAACCATAAATACACAAGGCAAAGACGTCAATCTTCTTCTTTACATCTGGATGTGCTAAGATCAGGTCCCTCAAACTCACCCAAAGAATGCATTTACCCTCACCTTTCTTCTGAATTCTGGCTGCAACCCACTATTCACTCATCCCCGTGATATTCATTAACTTCTTCACAAAATTTGGGACATTAGTGGCTCTAGAATAAGCTCTGTCGACTTGGATCCTTGGACAGCGAAGCAAGGTTGTATATTCCTCCACCGTGGGCACTAAATCTACTTTCCCGAAAGTGAAACAACTACAGGCAGCGTTCCAAAACTGAGCCATAGCCCGGAACAGATGCTTGTCTACCTTGATGTCGAGCAAATAAGGTAGATCACCATAATTGCGATAAAACAGCTGCTTAGCCTCATCATCCCACTGGGTCCATATTTCTTTCAACTCTTGGAACTCATTTTGCGTCACACTAATACGAGTGAAATCCCATAGTTCCGACACATACCCCTCAGCTAAGCTATTCCCTTTTTCTAGTTACGTTTTCTCTGACCATACACAGGCAGCTGCATTGCCCTCTGTTGTATCAAGAAATTCATTCTCCATAGCAAGCTTTCTAATTTAGCAATCGAACGTGAATCAACACATTTTTAAAATATGAGATGACATGCAATAATAACCAAAACAACAAGTTAGTATCATATACAAAGAATAAAATTCAAAGTAAGTGAGAAAACATCAAACACCTATATGGATAGTCATAGAATTCAAAGATAGTTCTACCTAAGGTGGGCTCTTAGGGTCCACTATATGCGGTTTAGTTCTAAAGAAAAGTACCTGAACCAAAGAGATTCCTCAATCTTCACCCATTATAGGCTCATACAGATCGAGTTCATTCGAGAATACATTTCCCTATGGCCATGCGGAAGTGAAAACCTCACGAAGACATAGGTACAGATGTATCCCGGAAGCAATCCACTAGCCCATGCGGAGGTGAAAACCTCACGAAGGCATAGTTTCTCACTCCCACTTAAGGGTGCGACCACAACGGTCATGCAATGCAATGTGCGCAGGAAAATAACAATCATATTCAATGACACAAACAAATGCAACAAAATGATCGTAATTTTCAAATTTTCAAATCGAATTTTCAAATTTCTGACAAAGGACAGAAAATAATCAATTTTACGGCTTGACTATCTTAGTCCCCAGTGGAGTCGCCAAGCTGTCGAAACCATTTTTTTTATTTTGAAAAAAATGGGGATCGACTTAAAAAAAATGAAAACGGGAGTCGCCACTAATCTTTTTGCTTTGGTGTGATCGGATCACCTTATAAAATAATTTTTGTTTTATTTAAAATATTGATTTTGGCTTACGAAATTCAAGAAAACGGGTTCGGGAGTCGATTACGTACGAGGAAGTGTTAGCACCCTCGTAACGCCCAAAAATTGGTACTTAATTGATAAACTCGTGTCCTAATGTCGAAAATTTGAAAAATTTAAAATACGATTCTTTTATTTGAAAGAAAGCCAAGACTCACTTATCTCAAAGAAATAAAATGCCACACCCAGTGAGTCAGGATGCAACATTTCAAGACTTCGAAACTAAGCTTTCTTTTTTTTTTTGTAGAAAATCCTTATCTCGAGACACAAAATATCATATCCAATAAGTTAGGACACAACATCTTGAATTCCCGAGAATAAGTTTTGATTTGAAGTTTATGGGTTTCAATTTCAAAAAGGGATACTTGATATCTTAAGTTCAACGAGAAAAATCGAACCCCAGTGAGTTATGGTACAATATTTCTCGAAGCCCCCAAATATTATGTATCGCCGTATTTTTTTTAAAAAAACTTTTAAATAAAATGCGACAATTTAGCAAAATGCATTTTTATAAAAAAAATGATTCGAGTAAAATATTACATTAATACATTACAAAACATAAATACCAAAAACAGCTTATGAAAATTACATAATATACTAACATTTAATGCTAACATAGATAATTAAGAGGAAGAATAACGTAAAATAGTGAATGATGCAGGATATAAAATGATTATACTAAAGTAAACATGAAAATAATAAGCAAATAAAAGAACATGGATAAACAAATAAAAAATATAAAGTAGTAAATAACGAAAGATGAAAACTACGAAATAAATATGAAATTTTACATACAAGATCAAGTATAAAAATAAAATAACAATATAAGATAAATAACATATACCAAATAATAAATAGACACTACAACCAAAAAATTTAAAAATGTATATAAAAAAATATGGCAAAATCTAAAATGGATGTATATATATATACAAAATAAAATAAATATATGTTTTAAATAAATAATATATAAAAACTTTGAATATAAAACATATGTATAAGGGATAACTTATAATAAATATATGATATAACAACTTAATGTATATATAAAAAAAATATAAATTAAAATAAACAATACATAGAAAACTTTTCATTAATAATAAATCAATTTAAGTAATATACAATATACGAATTTTAAAATATAAAAATAATATAGAATTTAATAAAATAAAAAAATGAAATAATTTGATATAATGTTAAAGTAATTAAAAAATTAAAAAATTAAAAATCAAGGAAACAGGGATTAAATCGAAATAAAAATAAAATCCAGAGTAAAAATGTAAAAGGACCAGATTAGAATGCGCGTCACACTGTAGGGACCTATTAGGCAATTATGCCTTATCTCCTAAACGACGCCGTTCCCTCTTCTGCCTTGAAAATGGCCTTAAGGACCAAATTGAAACAAAGACCCTAATTCTGGGCCAAATCGAAAATAACGAAAAATGCAAATCAGACCTAATTATAAAATTACAATAATGCGGAAGAGCCTATAGAGCAATTAGACCCTCTAATAAAAACACGCAGATCCTCCCCGGGTATCGGGTCAACAAGCGGATCTTGCCCCTTAAACGACGACGTTTTGGTCATTAATTGACCACACCAAAACGACGCCGTTTCACTGGCCTATATAAACAAATTTTATAAAAAAAAATCATTTGAATCTATTTTTTTTTAAAAAAAATCTCAGAAATCCTCTCAAATCCTCCCTTCCTCCGTCTGGATTCCGGTCATCGGACCTACGGACCATCGCCACACGCGCCACCGTAAACGCCGCCATATACGGCGGCCGGAGGCCATAAATTTCCGTTTTCTAACACAAATTGAGAGGTAATTTCTTTTCACTTATTTCTAGTAGTATTTAGAAAAAAAACGATTTGTATGATCTTGTATATATCGAAAATAAAATAAAATAAAAAACTAAACAAAATAAAACTACCGGCAATCACCTCTGGCTTTTGAAGATTCTGTATTCTTATTTCTGTATTCTTTTGTGTATATGCGTGCTTTTTTACAGATTACATCAGGGCTTTTATATCCCCGAAAAATAAATCAAAAAATAAATACAAAGATATTGTCTTCTGTACTTGCTATTTTCTGTCGTTTTTCTTTCCTTTTGCAGGTGAACGACGAAGATGGAGCAGTGAGGAGCGCTATCCGCGCGCTGATTGCGGCGCGACCAAAGGCCTGTGTTGGGAGCTGCGGCGCCTAGGGTTTCAGAAACCCTAGGCTTCTGATTCTATTTGGGTATTGGGCCCTTTTGGGCCCCGTAGGTTTGGGTCTTTGTTGGGTCTGGGTGTAATGGGTTTTGGGTAGTCTGTTTTGGGCTGTAAATGGACTGTAAAAAAAAAAGACTGGACATTTGGTTTATTTTGTTTTTTTTTTTTTTTTTTTTTTTTTGGTTTGTTCGGGCCCGGGCACAAATGGGCTATTACAGTATAAAATTGCATAAATAAAAAATTTCATATATTACATTACACATTTGACCAAATTTACTTACCCATTTGCTTTTAACATCAAAGGGGAAGGAATAAAAAAAGAGAGAGGATTTCTTTTTGTTCTTTTTCTTCTCATGTTGTATTTTCTTGGTTTTAAATCATAAGTTTGGGGTTCTATTCTTTCAGTTTTTTTCTTCATCCTTTCTTAAGAGTTTTATTTCTCAAGCTTTAAATGACTTTTTCTTTTGTTTTAGAACCATGAAATAAGGAGACATTCGAACATCAATGATGACTGTGAGTTTAGGATTGGGGTTCCTTTGTAGTCAATGGTAGAGCCAGGATGTTAACCTTAGGAGGGTTATGCTAAAATTAGATGTGTTACGTAAAAATATTTTTTTCCTATAACATATATTATGTATGTTAATTATACTACAAAACATTAGATAAAAATTTTGTTTCACATTATATTTCCAAATATATAATCTCCACAACTTGCAAGCGAGGACGGCTACAAGGAGAAGAGATGAGGAAAGTAGTGTGTGGGCTAAGAGTGGAGACGACTCTTTTTATATTTCAATTTTAAAAAAAAAATTTCCTTTGTTTTTATCAAGAATAATTTTTTTAATATTATTTGGGATGGCCATAATATGTATATAAAGGGAGAAATTGAAAAAAATCTTAGAACCCCATTCTCTTTGATTTGAAAAGAAGATTGTTTTATGTTTGTTTGGTGCTTCATCAGTTTCAAGTTTCAACAGCTTTTTGTGTGTGTGCGCTTTGCATTTTTAACAACGTAAACAACTCATGTTTCTATTCATTTTAACTTTCTTTTGGGAACAAGTCATATCACTACCAATGCATGTGTTTGGTTGAAAGGAAAAACGAAAGTATCAGAGAAAGGAAAGGAAAAATGAAAAGAAAATGAACTTTAAGTATATTTGGTAGAGAAAAAAAGTGAGAGGAAAAAAATGAGAGGGTAGATAATTTTCTATCCTAATGCATAAACATCAATCTTTCAATATTAGAATGACGAGAGGAGAGAAAAGGCGAGAAATGTGCATGTTAGTTTAAAATTATGTATTTTTCAAATGTTTTATTTTCTTACCTCTTATTTTTCACCTCTATCAAGTAACTGATGGAAAGAAAAAGTAAATTTCTTTCTATTTGTCCATCTCTCTTACCATGCACACTAATAGAAAGAAAAATTATATTTTTCATCATTCTGTTTCCTATCCCTTCAATTTTTTATCTTTTTAATTTTTTTTTTTCAGCCTACCAATACCAAAACCTAAATGAGTTCCGTCATTGATATCTGATCAAAATAAAGAGATAAATTGTAGTGGCAGATGGCCTTAGCGTGGCCACTAGGTCCATTGCCTAGATTTTTATACGTTTGAACTCTATCTACCTTAAAAGGGGTGAAGATCAAACATTTGGATGCATACCTTTTAAGCTTCTTTTTTTTCTTGCCTGCATCTTGTTTGGCCTTGATGCCAATCTTGTATGGATAAATATTAGAGAGAGAAGACATTCTTTTGTTGCGTACGAAGAGCAAACATTCATGTTTGATATTTATTATCACTTTAAAATAGAGTGCGTTTTATTTTAGATTTAATTTCTTTTAATTTGATTATTTTAAATAAAATAATTATGTGAATTAATTATTATCTTAAAACGTATTGCACAGTCAACAATCTACTTAATATTTTCAAAAAGAATAGATGGATTGTTAATTGTGCAATTCGTTAGAAGATAATGAAAATTTTAACGGCATTGAAAAGAATTAGAGTAACCAAAATAAGACAGACCCTATTTTTTTTTATGAATGATAAGAGAAGGGCAAAACCCTAATAACAATGCGATTAGCGCAATTCGAATTTAGGGCATACTTAGAGCGGTAAATACCTTAACTATCAGGCCAACACACAAGGTTCAAGATAAACCCTATTTTAGAATAACCATGAACATAATTTATCCATAAATTTAATATAATAATTATATATATTACGTAAATTATACTTTGAATCCAAAATTTAATTCAGAAAATTCATACCACAATTATTAAAAATTAAAGTCAATCAAATCTCAACATCTAATTCTTCAAAAGAAACCTTTACAAAAATGCACAACAAATTCATGTCAGCATTTGTATCAAACTTGACTTTGAATTCAATGCTGGAAATACTTCAAAATTTGGATTAAATTTATTTAGAATTTTTTTTGAATTAGATTAATTTAGAACGTTAATTTAAAATTTAAATTCAATTTTATCAATTCTAGATATAAAATTTTTAATGTAAATTATTTTAAATTTGAATTATTCAACTTAAGTTTTTAAATAAAACACTAATAAGAATTTAAATTTATATAATATTAATATATTTGATGTCTATTCTGACTCAGGGTAGATTTGGATGGGACGGTGCGTTTACTTGTGGTTTGTGTAAAAACAGCGATGGCGGTGAGATTAGATACTGTAGCAATACTGTCGCGTGAGACAAAAAGTAAACTAAACGCACTGTACCGTATTTCACCGCTCATCCAAACTCACCCTCAATTTATTTTAAAATATGAATTTTAAATCTTAATATAAATTCTAATTATCTGTTTTTTTAATATAATGTCTAGAACTATCTATAGTTCATCCCCAACTCATAAATAGGAAGATAATACGCTTTATAATATTCAAAATTATATTATCTTATATTAACAATAATATTTATGATAATTCGCTACTTACCTATATTTATAAATTGATTAAACTCATTTTAGACCTTCTGCTATTATCTTAAAATATTACAAAATTTCATGCTAGTTTTAATTAAATATTTTTGACTTTGAATGGTAGTTCTTTCATGGCTGATGTCTCCAGCAATTTATGGTGGGGGATGTGACATTGATGGACTATTGGACAGATTCCGAATCTTTTTACTTTATTCAGTCCACACTTGGTGGAGCTTTCCCCTAACATAGAAATTCTTTTTCTTTTAAGTTGTTTATAGTTTATAAAATTTTAGATTAGTAATGCTAATATTATAAAAAATAATAAAAATTTAATTTAATATTTTAAAAATTATAAAGATATAAATTATTAAATGATAAAATTATATTTTTATTATCGTAAAAATATATAATTTAATTTTGACCACTCGAAAGAATTTTTTTAGCTCCGCCATTGTCTACATTCCATAATTTTATTATTTCAATTCATAAAAATTCTTACTAATTGCTTCATTAATGTTCTTTCCTTTCAATTAATTTAATTTTCTTTTTGTTAAATTTTGACTTCAACCTTTTTAAGAAATTGGAAATGTTTTTTTTCTAAGAAACTTAACAATATCAATTTTTTATAGAATATAATATATGAAAAATTAATTTTAATTCAATTGTGTATATTAAAAATAAAAATTATATTAATTATTTCTATATATTAAATATATATAATTATTTATATATAATATATAATCATAAAATAATGTTATATAAATAATAATATCAGTAATTTATAAAATCGAATCAAATTAAAATAAAATATTAAACTGCATGAATGAAAGTTCATATATTACCATCCATATTTGACCAATACATCCATCTTTTTTATAGGGGAAGAAATTAAAAAAGATGAGGATTTTTTTTTTCCCTTTTCTTTCTATTCTTTGATTTTATTAGTTTTGAATCATAAGTTTGGATCTTGTTCGGATAATATTGACATCACATATATAATCTGATTAATTATATGTTTTTATTTATTATTATAAAAGGCTATCTCAATTTAAAAGTGATTTAATTGGTTAAGATTTATTGATTTTGGTTATTAAATAAAGCATGGGCTGAATATATATAGATTCTCATGCATTGAAATATTCAGGGACATTATGTCCTGTAAGATTACCATGACTAAAGAATTGATGGCCAACACTAAAAAGAGATTTGTCAAGAATGAAAAGACTAAAATTGGTGCATTTTTAACAAATCTAATTTCAATGTGGTATATAAAGAAAAAAATAAGAAAATTGCAGATACAACACCGTAAAAGAAATAACAAAAGGATTCAACCAAGGATGGATGTTTCTCTTATGGCGCAAAAGATGTACTATTTAATTTTGTTGGTTTTGAGGTTAATTTGACTTTGGCATTTAGACACACTTGGTGGATAGATTCTAGTGCAGCAACTCAAATCAGTGTGTCTATGCAAGATTGTTTGAATTACCAAAAGCCAAATGATGGTAAAAGATACATATACGAAGACAACAATAATTCGATAGAAGTTGAAGCAACAAGTACTTTTTATTATTAAAGATAAGATTTTATTTGGATTTGAACGAGACTGTTTTTTAGGTGAAACTTAATTTTCATTTCAACATTAGACAAATTCGCTTATTCTTATTCATTTGAAAATGTAAAATTTAGTCAGCTCATATTTAGTTGATTTCAGTTCTTTCTCAAATTATGATAATCTATATTTACTTAATACAATTACTCCATTTAATCCATTATTGCATACTATTATAATAGGTAAGAGGCATTAATTAAGATTAGGTTTTATACTTATGCCCAATGATGCTCTTGATCCCTTCGATTTTTCAAATAGTCTGAAAGATATAAGTAATAATTTTTTTTGGTGAAAATAAGTGTTAAAATTTTAATCTCACTGCTAAGATTATTTTTAAGATTAGAGTTATCCGATTTTATATTCAAATTAGATCACTATGGGTTTGAATTATTTTGAAGTTTAAATATTTCAAATTCTAATTATTTTAGATTATTTATTTGAGTCCTTTCGAAATTAAATTAATTTGAATCCAAATCGAACCGAGCAATTTTCGTAACGAAATTAAATTGAGAGAAATTTATATTCAAATAGATTGAATTGGGTTTTGGGTTTGATTGGTTTAAATGAAGTGCTGTAAAAGAAGATGGGAACATGCACCAAAACCTAGATTAGGGGAAGAAGCCAGGAGCAGAAGCAAATATAAAATGAAAATAAAAAGACCAGAAACAACGGCAGGGCAACTCTCTTTTTCCTGGGTTTGGGTTTTTTCGAAAGGTATTTGAACAGAAATGGCGCAACCACGGTGTCGTTCCTGCTTTCGTATGAAGGATTTAGGCAATGCATGGTAAGTGTTCACTAAAATGCCACAGTCAAAGTTACTTGGTAAACTCGCATAAACAGAACAATAAAGCTCCGTCATTGTTGGTTAAAGCGGAAATTTGGCCATGTATAAGAGCATATAGGGAACATGAATCCCATCTTTAATTCCTTCACCAATAAACAAAACATTACTGCTAAGCACCCTTCTTTTCATTAACAAGATACATTTCTAGAAAAAGCCCAACAGAAGGGCTTCTCTTTACAAAATAAAACACCCACATTCTTGAAACCTCTTAATCGTCGCCAATACCAATGCCGTCCCCTTCGAACCCATTACCCAATTCACAAATCCTCTCCCAAACCTTCTCCGGCACCGGCAAAACCGACAGCCTCGGCTGTCTAAACATGACAAACCCTTTCAACTCCCCATCCTGTTTCATGTCCTTTAAGTCCACTTGTCTCCTCATCTCCCCCACCGCTTTGACATCCACCACCACCTCGCTGTTTTTATCTCCGCCCTCCGCTGCGTACCATTCCTTAACCACGCTGACCACCCCCACGACGCGGCGAGCGGTGGCGCCCGAGTGGTAGAAGAAACAGAGATCGCCCACCTTCATGGACTTGAGGTGTTTCTGGGCTTGCCTGTTCTTCACACCGTCCCATTTGGTTACACCTCCGTTTGCGGCTTGGTCTTCCCATGACCACTCCCCTGGTTCCGTTTTCAGCAGCCAGTACTGCTTCCCTTTCACCATATTTTAAACGGATTTTCTAGTGAATATAACCAAGAAAAGAAATCAGTTCGGTCCTTTGGGATTCTTTCAATTCTTCGTGGATTCAAGGGTTTTGTATAATTGATCGAATGGCGCGAATGCTTGGCGCCATTATGAGGTTTGGTACAGGCCAAATCAATGGTTTATAGTAGTAATAATGCAAGATTTGCAAGTACCCCCCAAGGCTCAAAAGAAAATAAGAGTTTAAAAATCCAGCAATTTCGGAAATTTAAATTTAAAATTTGAAGATAGTATTATTGAAAAGATAATTATTGAAATAATTATTTCATAATTAATTCAAATTATTTGATGAATTTAATAAAAAAAATTGGTCTCAGGATCAAGGTAGTCAGTACCATACCGATAGACGTACCATCTTTTTACTGATATTAGTACGTATCAATATCGATCTGTTTCAATGTACTGTTCTAGATTTATCACTATTTTTGAAAGATATTTAATATGTGTATATACAAAAATTATAAAAAAAACAACAAATAATGAGATTAAATAAATATCAAGTATAAAATACTCATAGAAGTAAAGCTTTGGTTGGAGTGGTAAAGAAAAGATTTTAAAAATGTTGATGGCATGAGTTCTAATCTCACAACATGTAAATTTTACGATATCAAAAAAATATAAAATATTCATCAATTATATAAAATAATTTTTAGGTAATCTTTGAAAAACTACCTAATAATTGGATTTTGGTGTAATTATTTGTAATTACACAAGAGTGACATATTATGGAAAAAAAAAATTATATTATAAATCCTAAAAATTTTCTAAAGTTATGACTAAAAAAACTATTATAAAAAATAATTTACTATTATAATATATATATATATATAAAGTTATGGCCAAGTATGAATATAACTTATTTATTTGTTCATTTTATATGTTGTAAAAATAATATTTTTATTCATAAAAATATAATTTTTTATCATAACTTATTTATAAAAAATACATTTCTAAAGTTATAGGAAAAATATATTATTTATAAGAAGTGGTATAAAAATTTTCTATAAAGGTTATGTTTATAAATTTTATATTATTTTTACTTAATTTACGTATTATAAAAAGGGATTTAACCTATCATAAGTCTTTCGTCAAATTAAGTTCATATAAGTTTTTATAATTAAATCTACAAACTATTTGAACTGTGAATTCAAATATTATAACGTTGATGCTAATTATGCAAATAAAAAATGTTTTCTTGTACTATATCGTAAGGTATGATACCATTTAAGAGAATGGTGCTAGACATAAGTACTATAGACAACTTGTAAACTCTTTAATTTCAGACATTCGAGGCTTTGAAATGTAGTTGATAAGACAATTGTTGTTTTAAAAAACATTTATCATATTAACATCACCTTAATATAACATAAAAATCAAGGTTTAATTGTACTAACATGTTGCATATTTCAAAACTTCAATCATAAGGAGAATTAAGACAATCCATACTTTGTAGAATACATTGAAGAAGAAGATTTTGATAATTTTAATGATGCAGATTCAAATTTGTATGATGATGAACTTGGTCGAGAACCTACACATGATGATTGTATAGCCCAATTTCTGCCCGGGCCCGTCAATTACAAAACAAAACCCAATCAAAACTAAGCCCAAACCAAACCTAAAAACTAAACCCAATTCAGCCTAACCCTAGGCCCAAAATGGCCCAAAACCTGAACCAATTTCCAGCAAAGAAAAAACCCTAGCAGCCGCATGTCTTCTGACCTCCGTACACCACCGTCGCACGCCACCTCCATGCGTTTGACATCTCCGCACCTGCAGATGAACAGCACAACAGCAGTAGCAAAAAAGCAAAAAATATATTGTATTTTTATTTCTTAAATTTCGGTTATAAAACCGAAGAAAACCCTTGTAAACAAAGGGGGAGGAGACAATTTTTGAAAAAAAAAAAAGGAGAGACTTTGAATACAAAAAATAGATTCAAAAAATCGGATTTGTAAGATATTGATGCTTTTATTTTTAATTTCATTTGTTTAATTTTTTTTCTCTTCATTTTCCTACTTCGTATATACATACATATATTTACATTTTCTTTATTTTTCCTTCAAAAACAGTAAACATACATACAAATATAGCAAAAAACAAAAAATCACCTTTATGGTCTTCCGGCAGTCGTGTACGGCGGCGCGTTGCGGTGGCCCATCGAAATCCCGCCGGAATCGTGACCGGAGCCTCTCCGGACTTCAGGCCCTCCAGAGAGAAAAGAAAGAGGGGGGGAGGTTTTTTTTTTTTTTTTCAAACTGATGAAAATGAATTTTTTGGTGAAAAATTGATTTTTATAGGGCCCCAAAACGACGTCGTTTTGGAGCTGGCCCTAAACGCCCAAAACGGCGTCGTTTTGAGCCTCCGACCGACTACCTGACCCGCTCCAGGCAGGATCCGCGTGTTTTTTAGCGGAAGGGCTAATTGCACTTTCAGCCCTTCCGCTTTTCAATTAGTTTATAATTAAGTTTCTTTTTATTTTTAATTTTTGCCCTATAATTTATTTCAGTTTTCAATTTAGTCCCCCAGCAACGGCGCATTTTGGAGGAGAAGGGAACATTTCCCTTTTAGTCCCTCCATGTTATTCGCGCGTTCAATGGGGTCCTTTTCCTTTTATTTTTTTAAGATTTTCCCTAAACTTCTGTTTAAAATTCAATTTAGTCCTCTTTTAGTTATTTTGCAATTATTTATTATTTATTTAATATTTTATTATTATACTATTAATGTTATTATTATTACTCTTAACATTATTAGTATTATCATTATTATTACTATTGCTATTTTTTATTTTATTTTATTTTTATTTCTTTTATATTTATTATTTTTTTTACCATTATTATTATTATTTTTATTTATCTATTTTTATTTTTACTTTTATTTTTGTATTTTTACTATTAATATTATTATTATTGTTCTTACTATTACTCTTATTATTTTCTTTACTATTATCATTGATATTATTTTTATTATTATTACTATTATAATTGTATTTTCTCTTTGTATTTATTACTTATTGTTATTTTATTTTTTATTTTTATTTTTATTACTTTTTATTACTTTTTTTTTCTTTTTTGACTCGTTTATTTTATTTTATTTTCATCTTTATTATTGTTATTCACATTAGTGCATTTATTATTCTTTCATCATGCACATATTGTACCATCATTTTTTTATTTTATTACCAATTTATGCCGCTTTAATCTATACCTGTTACATAAATTTAATTTTTTTAAATCAGTAATTTTTCTTATTTCGAGATTCGAAAAGTCGCACCCTAACTTACGGAGTTCCGATTTTCTCGATAAATCCGAATAACGAATATTTTCAAAACATTTTTAATAACCCCGGGAATTACGAAAAGATCGTGTTCTAACTTACGAAATATGATTTCTTTCTAAAAACCGAGATAATCAAATACCTTTCAAAATAAACAAGTTTTTCGGCGTTTATTCTCGTATCGGGAATTTAAGACATTGTGTCCTAACTTACGGGACGTGATTCTTTTTCTCGATTAACGTGAAATATGCCCCATTCTCAAAAATTTTGAATTTTATAACAAAGGATCGTATTTTAAAATTTTCTCCAAAATTTCAACTTTCGACACTAAAGACATCAATTAATCAACTAGGTACCAATTTTGGGCGTATCGAGGGTGCTAACCTTTCCTCGTGCGTAACTGACTCCCGAACCCGTTTTCTCGATTTCGTAGACCAAAAATCGTCGTTTTAGTAAATTAATTTTTTTATTAAAATGATTGAATTACGAGGTGACCCGATCACACCTCATCAAAAAGGATTGGTGGCGACTCCGTTTTTTTTTTTTTTTTTCGTTTTCAAAATCAAAGTCGACCCTTTTTTTCAAAAAATGGTTACGACAGCTTGGCGACTCTATTGGGGACCCAAATAAGAGAGTCAAGCCACGAGTTGATTACTTTTTATCTTTTTGTCGAAAATTAAAAATGCGGTTTGAATGTACGATCCTTTTGTTACATTTCATCCATCTTTGTTACGAATTTCATCATTTTGGTTTACTTTTCTGGTTTGAATTTTTGATATGTTTCTGCACATTGCATCGCATGATCGGTCGATCTTACCTTTTTAAGTGGGAGTGAGAAACTATTTTTTCGTGAGGTCTTCACCTCCGTGTATGATAGTGGATCACTTTCGGGATACATCCGTACCTATGTCTTCGTGAGATTTTCATCTCTGTGTAGCCATAGGGAAATGTATTCCCCTGAACTGAACTCGGTCCATATGAGCCTATAATGGGTGAGGATCGAGGAATCTACCGGTTCGGGTACCTTTTCTTTAGAACCAAACCTCATATAGCGAGCCTTAAGAGCCCACCCCAGGTAGAACCACTCCAAACCCCTAGTGGTCATCCAAATAGATGCTCTATTTGTCATTTATGTTTTTTGTACTGACGTATTTTCTTTGTTTGTTATTTGTGTTTTTTGTTCTGGTTATGATTGCATTGCATTTTCATCATAGAAAAGAGGTGTTGATTCACGTTCAGTTGCTAAATAGAGAGCTTGTCATGGAAAATGAATTTTTTGATAAAGTGGAGAATAACGCGACCTTCCGAATATGGTCCGAGTAAACACAACGAGAGAAAGGTGATGGTCTGACGGAGGAGTGCACGACTTCGCTTCGTTGCTCGAGGATTTAAGCCGACAAAGATTATTTGAGAGCCATTAACGTCTCGATTTCCTTAAAGAAGCTAACAAGCATCACGGGGATGAGTGAGCAATGGGTCGCAGTCCAGATCAATAAAAAAGGAGCTAGTAAAGGCATCCATTAGAAAATTCGCGAGATTTGATCTTAGCACACCCAGATATGAAGAAAGGGGTCAATGTCTTCGCTTTGAGCATTTACAGGCTGGGTGTTTTCCCTAAAGCACTAGGGCACATGGACGAGGCAGTTTCAGATTTGTTCAATAGACTTAACAAGGGGGTCACGCCCGTCCCTGAAATTTTGGCTGAAACATTCCGATCTTTGAATACATGCCGAAGAGTGGATGAAGGAAGATTCATTGGATGTGCGCAGCTCTTGTTGGCTTGGTTTTATAGCCGCTTTTGGAGGGTGAAAAGGGTTTCTTATCAAGTATTCTCTGAGAACTACTCTCCATTGAAAGGATTAGTTGCTCAAATACAAGAAGTGGCCAATCATTGGCAAACCATAGCAGTTCAAGCTGACATGCTAAGTTTGAAGTGAATCAGAATCAGATTAAGGTTAGGAGTTAACCTGGCTTCTTAGGGAGGTTAAGGCTTTGAGTATTAGGACAAGACCGTATATGTAATCTGTTTTATGTAAAGAAATTTGTTTTCTAGTAAAGTTGTTCTAACATAATTGAATCAGAGTCAACGCCTCTTTTTGCATTTATCTCATGCATTTGCATCACATTGCATCACATGTATTAAATTTCACGAAGAGACCCTAATTAAAACAAAATTATTTCAGAGTTAATCTGGAAACCGACAAGAGCCAACCCATCGAACATCGTTACAGTACAAGCTGAAGTAATGGACCAAAGGTTGAGGAGATTAGAGCAAATGCAAATACAAATGCAAGAGCAATTAGCCAAAATTCAACAAGATATGAATAATCAGATGCTAGAATTTCAAAGAAACATGATGAGCCAATTAACCCAGATGCTAACTGAAAGGTTAGAAAAAGGAAAAAGCCCTATGGTTAATTCCGAGGACGATAACGAGGACTCTGCTTATCATTCAGGTTTTACCCCCAATAAACACCCAAGCACAACTAGACACGTATCCACAAAGGGTGTCCATTAAGATTAGACCACAATACCAGACCGGTACCTCGACACCGGTGAACTTTCTGATAGGTTCAGGTTCTAGTCCAGGGGATAATCCAATCAATCCTGTCGTCATTAATTTGGATGATCTAGCGGAAACAAAAAAGTCGAGGGTGGAGCTCCCAAAAAAATTTGAAGATCGTTACAAACGGAAAAGGCAAGAGTGGAGCTCCCAAGTCAATACTCCAAAGACCTCGAAGAAGAGGGAAAATGTGGTGAACAATACGAGTATGTACAATAAGGGCTATTCAAGGCCGATTACCGTAAGCCAGCCAAGGACATCAACTACTAGCCATCAGGTCCCCCCAAGGCAAGATCCTAATCCAAGACTGAGCGCAGAAAAACCCCGGTTCACGCCCATCCCGATTACGTATGGGGAGTTGTACCAAATTTTATTTGATACACATATAGTATCCCATTTCTATCTAAAACCTATGCAGCCTCTGTTTCCCAAATGGTACGACGCGAACGCCCAATGCGAATACCACGCGAGAATCACAGGACACTCGATTGAGAACTGTACCGCTTTTAAAAAGATAATCGAAAGACTCATCAACATGGGTATTGTGAAATTTGATGATCCATTTGATGCAGAAAATCCGTTACCCAACCATTCTGACAATGGGGTAAACGCGATAATCGAGAATACGGGGAAAAGAATCAAGAAGAATATTGCAGAAGTAAAAACCCCATTGAAATGAGTTTTGAAACAAATGATCGACATGGGATTAATCATTCAGACTTCGGAGGAGGTACCCAAAGGGATGAGGAGCCACTGTGAATTCCATGCAGAAGAAGGTCATGAAATCCAAGAGTGCGCTGAATTCAAAGCTTTGGTGCAGAGCCTGATGGATAATAAAGAGTTGGGATACCTTAAAGAGGACAAGAGCCCGGAAGGAATATCGGGGAATCTAAACATTAACGTCGTATCTAAAAAGGGAACCGGGGAATAGAATTTTCTAAGTGTCTGCCCTTACATATTGGGGAGTATTTTGAACAATGGGACTGTGGAAGAGATCCCTGTATTTTTTTAGAGCCAAATTCGGAGTAATGTCGAAAACACGCTTATTGCTCTAAGCCTAGGAGCAATAAGAATCTTTTTTTGAAATAGGCTTATGTTCAACATCTATATTTTCAATGAAAATGCATTTTTGTGTCTCACTTTGAGCAAATATTCTTTTATTCATTTATTTCATTCATGTTCGTACCATATAAATAATTATTCTTAGATTCATTTGTTCTTTGAATATTCCTTCATACCTACAACATGTCCCTAGATATCAACGACATGAGCGACGCTGCTACTGACTCAAAATATACTTTTGAGCAAGATATGTGTCTAAGAGGGATCTCAGGAGTTTGAAGACGACAGAGATTGTAACCTATCTCCTGATTTGTTAAGGATGGTAGAACAAGATGAAAAATAGATCCTACCTTACAAAGAGTCATTGTGAGCTTAGGAGAAAAGAAAGAGGTGAAGATCGGAGCCTATATCACCATAGAGACAAAGCGAGACGTCATTCTAAAAATTCAAAGATGTTTTCGCATGATCGTATCAAGATATGCCTAGGCTACTAAGATGTTTGGATATTGTTAAGGCTAAGGAAATCTTAGAAGAGGAACACATGCTATGTTTTGCAATGGCCAGGCAAATCATGAGGTTCGGGTACTGCTGGTCCACCATGGAAATGGATTGCATTAGTTATACCAAGAAATGCCATAAGTGCCAAATTTATGGAGACAAGATTCCTGTGCCTCCTTCATATCTTCATGTGACATCTCCATGGCCTTTCTCTATGTGGGGCATGGACGTCATTGGGCCAATTTCACCTAAAGCCTCTAACGGGCATCGTTTCATTTTCTTGGTCATCGATTACTTTACCAAGTGGGTAGAAGACGCTTCATATGCCGATGTCACAAAGTCGACAGTCAGCAAATTCTTTGTCGGTATGAAAACTCAAAAGAGATCATATCTAACGATGCATTAAATTTGAACAACAACACGATATTAGAAGTTTGCAGTCTGTTCAAGATTAAACATCGTATCGCCCCAGAACGAACGGTAAAAAAAAGATCATGGGGAAAATGATTGAGACTCATAAAGACTGGCATGAAAAGTTACCACTCGCCTATCAGACGTCTGTCAGGACCTCTACCGGGAAAATGCCTTTCTCATTAGTTTTTGGATAGAGGCGATTTTGGCCATTGAAGTCAAGATTCCTTCTCTCTGAGTTTTATCAGAGTTGAAGTCGGATGAAGCAGAATGGATCCAATTCCAATATGATTAGCTGAACTTGATCGAAGAAGAGAGGTTAAGGGCTATCCTCATGGTCAATTGTACCGAAAGCGAATGATGCAGGCCTATAACAAGAAGGTTCGCCCTAGAGAATTCCATGAAGGAGACCTAGTTTTGAAAAGGATCCTTCTCATACAGAAAGACTTCTGTGGAAAGTGGATGCCAAACTGGGAAGGACCTTATGTGGTAAAGAAGGTCTTTTCTAAAAAAGCGTCGATTTTGACCGAGAGGGATAACAGGGACCTGCCTAATCCTATGAGTTCAAATCAAGAAATATTTCAGTAAAAAAAAAAGGAAAAAGAAAAAAAAAGAAAAAGAAAAAGAAGAAGATAAAAAGAAAAGAAAAGAAAGAAAAGAAAAGGAAAAGGAGAGGCCAAGGCGAAAACCCGCAAATGACATCTTAAGACCAAAGGGGTTTTGAATTGAAAACCCGTAAAGGGTAATTCAATCTTTAATAAAAAATGGGGCATGCGGTAGTCTCACTTTATTCGATTTAACAAAAAGGAGAGACGTTACGCCTTGAGACAAAAGGGGTTCTGAATTGAAAACCCGTAAAAGGCAATTCAAATTTTGATGAAAGGAGGGCATGCGGTAGTCTTGCGATGCTTGAATTAACAAAGAAGAAGTATACTACATCTTGGGGCATCAACAGAGTACTCTAGATCCCCTAAACACATATTGAGCTAAAAAAGAGCTCTCAAGAAGTTCGTGCAGAGAAGCTCATGCTGCGGTATCTGGGGCACCTACTTTCCTCTCACTTATTTTGTATTTAAGCAATGTTTGCTTTCTTTGATTAATCCATTCTTTTCAGATTTTGTTCCTGATAAATTCAGTTTTGTCCATCACTATGATCTTTTTCAAGCATTTTTCATTGAAATAACGATTAATGGACTAATAATACTTTCATAAAAGGAGTTTTGCATATTACTCTGGAAGCTTCTAAATAGTACAAGAACCTGAAACATGACTATTATTTAGAACTCACCAAACCTAAGGGTTGAAAATATTTGAGAAAAAAAAGAGAGTCTAAACTTGACTATTTCTTCAGATTTTTCTATCAAAGATACAGGCTGAACAAGAAAGCATGGTAACGCATCAGTGATAGAACCTTGATGAACGACGAAGAAGGCATGGTAACACATCAGTGATACAACCTTGATAAACAACGAGCAATGACAACCCAAACATTAAAATGGATCATTCTCATGCATTCATACAAATATCATTCATACACATCCAATTAGGAGTATTTGATTCATTTTGGTCATGACATCCTAATCATTTGGCATAAGCATAAGCACATGAAATCTATTCTACACGTCATGTCCCCCAGAGGACAGTGTAGCAAGATCGGTGAATCCACAAATCTCATCTCCCTGAGGTAGCAGTGGAGCAGATTGAAGTTGTAGATCTTATCTCCTTAAAGTTGCAGTGGAGTAGATCGAAGATGGTGGATCTTATCTTCCCCGGTTGCAAAGTGGAGTAGATTGAAGCCACCAACCTTATCTCCTCGAAGTTGCAATGAGCAGCATCAAGACAATGGATCTTATTTCCTCAAGATGCGAGTGGAACAGTTGAAGCTACAAATTGGCGAGATCTTATCTTCCCGGGTTACTGATGGAGCAGATTGAAGCCACCACCTTATCTCCCCGGTTGCAATGAGCAGAACTAAAGACACCGATCTTATTTCCCTCAAGATGCAATGAAAAGCATTGAAGCTAAAAATTGGCGGATCTTATCTTCCTGAAGTTGTAGTGGAGCAGATTGAAGCCACCAGCCTTATCACTCTGAAGTTGCAGTGGAGCAGACTAAAGACAGCGGATCTTATTTCCCTGAAGATGCAGTGGAACAGATTGAAGCTACAAATTGGCGGATCTTATCTTCCTGAAGTTGCAGTGGAGCAGATTGAAGCCACCAGCCTTATCTCCCCGGTTACTGGAGAGCAGCATCAAAAATAGCGAATCTTATTTCCACAAGTTGCAGAGGACAGGTTAAAGCTACAAATTGGCGAATTTTATCTTCCTGAAGTTGCAATGGAGTAGATTGAAGCCACTAGCCTTATCTCCCTGAAGTTGCAGCGGAGCAGACTGAAGACAGCGAATCTTATTTCCCTGGCGTTGCAGTAGGACAGGTTAAAGCTACAAATTGGCGAATCTTATCTTCCTGAAGTTGTAGTGGAGCAGATTGAAACCACCAGCCTTATCTCCCTGAAGTTGCAGCGGAGCAAATTAAAGACAGCGAATCTTATTTCCCTGGCATTGTAGTGGAACAGGTTAAAGCTACAGATTACGGCGAATCTTATCTTCCTGAAGTTGCAGTGGAGCATATTAAAGCAACCAGACCTTATCTCCCTGAAGTTGTAGTGGAGCAGGTTAAAATTACCAATTCTTATCTCTTTGAAGTTCCAGCGGAGTAGATCGAAGCTACAAATCTCTTCTCCCTGAAATTACATTCGAGCGGATCGAAGCACCAATTCCTACACCCCTGAAGATGCGGTGGAATGGAAGGAGCTTACTTGAAGAAAATAAGAATCAAGAAGTCAAGATTCGGCAAGACCGGGCAAAATTGGTCTTTCTTAAAAGTCTTTGCTCTATTCTCGTTACACGACAACGAGCAAAGAGGGGTAACTGTATAACCCAATTTCTGACCGGGCCAGTCAATTACAAAACAAAACCCAATCAAAATTAAGCCCAAACCAAACCTAAAAACTAAACCCAATTCAGCTAACCCTAGGCCCAAAATGGCCCAAAACTCAAACAATTTCCAAAGAAAGAAAAAACCTAGCACCGCATGTCTTCGACCTCCGTACACCACCGTCGCACGCCACCTCCATGCGTCGACATCTCCGCACTGCTGCATGAACAGGACAACAAAGAGCAAAAAAGCAAAAAATATATTGTATTTTTATTTCTTCAATTTCGGTTATAAAACCGAAGAAAACCCTTGTAAACAAAGGGGGAGGAGACGATTTTTGAAATAAAAAAAAAATGAGAGACTTTGAATACAAAAAACAGATTCAAAAAATTGGATTTGTAAGATATTGATGCTTTTATTTTTTATTTCATTTGTTTTATTTTTTTTTCTCTTCATTTTCCTACTTCGAATATACATACATATATTTACATTTTCTTTATTTTTCCCTCAAAAACAGTAAACATACATACAAATATAGCAAAAAAAAAAATCACCTTTATGGTCTTCCTACGCTACTGTATGGCGACGCGTTGCGCATGGCCCATCTAATCCCGCGGAATCGTGACCGGAGCCTCGTCGGACTTTAGGCCCTCCAGAGAGAAAAGAAAGAAGGGGGGAAGTTTTTTTTTTTTTTTTTCAAACTGATGAAAATGAATTTTTTGGTGAAAAATTGATTTTTATAGGGCCCCAAAACGACGTCGTTTTGGAGCTGGCCCTAAACGCCCAAAACGGCGTCGTTTTGAGCCTCCGACCCGACTACCCGACCCGCTCCAGGCAGGATGCGCGTGTTTTTTAGCGGAAGGACTAATTGCACTTTCAACCCTTCCGCTTTTTAATTAGTTTATAATTAATTTTCTTTTCATTTTTAATTTGTGCCCTATAATTTATTTCAGTTTTCAATTTAGTCCCCCAGCAACGGCGCGTTTTGGAGGAGAAGGGAAAATTTCCCTTTTAGTCCCTTCCTGTTATTCGCGAGTTCAATGGGGTCCTTTTCCTTTTATTTTTTTTAAGATTTTCCCTAAACTTCTGTTTAAAATTCAATTTAGTCCTCTTTTAGTTATTTTGCAATTATTTATTTATTATTTAATATTTTATTATTATACTATTAATGTTATTATTATTACTCTTAACATTATTAGTATTATCATTATTATTACTATTGCTATTTTTTATTTTATTTTATTTTTTATTTCTTTTATATTTTTTATTATTTTTGTTACCATTATTATTATTATTATTTATCTATTTTTATTTTTACTTTTATTTTTATTTTTGTATTTTTACTATTATTTGTTTATTATTATTACTATTTATTATTACTATTATTATTATTGTTATTACTATTACTATTATTATTTTCTTTACTATTATCATTGATATTATTTTTATTATTATTACTATTATGATTGTATTTTCTCTTCGTATTTATTACTTATTGTTATTTTATTTTTTATTTTTATTACTATTTTTACTTTTATTTTTATTTTTTTTCGTTTTTGACTCGCTTATTTTATTTTATTTTCGTCTTTATTATTATTATTCACATTAGTGCATTTATTATTCTTTCATCATGCACATATTGTACCATCATTTTTTATTTTATTACCAATTTATGCCGCTTTAATCTATACCTGTTACATAAATTTCGTTTTTTGAAATCAGCAATTTTTCGTATTTCGAGATTCGAAAAGTCGCACCCTAACTTACGGGGTTTCAATTTTCTCGATAAATCCAAATAATGAATGTTTTCAAAACATTTTTAATAACCCCGGGAATTACGAAAAGATCGTGTTCTAACTTACGAAATATGATTTCTTTCTAAAAACCGAGATAATCAAATACCTTTCAAAATAAACAAGTTTTTCGGCGTTTATTCTCGTATCAGAAATTTAAGACATTGTGTCCTAACTTACGGGACGTGATTCTTTTTCTCGATTAACGTGAAATATGCCACATTCTCAAAAAATTTCAATTTTATAACAAAGGATCGTATTTTAAAATTTTCTCCAAAATTTCAATTTTCGACACTAAAGACATCAATTAATCAACTAGGTACCAATTTTGGGCGTATCGAGGGTGCTAACCCTTCCTCGTGCGTAACCGACTCCCGAACCCGTTTTCTGGATTTCGTAGACCAAAAACCGTTGTTTTAGTAAATTAAATTTTTTATTAAAATGATTGAATTACGAGGTGACCTGATCACACCTCATCAAAAAGAATTGGTGGCGACTCCCCTTTTTTTTATTTTTGTTTTCAAAATCAAAGTCGACCCCCTTTGTCAAAAAATGGTTACGACAATGATAATGAGTATATGTTAAATATTAAAGAGATAATAACCCAACAAATATGAATTAGAACAATTGGATAAAATTGCTTGTGTTTACTTTTCTTGCTATTTTTTTTAGTAAATGTATTGGAACGAAACCTAAAGTTCGTTGTTCTGATTTACTATAGGAATGGGGCGTTCCGACCGATAAAGGCAGTATTGGTAACTACCATAGTGTCTCTCTAGTCCTACAATGTGAAGTTGCCATAACTAATTTTTATTTTGTTATATTTTGGTTTTTTATCGGTTTGATCTATCCTAATTGTATTGTATTTAAATGAAAGTGTTTTTTTGTTTAGTATGAAAAATGAAAAAGAAAACCTCATAATTCAGCTATAACTTTATAAACAAAAATTGAAAAGAAAATACACAAAAAAAAACTCAAAATTTTATTTCAGATATAAGTTATTAACTAATCTTAAAAAATTACACTAAGACCCCATCAAATTAGATGAAAATAAGTCCTTTTTTCTTACATATTTTAAAAAGTAAAGTGGAAAAAAGGGAGAGAAAGAAATGCATTTATTTTTCTTTCCTCTCCTCAAATTAAGAAAATAAAATATTATTTCTCTTCAGCTATTTTCCCGATCTCACCGAATAACATATTGCGAGTGAAACTCATTACTACTCAAACAAATATCAACAACCTTATACAACTCCTTAATTTCTAATGTATTTAACTCATTTATTAAATGAGAATATACATGATCAAATTTATGAATAGATTGAGATTGTAAGTGATATATAAATATAGTTTACAAATATCCTTTTATGGTTAAATTTATTATAACCGAGTATTTTGCGCATTTTGGAGTAACTTTGAATTTCTTATTTTTAAAAACAAAGAAAAACTATTAATAAAAAAGTTGTGAAACATGTTAAAAACAATTATCAACAGAGAGTATTAAAAAAAAAAGAAAGGAGCAGATACTGGCATAAAAAATGGGTGTGAAAGACACAAAACCAAACAAAATAAGTTGATGGAACGTTCCCCCTCGTGATTCCCTCTCCTCAACCTCAACCAACAAATATCTTCGACTCCATCAATCACGTTATACCGCTATTGCTCAGTTTATTAGCATAAAAACGCCGCTATTGCTCAGTTTTTCAGCGGCGTTTGGCCAAAAACGCCGCTATTGTTCAAATTTTTAACGGCGTTTCTATAAAGACGCCGCTATTGCTCAATTTTTTAGCGGTGCCGCTATTGTTCAATTTTTTGCGGCATTTCAGTTTTTAGCGGCGTTTTCTCGCAAACGCCGCTAATGTATAATCTTTACGGCGTTTTTTGTCCAAACGCCACTAAAAACGCCGCTAAAGCCCTGTTTTGCTGTAGTGACCAAGTGTTATTTTACATATCAAATGTCAAATATTGTATCAGAAGTTATGAAAGAAATTCAAAATATTTTCAGTCTAACCTTCACTCCACCTTCGAAACTTATCATTTGAGTTTCCTAAGTAATTAGAAGTCAATTTTACGAATTCAAATTCCCAAATCAATGATACTTTGAAGACTTACTATATTGAAATAGAGAGTCAAAGAAAAATGACGTAGCATACACATGCTTCATGTTGTGGTGAAGGCAAGCCTATTCTCTTAAAGACATAAACAAGGACTATAATGCACTTTTTAAGACATAAAAGTCAAGATTGTAAATGCACATTTTTGAAAAAGGACTGGAAATTAAAATATTATAATAAAGGGATTAAGGGTGAGTTTGGGTGGGCAATTGGGTGCGGTGCGTTTAGCTTACTTTTTGTCTCACGCTACAGTATTTGTTAGAGTTGTGTGACCCAAATTCTAAGATATTGCTTGCAAGTCAAGTTAAACAAAATATATCTTCTTTCTAGAAGATTTAGTATTTATGAGTATAATATATTTAGCATTTATTAGCATAATATATTTTTACTTTGATTAGAATTAGGTTTTACAAGCCTATAAATAGACATAGTCTATTCCTCTTGTAAAGGGTTCGAATTCAACATAGTGAATTTTTCTTCTCCTCTGCCCGTGATTTTTTCCCGAAAGGGTTTCCACGTAAAATCTGTGTGTTCTTTATTTTATTTCTCTTTTCTTTGTGATATATATTGTCATTACCGACATTTATATTTTTCACAAATTGGTATCAGAGCTTCCGGGTTTTTTCATCTCGATCACGGTAATGGCGTCTTTAAAGTATGAAATTCCGCTGTTGGATCGCAGCACCAGATTTGCGTTGTGGCAAATAAAGATGCAGGCAGTTCTTGCACAGATGGATTTAGAGGAAGCCCTGCTAGGGGTAGATAAGATGCCTTCGACATTGACGGAGGAAGAGAAGAAGCGCAATGATCGAAAGGCGTTAACACAGTTACATCTGCATTTGTCTAACGAAATTTTGCAGTGTAACATCCCGAAATTGGGCCTAGTAGGATTGGGCCCATTGGGCTTTGGGCTTAGGAGTGTTTAAAATTTTGAGAAAAAGAGAATGGCATTATTTCAAGATTGGACTAATTAAGAAGGTGATTTTGGAAAGTTACGAGGTTTCTAGAAAGTTCGGGGTTTAATTGGGCCTTAGTAAAAATTTAGTATTTTAGCACTTTAAGGAGATATAGTAAGTGGCCTCAATGCTTATGGAAATAAGTGAGTAAATTGCTAGCATAAATGAGCATATGGTAAAGAGGATGTGGTGCCACATGATGGACTTTGAGGGAAGAGGTTCGAATCCCACTTGGTACAAATTTTGACTATTTTTTTTTTTGTGTTCTTTCCCTAAGTGTCGGTCATGGAAGTAATTAAGGTAAGGTGGACTTTTTAATTTTGGCAAGAAGGCTAAGGATTATGGTAAGGAGAAAGATAAGGGAAAAAAAAGGAAGGAAATCAAAGAAAGGGATAAGGGAGGGGGACATGTTGGCCAAACATGTGGAGTTGCTTAGGATAGAATTGTGGTCAACATTCTTCCTTTAGGCAAAAAGATATGGACAGTTTTGTAGGGAGAGAGGGGAGCCGATTTTGCTAGGATCATTTTGCTAAGTTTTAGTGCATGAGAGGCATCTTTCTCTTTGAGCAATTTGTGTCTCTTTTCCAAACTCTTTTCTCTTTTGCTTTGGCCGAAATCTCCTAGTCCATTTGTCCATTTTTCTCTTTTGTTTTGGCCGAACCTTCTTAATTCTTTTCTCATCAATAGCCGCCATCTTGCGAGTTGAACACATCTTCTTTGATCGAATCGGTAAGTGGCTCCATTCTATCATTGTATTTTTTTCTTTTCTCCATGCCGAATTTTGTGCCCTTGTCTTGGGATGGTTTTCTTAACCGAAAACATCATTTCTTCTATTCTCTCTAAACGTGATCATCTTTCCTTTCGTAGTATTCTAGTGTGTGGTCGTAAAGCACATTCTTGCCGATTCCTCTCTGGTCTTAAGTCAATCGATTGAAGTCGGATCTATCATCATTAAGGTAAAGAGTTCATTTTTGGATTTTTTCGTTATATCTCTATTTGGCTATGTTGCAAATCGGATTGAAGTTTCGACTAATCGATTATGTTTTAGGGACGGAATCACTCGATATATTCTACCTTCAGACATAGTGGTAAGTGATTCAAGTGTAAGTGATACGAAATCTTTTGGAAATCCGAGGCTAACTTTTGGTTGGTATTGTTCTAGGTCATCGACGAGTGGTTCTTTAGGAAATCAAAATCAGGTGTGTAATCCCGTATCTTCCGTATACATATCTGAACTGGTGTGTAATCTCACACTTCTCTGAAAGTTTGTATGAAATATTCTGTGAATTGATCAAAATACCGAATAAAACCGAAAACCGGCATCCGTGATCACTCGAGCATGCGTATGATAGTAGTGGTAATCGTATTTCGTAATAAAACAGTTTCGGTTAGAAGCAGTGGCGTGTTTTTGAAAAATCACGAAAAATAAGAGAAAAGGGATTAGAAAGTGAATAAGATATAAAATTAAATCTTACTGTGTCTATTTTGATATGGAAGAAACGGAGAAGGAAAATGAATTTTATATTTTGAGATATCTTAATTTTAGTGAGACTGGTTCTGAATGACTTCGTGGTTCCCTAATCTGTCTTGGAAAAATCTTATAAAATTTTAAAAAGTGAATTATGAGTTATAGTTTATATTTACAGATTCCTTAGTGAGTCTATTTTCAATAGAAACAAGTGGGAGCAACATATGAAAACTGTACAGTGAGATATTTGAATTTTGGGTAAGAGAGGTCAGAATCGTTGGTCAGTGAAACAAGGGAATCTTTAAGGAATAAACTGTACTAAATGGCTAAGTAAAAAATTCTGGAAAAATTATAGTAAGAATAAATATGAGTCTAGTCTCAAGGAAAATTTACGGAGTTAGATTTCGAGATTCCTAACTCAAGTTATAGTCAATTTAGTTAGTACGATGCAGATGGACAGTTTCGATTTTTATGCTCCACATTAGTAGTTAAGTCTAGGTTGCGAAATTTCCAAAATACCCTTAGGTTGCGAGATTACCGAATTACCCTTAGTGGGTAAATTATAAAAATTACGAAAATGCCCCTATGGGTCGAAATTACGAAAATGCCCCTATGGGTCAAAATTACGAAAATGCCCCTAAAGGGCCGAATTACGAAATTGTTTAATGGGCCGATCTGATATTTTGCTAGATGGGCCGATCTAGTATTTTTCTATATGGGCCAATCTGATATTTTGATAAATGGGCCAATCTGATATTTTGATAAATGGGCCAATCTGATATTTTGATAAATGGGCCGATCTGATATTTTGCTATATGGGCTAATCTGATATTTTGCTAAATGGGCCAAATCTGATATTTTCCTTAATGGGCCTTTTGATTGATTGTTATAATGGGCCATAATTTTGTAATAAATATCCGAATAAATTACTGTTATTATATTGTGATTTGTTATGCATTATATACATGATTTTGCTTGGGATGGGATAATATCGAAGAGAAGTTCTGGTGGCTCCGCCACATAAATTTTTGGTGGCTCTGCCACAAATCTGTATAGTGGCAATGCCACGTAAATTCTGTTAATCTGGTGGCTTGTCCACAATTACATTTGTTATAAATGGCTTAATGCCTGTGATTGGTGTGTTGGCGGGGTGGGTTGACAAAAGATCCCCACAGGTGTGTTGGTTGGTACAGGTGGTGTGTAGTGGATGGAATACTAGGTTTGGTTTGGGAATTGCATTTCATACACATGACATAAATGATATATTATTATTGTGAATGGGCTTAGGCCTAAGATGATTGCTATATGGGATTTAGGCCCAGTGGGCAACGGTAAGGGGATTATACACTGAGTTCTTGTAACTCACCCCCCTTTTCTTAACCCTTGTAGGTAATGCTCTGTAATGAGGACTTGGGCCCATGGATGACTCGGTGGAGGCCATTATTCAAAAATGGTGTTATTGAATTTTAAATTTCTATTTCCGTTTATTTTATTATTTTGCTATTTTGGTTTAAGTTGTAATAAGGCCTCTGGGATATGTTTTAAATTGCTTTATGTTTAGTCGTACTTATTATATTGCTTGAATTGTTTTAACGGGGATTTTCTAAAATCATAAATAATGGTTTTTCCAAAATTGATCAACAAATGGATTTTTAAACAAACTTGTATAAATAATTTACCTTAAATTTTCCTACAAATATTCAACGATATTTTCAAAAGCCACGGTTTTAAAGTTCACTATCTTGATTGTTGACTCATCAATCAATCTCTCAAAAATACTTGTATTTTATCTACGTTTCCGCAACGATTTCAAAATTCTTTTGCAACTCTATTTCTAAACGTCACATTTTTGTAAATTGTTTATTTCAAATATACTTTCGCCACCGAAAAGGTTTTTTTTAAGATAATTACGTTTTCAAGTAGTTAACAACTGCTTAAGTGTTTTGGGTTTTAACAAAGAGGCTGTAATTCTCAAACAAGTTTTCCATGTGACATGCCAGATTTGGGCCTAACTTCTAGGCCGGGTTTGGGGTGTTACATGCAGGATGTGATGAAGGAGAAGACCGTCGCTACATTATGGAAGAGGCTGGAACAAATATGTATGTCGAAAACTCTAACCAGCAAGTTGCATATGAAGCAACGTCTTTATGCTCATCGTTTGGAGGATGGTGAGTCTGTGCACGAACACTTAACAGTGTTTAAAGAAATTCTCTCAAACTTGGAGGCCATGGAGGTTCAGTATGATAAAGAAGATTTAGGGTTGATTCTACTTTGTTCGTTGCCCCCGTCTTATTCAACCTTCAGAGACACGATTTTATATAGCCGAAAGTCTCTCACAGTTGATGAGGTTTATGATTCTTTGACCTCGTATGACAAGATGAAGCATCTTGTGGTTAAACTCGACTCTCAGGGAGAGGGTCTCATTATTCGTGGGAGATAAGATCGAAATGCTGATGATGATCGTGGAAGGACACAGGAACGGAATCCTCGCGGTAAATCTAAGGGTAGATCGAAGTCTTCAAACAGAGGTAAAACTTGCAACTTCTGCAAGAAGAAAGGGCACATTAAATCTGAGTGCTATAAGCTACGAAACAAGATTAAAAGGGAGGTCATGAATCAAAAGGGAAAACAACCAAAAAATTCTGGTGAAGCTGATGTTGTAGAAGACTACAGCGATGGTGAACTTCTAGTCGCTTCTGTCAACAATTCTAAAGTGAGCGAGGAGTGGATACTTGATTTAGGCTGCACCTTCCACATGAGTCCCAATCGGGATTGGTTTACAACTTACGAAACAGTATCTGAAGGTGTTGTTTTGATGGGAAATAATACTTCGTGTAAAATCGCAGGTGTTGGAACAATTAAAATTAAGATGTTTGATGGAGTTGTCAGAATACTTAGTGACGTACGACGTGTTCCAGAATTGAAGAGAAATTTAATTTCGTTAAGTACTCTTGATTCAAAAGGGTACAAATACACAGCTGAAAGTGAGATTTTGAAGATTTCCAAAGGTTCCCTCGTTGTGATGAAAGGGCAGAGAAAGACTGCAAAGTTATATCTTTTGCAGGGTTCTATCATTATTATTAGATGCAAATGTCGCTTCTCATCCTTGTCGATGATGATATTACTAAACTTTGGCATATGCGCCTAGGGCATATGAGTGGGAATGGCATGGCGAATTGAGCAAAAGAGGACTTCTTGATAGGCAAGGAATTTGCAAACGAAGTTCTGTGAGCACCGCGCTTTTTGGGAAGCAAAGAGAGTTCGATTCACCAGAGGAATCCATAACACGAAGGAACGTTGGAGTATATTCATTCGATCTATGGGGGCCATCAAGAGTGCCTTTGAGAGGTGGAGCTAATTATATGCTAACTTTTATTGATGATTTTTCTAGAAAAGTTTGGGCATTCTTCCCAGCAGAAGCGATGTGTTTTCCGCATTTAAGTCTTGGAAAACTATGATTGAAAAAGCAGACGGAAAACAAATAAAATACCTCCGCATTGAGATAATGGCGTAGATTTTTGTTCAAATGAGTTTAATAAACTATGCAAGTCGGCGAAGGATCGTGAGACACTTGGATTCGTCATACTCCACAAAAAAACGGCGTTGCAGAACGAATGAACAGAACGATCATGGAATAGGTTTGATGCATGTTGTCAAATGCCAACTTACCAAAGTCGTTTTGGGCCGAAGCAGCCTCTACTGCATGTTTCTTGATCAACCGATCTCCATCCGTTGCCATTGAGAAAAAGACTCCACAAGAGGTATGGTCTGGTAATCCTGCTAATTATTCTGATTTAAAGATCTTTAGGTGTCCTGCGTATGCTCATGTTGATAATGGAAAATTGGAACCGAGATCCATTAAATGTGTTTTTCTTGGTTATAAAGCTGGTGTAAAAGGGTATAAGTTATGGTGTCCTGAAAATAGAAAAGTTGTGATTAGCAGAGATGTTATTTTTGATGAAACTGCTATGCTACCTAACTTATCTCTTAAAGACTCTTCCAATAAAGAAAATCAAAAGCAGGTGGAGCATCAAATTAATACAGAGTCGACTCCTCAAGCCAGTACAAAAATTGAGAATAGAGTTGCTTCTTCACCACAATACTCTATCGCCAAAAACAGAACTAGAAGAGAAATTAAGCCTCCAAAGAAGTATGCTGAGGCTGATCTAGTTGCTTATGCTTTAAATGTGGCTGAAGATATAGATGCAAACCAAGAGCCGTCTAATTATTCTGAGGTGGTTAACTGTGAAGACTCATAAAATTGGATGTTTGCTATGCAAGAGGAGATGGAATTACTCCACAAAAACAGAACATGGGATCTTGTGAAACTTCCTAAAGGTAAAAAGGCTGTTCGCTGTAAATGGGTGTTTAAAAAGAAAGAAGGGACTCCAGGAGTTGAAGAACCCAGATATAAAGCAAGGCTTGTTGCAAAGGGTTACAGTCAAATTCCAGGAGTGGACTTCACAGATGTGTTCTCCCCAGTTGTGAAGCATAGTTTGGTTCGTGATATTATTGCTCGTGGTGATATTGTTGAGAGCAAAATTAGTACTCATGAAAATCCTGCAGATATGATGACTAAGTCACTTCCTATAACCAAGTTTGAGCATTGCTTAGATTTGGTTGGTGTTCATTGTTGAAGTTAAACCCTTAAGGGGTTTTATGGAAGAGGTGGAGAACTTGTTCGTTGAGAGTTCACGATGAAGAACTTGTTTGTTGAGAATTCGTGTCAAGGTGGAGATTGTTAGAGTTGTGTGACCCAAATTCTAAGATATTGCTTGCAAGTCAAGTTAAACAAAATATATCTTCTTTCTAGAAGATTTAGTATTTATGAGTATAATATATTTAGCATTTATTAGCATAATATATTTTTACTTTGATTAGAATTAGGTTTTACAAGCCTATAAATAGACATAGTCTATTCCTCTTGTAAAGGGTTTGAATTCAACATAGTGAATTTTTCTTCTCCTCTGCCCGTGGTTTTTTCCCGAAAGGGTTTCCACGTAAAATCTGTGTGTTCTTTATTTTATTTCTCTTTTCTTTGCGATATATATTGTCATTACCGATATTTATATTTTTCACAGTATTGTTACAGTATCTAATCTCACCTTCACCGCTGTTTTTACACTAACCGCAATTAAACACACTGCCCATCCAAACCTACCCTAAATCAACCAAAAACCGATCATATTTTATACAAATAATATTTACATGATATATTAGTTAACACTCATGTGTCATAAACTTTGAAATAACAAATAATTTAACAAATTTGATATTTTATACACTTACTTGATTTTTTGTTTCAACATTGGAATAAATAAAACATAAACATATTTGGAGATGATATTTAAATGTCACTTATATTATCACTTTTTTAATAATTACACTTTTTTTGAGTTTTTTCTTCTTCTTCTTCATTTCCACTTTCAAAAAGTAATTTTTATTTTTATTTTAAAAGTTGAAAAAGAGGTTTGATAAATAAAAATAAAAATTTGTTTTCAATAATGAAAACATGAGAAAATGTTTGGTAATTCTTATTTTTATAATAAAATCATGTGAAATAAAATAATTTTTTATTTATTTATATGGATTTGAATAAGGATAATAGATTTAATATTTAAAAAATAATTGAAGAAAAAAAGATTTTTTTTTTTTTTTTTTTTTTTTTTTGCGATTTGAACTAGTTCCAATTCATTTAAAATTAAAAATAATTATTTTCATCATTTTCACTCTTACAAAGTATTTTTAGTGAAAGCAATAAAAATGTTTTTTTTTTTGTTTTCTGTTTTTGACATATTTTCATTTTCCAAATATTGTTTTTTAAAATTTTAATCAAACATATTTTCTTTAATATTTTTTTTTATTTTCCAAGAAAATGAAAATGAAAATAAAAATAACCTTTGTTTCTTGAAACCGAATGAAGCCTAATCTTCTCCATTTTCTTTGTTTTCTTGTGCTACCATTGTTGTCAAGTGAAGATATAAAGATTTTGCTCAAGATTTCATCATTTGTAAGGCAAGATAAACTATAATTATGATTACCCATAGTTTTTCATTGAAAATTTTCATTCTTCATTATATATATTTGCATATTTTGTCCATAAATGAGGGTTAAGATCTCAATTAGGGGTATATTTATTGAAATAACCGGTTTGAAAACAATGGAGTAGTGCATGATGGAAATTTAATTTAATTTTTTAAAACCAATCAGTTGTGATGTTTTTAGCAATAAATCTATTTACTTGAATTGTGTTTGTGTTTTGTACGAAGTAGATTTAATTGTTTTTAACTTTCAACCACTTAATCTTCTCTATTATCTTTGACTTCGGTTTTTTAAAGTGTTGATTCTTATTGTAAATTAATAGAAACTTTGAATGAAACTTTTAGGCTAAAAAATTGAAAGACGAAATTCATAAAAAGATAGAATTTATTAAGAGAATAACTTTTCTATATTTTAGCAGAATATCGACACACGTAAAATATATACTTGACTTAACTATTTATAAAAACAATAATAAGAGTCTCAATAGAATAAAAAAATACCGATAAATAATATTTTAATAAAAAACACTACTCGTATTCTTATCACTATATGATAGGTTACTTTTTGGAATTGGTGTTGTTTTTGAAGTATTCCGTTGGCTAAAGATAATGATTTTACTATAAGGTTGTACTTTGAAGATAAGTAAGATACTGAACTCTTTATCTCTTTGATGTGATTGTATAAGTCAAATAAGATAATTAATGATCTTTATAATTCTCTGCTATCTCGATATCCTTACGGAATTGTTTCTTTACAAGTCATAATAAAAGGGTGAGCAAGATTTGATTTAAAAAAATAAAATAAAAATTAAATTTCGAGTTAATCAAATCGAGTTATTCGAGCCAACTCAAATAAGTGGTTCAAATTTCAAGTTTAAGTCAAGTTGAATTTTACAATTCGATTAACTCGAATAATTCGAATAATAGATTGGTGTAAAGACCCCTTTTGTTCCTGTCAATTTTGAAAATGAGCAAATTGGTCTCTCTCAACAAAAATTACAAAAAAAATCAAAATAATTTTTGAATATTTATAAAAATTCCAAAATTTATAATTTTTTTAAAAATTATAAAAATTTTAATTAATTAATTTTGAGACCTAAATAAGTTAATTAATTATTCAAGTTTATCATATAAAAGTATGGTTTCAAATTAATGTGCTGTAATTAATTAGGTCTTGAATTGTGTTTGTGTTTTGTACGAAGTAAATTTAATTGTTTTTAACTTTTAACCACTCAATCTTCTCTATTACCTTTGACCTCAGTTTTTTAAAGTGTTGATTCTAATTGTAAATTAATGGAAACTTTGAATGAAACTTTTTGTAACGCCCCAAAATTCTTATTTTTGTTTCTGTTAAAATGTGATACAAATGTGTATCTGCTTTAGTGGTTAAGTGTTTTGAGTGCGTGTGAGAGATCCTAAGTTCAAGCCTTGCTTTTGGCAAATGTTGGTTATTTTAAAATTAAGCCTTATACTAGTTCAGCAGACTTATATTTAATTATTCGTAAAACCATATGAGAATGGGCTTCTTGGTCTGGTGGTTAAGTGGAGTGTTAGTTTGCTGAAATTCTTGTGTTTGAATCCCTACGCGAGCGTGGGAGTTTATTTTTGTTCATTTGACCGAGAGAGTTTCGGTCAAACAGGAATTCTGAGAAGTGGGTTAGTGGGAGAGTGAATTTAGGGATTTTGGGGAAAATCTGGTTAGTTTTGTTCTTCTTTTTCTTTTTCTCTTCTGCCGAAAATCCCTGTGTTTTTTTGACGTCTTCTTCAAACTTTCGTCTTTTTTCAAACTTTTCTTTCTAGCCGCCATTCTTTTGATTTTTGTTCGCTTCTCTGTCGTGCAAACCTTCGTGGTTGGGTACTTGAGGTAAGTTTCCATGAAAGTTTTGGAATAATGGGAAGCAGTTTCGGGTTGTTAATGTGCTGATTTCTTGTTTAGGTACTGCTCGAGGGAGTCAAATCGCATTTTCCAGCGAGTAGGGTGTGTAGACTTTCGTATTCACTCGGGTAAGTGACCGAACCTCCTTTCGAGGTATTTTCTCGAGTTGACGTTTTGGGGTGATGAATGGTTTGGCTTCGTTAGATGGAATTGATCGGGTTGTTGGTGTTATTTTTAGGTTTTGGCAGGCTTGGGGGTGGTTTCGTATCGAATCGATAGCAGTTGTGTACCCGAAACGCAGAAAACAGAGTTTCAGTGAAAGCCGAAAACCTCACTGTCGACGCCACACGGGCATGTGGTCATTCGTATGGTTGGCCGTGTGCCATAACACGGGCGTCCAATCGAAGAGGTCAGGCCGTGCGCACAAGACACGGCTATGTGATGGCCAGGTAGGCCGTGTGCGACACACGGGCTAGACTGATTTGGACCGTGTGGGCCACACGAGTGTGTGGGCCCACACGGGCAGGCCACATGAGCGTGTGAGCCCATTTAACTGAAATGTGTTCTAAGGTTGCACGGGTCGCCCAAGTCGACCGTGAACCTACTGTAGGGTCGGTAAGCACTACTTAGACCCTTAAATACGTGAACTGTATGTATGATGTATGTACTGAGCATGATGATTATATGAATGAATACTAAACTGTACGTATAACTGATATTCATGTATTAGCATGTCATATACTATATGTTGCATTGCATTGGGATGGGATGTTGATATTTAGAGGAAGTGTCTTGAAGGCTCTTAAGCCTATTATCCGCAATTTCACCGTAATTTCATCGATTATGTGCCGCATTCGGTACTACTTGGAGTGTAGGGATGGGTGGGTGTTTTAAACCCCACATGGAGTGTAGGGATGGACGGAGATGGTCTGTAGAGGCTGGTTGGGTAGGACTCTGTTTACTGATTAATGTATATCTAATATTGTTACTGCGATGGGCTTAGGCTCTAATGCATATCCGATCATCGAATCGAAATGGGCTAAGGCCCGAATCACTATCGAAATCGAAATGGGCTTAGGCCCGATCGCATTTGATCGCTTGTTGTGTTTGGATCAGATGCATGTCTTCTCGTGGGGATTACACACTCGAGTTTACATAAACTCACCCTTTCTGCTTTATCTGTGCATGTAATCCCAGCACTTAGACGGATTGGTGCGGCGGAGGACTCCACGGTGACCACATAACTGTTTAACTGATTTAATTCCATATAAGGTTTTGTTTTCCCTATTATTTTTGGAGTATTTTTTTATGTAATTTGGACTTTTGGACTGTTTGCCTTTATTTTGGGATTTTAACTGTTCCATAGATTTTAAACTGTAAAACTCAATGAAAACTCGGTTTAATTAAAAACAACGTCTTTCCTAAACGCGAACGATTTCCTAAAATATCAAGGTTTTAAAAGCTTCCGCCACCGAATAAGTTTTTAAGCGAATCAAACTAACGAGTAAACAATTTTGAACTTGACGAGAGATATATAGAAGCTAACAAATGAAAATGGTTTGAACTTGATAATTCAATTTAAAATTCCATTCCATGTGACATCGCCAGATTCGGCCGTAATGTCTAGGCCGGGTTTGGAGTGTTACACTTTTAGGCTAAAAAATTGAAAGACGAAATTCGTAAAAAGATAGAATTTATTAAGAGAATAACTTTTCTATATTTTAACAGAATATCGACACACGTAAAGTTTGTACTTGACTTAACTATTTATAAAAATAATAATAAGAGTCTCAATAAAATAAAAAAATACCGATAAATAATATTTTAATAAAAAAACACTACTTGTATTCTTATCACTATGATAGGTTACATTTTGGAGTTGGTGTTGTTTTTGAAGTATTTCATTGGCTAAAGATAATGATTTTATTATAAGGTTGTACTTTGAAGATAAGAAAGATACTGAACTCTTCATCTCTTTGATGTGATTGTATAAGTCAAATAAGATAATTAATGATCTTTATAATTCTCTGCTATCTCAATATCCTTACGGAACTGTTTCTTGATGAGTTAATGATAGAAATTCAATTTGAAAAAATCGAAAAAAATTCAAATTTTGAGTTAATCGAATCGAGTTATTCGAGTCAACTCTAAATAAGTGTTCGAATTTCGAGTTTAAGTCAAGTTGAATTTTACAATTCGATAACTCGAATAACAGATTGGTGTAAATACCCATTTGGTTCCGGTCAATTTTGAAAACGAGCAAATTAGTCTCTCCCAACAAAAATTACAAAAAAGTTCAAAATAATTTTTAAATATTTATAAAAATTCCAAAATTTATAATTTTTTTTAAAATTATAAAAATTTTAATTAATTAATTTTGAGACCTAAATAAGTTAATTAATTATTCAAGTTTATCATATTAAAGTATGATTTCAAATTTATGTGCTCTAACATGGAATTAATTATACTGTAACAAGATTTTAATTTGACATGTTTTAATTTAACTCAAACAATTTCACTCGATTTGATTCAACTCGACTTGATTTGAATTTCATTTCACTTGACTCGATTCGAAAAAAATTCAAATTGAGTTAGGATGATAAAATCAGACTCGTCAACTCGATTAGCTCGAAATTTTTTCACTCTATTTGATCGAATGCTCGCCCCTAACCGTACTCTCCATTAATATTAATGTTAGAATTAAGTGACCCGAATCCTTATTTAAATAAAATACAATGGTAGAATAAAATAAAAGAAGAATCCCTATAGAACTACACTTCTTTTATTTTATTTTAAATAAGGTTTTTTAAACCTTATTAAACTCCATCTATTTGATATTGATTAGAATAAAGTGTTTCAATCTTACTACACTCCTATTAGAATATGGTTTTACAACCCTATAAATAGACATAGTCTATTCCTCTTGTAATTATTCGAATTCGACATAGTGAATTTTCTTCTCCTCTGCCTGTGATTTTTTTTCCCGAAAGGGTTTCTACGTAAAATCTGTGTGTTTTTTAATTTTTATTTCTCTTTTCTTTGCGATATATTGTCATTACCGACGTTATATTTTTAACAAATTTGTATCAGAGCTTTCGGGTTTTTTCATCTCGATCACGGTGATGGCGTCTTTGAAGTATGAAATTTCGCTGTTGGATCACAACACCAGATTCGCGTTGTGGCAGATAAAGATGCAGACAGTTCTTGCACAGATGGATTTAGAGGAAGCCCTCCTAGGGGTAGATAAAATGCCTTCGACATTGACGGAGGAAGAGAAGAAACGCAAGGATCGAAAGGCGTTAACACATTTACATCTGCATTTGTCTAACGAAATTTTGCAAGATGTGATGAAGGATAAGACCGTTACTGCATTATGGAAGTGGCTAGAACAAATATGTACGCCGAAAACTCTAACCAGCAAGTTGCATATGAAGCAACATCTTTATGCTCATCGTTTGGAGGAAGGAGCGTCATGCGAACAACACTTAACAAATTTGAAAGAAATTCTCTCAAACTTGGAGGCCATAGAGGTTCAAGTATGATAAGGAAGATCTAGGGTTGATTCTACTTTGTTCGTTGTTCCCTGCCTTATTCAACCTTTAGAGACACGATTTTATATAGCCGCGAGTCTCTCACAGTTGATGAGGTTTATGATTCTTTGACCTCGTATGATAAGATAAATCATCTTGTGGTTAAACCCGACTCTCAAGGAGAGGGTCTCATTGTTCGTGGGAGATAAGATCAGAATGCTAATGATGATCGTGGAAGGACACAGGAACGGAATCCTTGCGGTAAATCTAAGGGTAGATCGAAGTCTTCAAACAGAGGTAAAACTTGTAACTTCGCAAGAAGAAAGGACACATTAAATCGGAGTGCTATAAGCTACGAACAAGATTAAAAGGAGGCTGCGAATCAAAAGGAAAACAACCAAAAAATTCGTGAAGTCGATGTTGTAGAAGACTACAAATGATGGTGAACTTCTAGTCGCTTCACAACAATTCTAAAGTGAGCGAAGAGTGGATACTTGATTCAGCCGCACCTTCCACATGAGTCCTAATCGGGATTGGTTTACACTTTTATGAAATAGTGTCCAAGGTGTTATTTTGATGGGAAATAATGCTTCGTGTAAAATCGCAGTGTTGGAACAATTAAAGTTAAGATGTTTGATAGAGTTGTCGTAATACTTAGTGACGCATTTACATGTTCCAAAAATTGAAGAGAAATTTAATTTCGTTAAGTACTCTTGATTCAAAAGGGTACAAATACACAAATTGAAAGTGGGATTTTGAAGATTTCCAAAGGTTCCTCGTTGTGATGAAAGGGAGAGAAAGACTCGCCAAGTTATATGTTTTGCGTGGTTCTATCATATTATGGTGATGCAAATTGCCGCTTCCTCTTCCTTTTCGGATGATGATATTACTAAACTTTGGCATATGCGCCTAGGGCATATGAGTGAGAATGACATGGCAGAATTGAGCAAAAGAGGGCTTCTTGATGGGCAAGGAATTTGCAAACTGAAGTTCTATGAGCACTGTATTTTTGGGAAGCAAAAGAGAGTTCGACTCACCAGAGGAATCCATAACACGAAGGGAACGTTTGAGTATATTCATTCTGATCTTTGGGGGCCATCAAGAGTGCATTCGAGAGGTGGAGCTAATTATATGGTAACTTTTATTGATGATTTTTCCAGAAAAGTTTGGGCATTCTTCCTGAAGCAGAAAAGCAATGTGTTTTTCGCATTTAAGTCTTGAAAAACTATGATTGAAAAATAGACGGGAAAACAAATAAAATACCTCCACACAGACAATGGCTTAGAGTTTTGTTCTGATGAGTTTAATAAACTGTACAAGTCAGAAGGGATCGTGAGACACTTGACAGTTCGTCATACTCTACAGCAAAATGGAATTACAGAACGAATGAACAGAACGATCATGGAGAGGGTTCGATGTATGTTGTCAAATGCCAACTTACCAAAGTCGCTTTTGGGCCGGGCAAATTTCATCAGATGTTTTTTGATCAACCGATCTCCATCCGCTGCCATTGAGAAAAAGACTCACAAGAGGTATGGTCCGTAATCCCGCTAATTATTCTAATTTAAAGATCTTTGGGTGTCTCACAGTATGCTCATGTTGATAATGGAAAATTGGAACCGAGATCCATTAAATGTGTTTTTCTTGGTTATAAAGCTGGTGTAAAAGGATATAAGTTATGGTGTCCTGAAAATAGAAAAGTTGTGATTAGCAGAGATGTTGTTTTTGATGAAACTGCAATGCTACCTAACTTATCTCTTAAAGACTCTTCCAATAAAGAAAATCAAAAGCAGGTGGAGCATAAGATTAATACAAAGTCGACTCATCAAGCCAGTACAAAAATTGAGAATAGAGTTGCTTCTTCACCACAATACTCTATCGCCAAAAACAAAACTAGAAAAGAAATTAAACCTCCAAAGAAGTATGCCGAGGCTGATCTAGTTGCTTATGCTTTAAATGTGGCCGAAGATATAGATGCAAACCAAGAGCCGTCTAATTATTCTGAGGCGGTTAGATGTGAAGACTCAGAAAAGTGGATGTTTGCTATGCAAGAGGAGATGGAATCACTCCACAAAAATAGAACATAGGATCTTGTGAAACTTCCTAAAGGTAAAAAGGTTATTCGCTGTAAATGGGTGTTTAAAAAGAAAGAAGGGACTCCAGGAGTTGAAGAACCCAGATATAAAGCAAGGCTTATTGCAAAGGGTTACAGTCAAATTCCAGGAGTGGACTTTATAGATGTGTTCTCCCCAGTTGTGAAGCATAGTTTGATTCGAGCTTTGCTTGGTATTGTGGCCATGCATGATTTAGAGCTTGAGAAGTTAGATGTAAAAACTGCATTTTTGCATGGAGAACTGGAGGAAGATATTTACATGTAACAACCAGAGGGTTTTACAGTCTCAGAAAAAGAGGACTATGTTTGCTTGCCAAAAAGTCCCTTTACTTGGTTTGAAACAATACCAAGACAAAGGTACAAGAGGTTTGATTCCTTTATGACTTCTCATGATTTTAAAAGAAGTGGTTTTGACAGCTGTGTTTACTTTAAGAAAAATAGTGATGGTTCTTTTGTGTATCTACTTCTTTATGTTGATGACATGTTGATAGCAGCAAAAGATAAATAAGAGATAAGAAAGGTCAAAGCCCAACTAAGTGAAGAATTTGAGATGAAAGATTTGGGACTAGCAAAGAAGATACTTGGTATGGAGATTCTTAGAGATAGAAAAGCAAGTAAATTGTACCTAAGTCAGAAGGGTACATTGAGAAAGTTCTTTGCAGTTCAATATGCAGAGTGCTAAGCCCGTTAGTACTCCTTTAGCACCCATTTCAGACTTTCATCGGCTTTGTCTCCACAATCGATGATGAGATTGAGTACATGTCACATGTTCCATACTCCAGTCAGCAAAGGGGATTTCTCATGTATGCTATGGTTTGTTCACGCCCAAATTTATCATATGCAACGGTGCAGCTTAGCGATACATGGCGAATCCTTGTAAAGAACATTGGAAAGCGATTCGGTGGATTTTAAGATACTTACGAGGTACTACTGATGTTTGCTTACGCTTTGGAAGAACTAGAGATGGAGTCATTGGGTATGTTGATGCTGATTTTGCTGGAGACCTTGATAGAAGAAGATCTCTAATCGGTTATGTCTTTACAATCGAAGGTTGTGCAATCGCTTGAAAGCTACTTTGCAAACTACATCGCTTTGTCTACCATCAAGCCGAGTACATGGCGATTCATCGAGGCTTCTAAAGAAGCTATTTGGTTGAATGGACTCTTTAGTGAGCTCAATGAAGACCTTCAAATAAGCACAGTATTTTGTGACAGTCAGAGTGCTATATTCCTTATAAAAGATCAAATGTTTCATGAGAGAACAAAACACATTGATGTTCGGTATCATTTTGTTCGTGATATTATTGCTCGTGGTGATATTGTTGTGAGCAAAATTAGTACTCATGAAAATTCTGCAGATATGATGACTAAGTCACTTCCTATAACCAAGTTTGAGCATTGCTTAGACTTGGTTGGTGTTCAATGTTGAAGTTAAACCCTTAAGGGATTTTATGGAAGAGGTGGGGAACTTGTTCGTTGAGAGTTCGCGATGAAGAACTTGTTCATTGAGAATTCGTGTCAAGGTGGAGATTGTTAGAATTAAGTGACCCGAATCCTTATTTAAATAAAATACAATGGTAAAATAAAATAAAAGAAGAATCCCTATAGAACTACAATTCTTTTATTTTATTTTAAATAAGGTTTTTTAAACCTTATTAAACTCCATCTATTTGATATTGATTAGAATAAAGTGTTTCAATCTTACTACACTCCTATTAGAATATGGTTTTACAAGCCTATAAATAGACATAGTCTATTCCTCTTGTAATTATTCGAATTCGACATAGTGAATTTTCTTCTCTTCTGCCCGGGGTTTTTTTTTTCCCGAAAGGGTTTCCACGTAAAATCTGTGTGTTCTTTAATTTTTATTTCTCTTTTCTTTACGATATATTGTCATTACCGACGTTATATTTTTAACAATTAATTTCATGATTTTGTTGAAATTTTAAAAAAAAAATTGAGATTTTAATTAGGTTGGAGTCTCATCCTATGTAAATATATAATTTTTTTTCCAAAATTTGTTCTGATTAATTAATTAGAATAATTGAGTTAATTATTGAATCAATTATTCAATTTAGTATTTATAATGATTAATTAATTAATTAATTAATTAGTTAGTTAGAATTGAGTTAACTATTTATTCCGATCCTTATAATGATTGATTCTACTAAAATTAGTGCAACTTAAAAGAAAACATAGAAGCATACTATTTAAACCATATTCGGTAATTGGACGGATTGAGCTAGTTTTGAGTTGAGTCAATTTAAATATGTTATTTTTAGGTTTTATAATTTTTAGGTCATTTTGAGTTTTAAAATTTCTAGATTCGGATTCTTTTATAGGTTTAGTTCATGTTATATTTTAGGTAATTTTTAGTTTGGGCAATTAGGGTATGGGTCAACCGGATTTTTTATTCGGGTTTTTATATTGAATGATCTCGAGTTTAGGTCAGGTTAGGTCTTTTTTTTGGTCATTTCAGATTTGAGTCATGTTGGGTTTGAGCCATTTCAAGTTTGGATAATTTCTGGTTTGATTTATTTTCAAGTCGAGTTGAATGAGTTTAAGTTATTGAGTCTTTATGATCAAATAATGTTAGATTAGATTTGGGTTCGAGTTTATCGGATCAAATTTTCAAATTTGAGTGAGAACTAACCGAATTAATTTAAATAAAGAAAATGGAAGCTAACAAACGAAAATGGTTTTAACTTGATAATTCGATTTCAAATTCCATTCCATGTGACATCGCTAGATTCGGCCGTAACGTCTAGGCCGGGTTTGGGGTGTTACACTTTTAGGCTAAAAAATTGAAAGATGAAATTCGCAAAAAGATAGAATTTACTAAGAGAATAACTTTTCTATATTTTAACAGAATATCGACACACATAAAATATGTACTTGACTTAACTATTTATAAAAATAATAATAAGAGTCAATAAAATAAAAAAAATATCGATAAATAATATTTTAATAAAAAACACTACTCGTATTCTTATCACTATGATAGGTTACTTTTTGGAATTGGTGTTGTTTTTGAAGTATTTCATTGGCTAAAGATAATGATTTTATTATAAGGTTGTACTTTGAAGATAAGTAAGACACTCAGCTCTTCATCTCTTTGATGTGATTGTATAAGTCAAATAAGATAATTAATGATCTTTATAATTCTCTGCTATCTCAATATCCTTACGGAACTGTTTCTTGATGAGTTAATGATAAAAATTTAATTTGAAAAACTCGAAAAAAATTTAAATTTTGAGTTAATCGAATCGAGTTATTCGAGTCAACTCGAAATAAGTGTTCAAATTTCGAGTTTAAGTCAAGTTGAATTTTACAATTCGATTAATTTGAATAACAGATTGGTGTAAATACCCCTTTGGTTCTTGTCAATTTTGAAAATGAGTAAATTAGTCTCTCTCAATAAAAATTACAAAAAAAATTCAAAATAACTTTTAAATTTAAAATGTTTATAAAAATTCCAAAATTTATATTTTTTTAAATTATAAAAATTTTAATTAATTAATTTTGAGACCTAAATAAGTTAATTAATTATTCAAGTTTATCATATTAAAATATGTGTAGAAGCTCAATTTTGCCCGGGTCCAACCAAAAAAACCAAAACAAATAAAATAAAAATATAAAAAATAATAGTCCACAGTCCATTTACAACAAATGTAGCCCAATATGCATTAAACCCAAAGAGCCCAATTTACAAACCCAAAAACTAAAAACCCTAGGCGGCCCGCTGGCCCAAAAACTAAACTCAGTTTCAGTAAAAATTGAAACCCTAATCCCTTATGAGCCTCCAGTGCCGCAACCTCTTCGATTGCGCCGCCCGTACTGTCTGACACCTTTCTGCCACCACCGTTGACCATGCACCAATTCCTACAAAAAGGACGAAGAAAATGCAGAAACAGCAAAGAGATAGCAGCAGAGAACAGTGACAAAATAGTGGAAAAGAACAGTGAAAAACAACAGTTCGATTGTATAATCGGCTATAAAAGTTGTTGTAATGGCATGTAATCTTTAGAGAGAAAAAAATTAAAAATAGAATACAAGAAAAAAAAAAGGGCAGTTCATTGACTCGTATTTCATTTTCTTTCTTTTTCTAACAAAAAAATAAAAAAAATAAAAATAACAAAAACAGAAAGTCGAACGGTTTTAACTGAGTCACCGCGTAGCCGTTGTGAGCAAGGCCGTTAACCCCGAGGAAAGACGCCTCCATTTCAACGCAAAAGGCCTTCGGGTTCCTTTAAACTCCCCGGGGTTTCGTCTGAGAGGGGGATACGAGGGGTGCGCCTTCAAGAAAGGGGCCGAAAGTGGCTTTAGAAGGCTTTGCCTTCGAGATCGGGGTCAAAAAAAAATTTTTTTTAGGGTTTCCCGGCCACCGGGGACGGCCGAGCCGTTGTTTGGCGACTGATGGCGTCGCGCGGCGGAGGCTCGCGCAGAATGTGGTTGAGGTGGGGAGGCTTGGAGAGAAAAAAAAAAGGTTTTCAGATATATTTTTTTAAACTGGGGTTTGAAATGAAATTTTTGATTTTTTTTTTCACTTGTATAAGCCCCAAAACGACGTCGTTTTGGGCTTATGCTTTCAGACACCAAAACAACGTCGTTTTGAACCCAAGCCCGATCCGACCCAACAACCCAGTAGGATCCGCGTGTTTTTTAAGGGGGTCTAATTGCCAATTTGGCCCTTCCACTTTTTCCTTGTTTTTCAATTTAGTCATAATTCCTTTATTTTTTTCTTTTAGATTGCACCATTTAATTTTATTTTGTTTTCAATTTAGTCCCCCGATTTGCCAAAGAAACGATGCGTTTAATAGTGTTTGGGATATTTTCCCATTTAGTCCTTATTTCTTTTCGCGCATTTCATTTTAGTCCTTTATTATGTTTTATTAGTTTTTTTTTTACAATTTAGGCCCCCTAAATTCCATTTAAATTCCAATTTAGCCCTTTTTATATTTATTCATTTATTTTATTATAATTTAGGCTCTAAATTTTATTTTAAATTTTGATTTAATCCTTTATTCATTTAATTTCAACCTTTTATAGTTTTTTATATGTATTGTTATGTTTTGTTTTATTTATTTATTTATATATATATTCATTCATTTATTTATTTCTTTATCTTTTTTTTTGTATTTAAAATTTGTATTGTCATTTATTCCTTTATTTGCACATTTTATTATTATTATTATTATTATTATTATTGATTATCTTTCCTTTATTATTTAATTAGTATTAGAATAGTAATTAATAGGATTATTGCCATTGTTATTATTTGGTATTTTATTATTATTATAATTAATATTATATCATTCCTTTATTTATTATTTATTATTTTAATATTCTACCCACATAGCCACTTCACATTATTTCATTATCATTGTATTATACGCTATGTTTAAACACATTTGTCCGTTTTTCATACGATGCCCGAATAAACTAAATATATGTACCATTTTAAGTGTTACATAAATTTTTTTACTCGATGCATAAAAAGGAAATTTTTAAAATTAAGGCAATGTTCTGTATTTGGAGATTCGAAAAGTCGTGCCCTAACTTACAAGGTTCGACTTTCTCTTTGAACCTAGATAATCGAACATTCATTTTAAAATTAAAACACATGAGATTTAAATAGTAATTAAATAAAGAGTAAGCTTATTCTCGAGGATTCGAGATGTCGTGTCCTAACTTACGGGATATGACCTTTTGTTACCTCGAGATAAGAGAGCCTTTTACATAAATTTTGATTTATTCAAGTGATTTTAATTTAAAATAACATTATGCAAAGTGAGATCGCGTTTTAAATTCTCTTCAAATTTTTAATTTTCGATTCTAAGACATCGAGTAATCAATTAGGTACCAATTTTGGGCGTGACGAGGGTGCTAATTCTTCCTCGTGCGTACCCGACTCCCGAACCCATTTTCTGGATTTTGTAGACCAAAAATCATTGTTTTAGTAAATCAAGCCTTTTATTAAAACAATCAAACTACGAGGTGATCCGATCACACCTAATAAAAAAAGATTGGTGGCGACTCCCATTTTCATTTTCAAAAAAAAAGAAGTCGATTTTCAAAAAAAAGATTTCGACAATATGGTTTCAAATTTATGTGCTCTAACATGGAATTAATTATACTGTAACAAGATTTTAATTTGACATGTTTTAATTTAACTCAAACAATTTCACTCGATTTGATTCGACTCGACTTGACTCGAATTTCCTTTCACTTAACTCGATTCGAAAAAAATTCAAATTGAGTTAGGATGATAAAATCAGACTCGTCAACTCGATTAGCTCGAAATTTTTTCACTCTGTTCGATCGAATGCTCGCCCCTAACCGTACTCTCCATTAATATTAATTTAGTGATTTTGTTGAAATTTTAAAAAAAAATTGAGATTTTAATTAAGTTGGAGTCTCATCCTATGTAAATATATATATTTTTTCCAAAATTTGTTTTGATTAATTAATTAGAATAATTGAGTTAATTATTGAATTGATTATTCAATTTAGTATTTATAATGATTAATTAATTAATTATTAATTAATTAAGTTAGAATTGAGTTAACTATTTATTCCGATCCTTATAATGATTGATTCTACTAAAATTAGTGTAAATTTAAAGAAAACATAGAAGCATACTATTTAAACTATATTCGGTAATTTAAATATGTTATTTTTAGGTTTTATAACTTTTAGGTCAATTTGAGTTTTAAAATTTCTAGATTCGGATTATTTTATAGGTTTAGCTCAGGTTAAATTTCAGGTCATTTTTAGTTTGGGCAATTAGGGTATGGGTCAACCAGATTTTTTATTCGGGTTTTTATATCGAATAATCTCGAGTTTAGGTCAGGTTAGGTCTTTTTTGGTCATTTCATATTTGAGTCATGTTGGGTTTGAGCTATTTCAAGTTTGGATAATTTCTGATTTGGTTTATTTTCAAGTCGAGTTGAATGGGTTTAAGTTGTTGACTTTTTATGATCAAATAGTGTTAGATTAAATTTGGATCCAAGTTTATCGGATTAAATTTTCAAATTTGAGTGAGAACCAACCGAGGTAATTTAAATAAAGAGAAGGAATAAAAGTTATCTAATTATCAAACTCGAAACTAATATCAACCCACCTTACTACTATACCCGTAAACCAACCCAGGAATTAATAAAACTAATTTGAATGAGTGAATTTCATCCATTCCCTAACAGCTCCCACCATGCCCACCAGCCCCTCTTGGAACCATGCAATAGCATCCCCATTCTACAAGACATCAACAGTACCACATATAAAAAAGACAAAACAAATTAACTTATCATTCCTTTATTTCATTACTAGAAATTATTAGAGATTGTGCTATTCGAATTCCGTTATTTGTTAAAAAAATAAATACACAGGCAAAATAAGGGGGTTTATGGGGGCGAAGGCCGAGGGCCAAACCCTCGTGGTATGGACCATACAGCACAAGTTGAATTCGTATAGAATTATTCTTTTTCTATTTGACTTTGATTAGAACAATGTTTTTTAACCCTTAAATAGATATAGTCGAAACAATTCTTGTATCATTTGTTTTTCAATATTAGTAAATTTCTCCTCCTTTACCCGTGTTTTTTCTCGAAAGGATTTCAACGTAAAATCTGTATATTCTTATTTTTTTTCCTTATTACTTTGCGATTATTCTACCGCAATTTTCGGTGTTTAATATAATAGATATGATATTTTTTCCTCAAAGGCAAGCATGCTAAACAATAGGTTAAAATTACTACCAGCCACTTTATGGTTCATGTTATGTCCCAATTCAACATTAATTTCGATTTGCCAACTGATCACATAGATAGAAACAAAACCTTGAAGCACTTGAGGCTATGGTTGAAGTCAGAAGCTAGCAAGGTTTTGGTTGTACGGCACTGCTCTCTCATTGATCTGCCCATTATTTTCAACGCTCTAATTTCGGTTTTAGTTATTTTATGATGTTAAAATTGGAGATTTAATTTCTTTAATTTGATATAATTTCGTCTTTCTACTTTTATATGATTATTAGTACGTCTAAATTGATAGCACTATTATTTGTTGTCAATTAAATGATGACGTAGAACTTTTTTTTTAACTGTTGTTTAATTACTCAAGGTCATATGAAAATACAGTTAACAATTCAATTGATGATAAATTTATATATCACCCAAATAATGTAATTTTATTTTAAAAGTATTTTCATGTTATCCTTTTTTTTTTTTTGTATGACCAATGTATCTTTCATGTCAACTTTACCGTTTATAAAGACTAATTTTTTCGGGGTTTGTGGCAATACTTTCCAACAATGTCATCGTTCGAATTTGAGTTTTATCCCTAGACGTGTAATGTGTCTTACTACTACACTTAATTTTAACAACAATTACCACTCTTATCAAAATTTTTTTATCAGGGGTGTTAAGATTTGAATCCTGGCCATTGGTATCAACAAATAATCTTATCATTACCGCTGTGAATTTGTGGACATTACTTGCTATTTATTTAGGCCTACAAATAACATTATAATAATTAGATAAGAAATTAAATTTTAAATTTTAACTGAAATTAAAGATAAAAGAGATAAAAGACATACTAGGAGTAAGAGGATGCCCCTTACATCCACTGTATTTATTATTTTGGTCAATAAAACAAGATTTAATTATGACAACGGTCCACCATAAATTCACATATAAATTGGTCATATTAATCTATTTAGATTTTATATATGGTGTAGTCTTTGTTCTCGTGGAGCCCTTGAAATTGCCATCGTGGTGGCCATTGAATCATGAAATTTTAATATTATATAACAAACATAATGTTGTTGCACCCTATTTGAAGTATATTTTTGGGTTAATTGCAGTAATGTATTTTTTATTTAAGAGTATAATGAAAATAGCTATTAATCTGATTAATTAATTAATAGGATAAACAAATATTCAGTTTTTGAATTTGGTAATCTTTTTCACCTTAATTTTTGAAATTCTTTTATCCACATTAGCCTTTATACTTTGTAACTTTTCTCAATTTGGTCCTTAATTTAAGATTCCATTAAGATGTGATGACATATATTCAAAAATTGTGTCATGTCATCACTTAAAAGTTTTAAAATATTTATATAAAATCTAAAAAATACAAAAAATTAGAAAAAAAAACTATAAAAGCTTTTAAATTTAAAAATTCAACTGTTGATGAGTGCCACATCATCAATTTTAATGAAATCCAAATTTAAGAATAAAATTGAAAAAACTTATCAAGTTTGGGGACAGAAACTAAGATGAAAAAAATTTAAAACCAAAATTTGCTTTAACCTTTAATTAATTAATTTCACCAAAATAAAGAGATGAAAATTCTCATGTCCCTTTCATTTCGTATTTTCATATGAAAAATAATAATCTAGTTTATTGGGTAAATTCAAATGATTAGATTTCACAAATAAAATTTTAAAAAATGAAACATGTGACAACAATAATAATATATTTAAATATTTTATTAATTTGTTGTCATCCACTAACCAAATCGAGTCAGTTGTGAAATTATAAAAAAAAATATCTTTTTATTTATAAAATAACAAATATACAAATATTATTTTGAGGGTAGTATTGTCTTTTTATATAGAAAAATACATGTGCATTGAGTATTTGAGCTTGAGATTTCATTACATTTAGGGATAAATCTCCAAAATCACAGTGTAATGTTATACATGAATTCTAATTTTATAATTTAATATATGAGATTTTGATTTTATTCATTAAAAAGAAGCTAACATCATTATCGATATGATACCATTTTACATTTACATATTAAATACACAAATAATTATATTTATCCAATATAAAAATAAATTTAAATGTGTGGAATAAAATCAAAATTTAATGTATATAATTTCACAAAATAAAAATATATCAAATTGTACATTGAATTAAAATTCATGTATAACTTTAATATTTATCCCTTACATTTATAAATTCAACATTTAATTTTTATATTGTAAGTGTGACAAAATCTAGTAGGATAATTTAACCAAAGTGTTTGAGTAAATTGTTTGAATTTCATTACTAAATATTTGCATTTGAAGTTTTCTATTATTGTAATATTATTAATTATCTTAATATATTTTAATTATATTTAACTGTTTGAATAATATTATTTTAAATTAACTAAACGAAATTAAAATATTTTATTTTAATAAATTAAAAGATAAATACATAAAATCATAATTAATAGAAATTTCACTAGTATTTAAATAAGACAGATATGTTACGGTACTGGTTTTATAACCAGAAAAAAATAAAATTCTCCTGCATGAAAATATATTTAAAGGAAGATGATAGAAAGGAAGACACAAGTTTGTAAATATATATATATTATAATTCAAGGTTTGGTTTTCTGGGTATAGATGTAATCAATATGAGCTGCAAGTGTTCTTCTCATCAAGCATTCTTCTTCTTCTACAATTCCCTCGCAGCTATCCTCCAACTCAACCTTCTGGTCTGCTTCACCTTCACCCTGAAATAATATTTTCAGTATAAAAAATAATAAGACCCTTTACTAATTTTTTTAATGATAATTAAGAACAGAAGGTGAAAAGGATTTTAAGTTTTGGAGAAAATTCAATTAAGTACTGGAATAAGCATACCAGATGTACTTGAGTTATGATTGGAGTATTCTTAGCAAGTTGAACTGAAGATGCAGGTTCTGGGCGACCAACAGCAATGGGAGAAGATAATATGAAGAAGAGGAGGAACATGGTGATCATGCAAGAGAAGATGACCTTACAATACATTTTTCTGCTTCTTCTTTTTTTATTTTTTGGGGTTGAGAGATTTGGCAAATTAAGAGATGGTTGGGAGGTAATGAGTGTGCAAGGCGAGTGGTTCAATTTATAGAGATTGCCAAGATTCGAGGGAAATTATAAATTGTTATTTAAATTTACGTATTGAAGATTTTTGGGAGATAATATTTGATGGATAGTCATTTCATATGTTTTATGTATCATTAATGAATAATGGATGATTCGTAAAATAAAAACAAACATGACAGATTATTTTATGGACCCTTCCCACCACATTATTCATAGTCTCTTTCCAATTATATAATGACATTTCAACAATTTTTTTCCATATTATTGACACATAATTTTGATAATTTTTTTTACTTTGAACCCCGAACCCTAAACCTTAAACTTTGAACCCTGACCCTGAACTTGGAACCTCGAACCTTGAACCCTTAACTCGAGTTTATGGTTCAAGGTTAAGGATTTAAGGTTTAATGTTTTGGTTTGGGGTTCGAGGTTTGGTGTTCGGTGTTCATGGTTCGAGTTCGAGGTTTAGTGTTCATGGTTCAAGGTTCGAGGTTTGAGATTCAAGATTTGGGTTTAGGGTTTGAGATTTGGGGTTAAGGATTCAAGGTTCAAGGTTTTGGTTTGGGGTTCGAGATTTGGGGTTCGATGTGTAGGGTTCGAGTTCAAGGTTTAGGGTTCAGGGTTCAAGGTTCGGGTTTAGGGTTTGAGGTTCGGGGTTCGAGGTAAAAAAAATTACCAGAATTATGTATCAGTGACATGGAAAAATTGTTGAAATGCCATTATGTACTTGGAAAGGGACCATAAATGATGTGGTGTGAAGGATCCATAAAATAATTTCTCCCAATAAATTTATTTAAATATAATTAATATTTATAATCATTATATATTTTTTCGGGTGTTAGATTTCTAAGTTAAGTTTAAATAAAGTTATAAATATTTATTTATGTAAAAGCCTAAATTTGCCCGGGCAAACCAAAATCATTAAACCTTAACCATTAAAAAAAAGAATTATTAAAGTCCATTACAACTAAACAGTCCATTAACAAATAAAAAAAAACATCCCAGTTTTGGCCCAAAAGGCCCAAAAGCTTTAACCTTTCCAGAAACCCTAGGGGTTTCGAGTCCCAACCACGCAAGCGCCTCTTCCCCACGCGCGCTCGCCACGTCGTCGCAGACGGCCTCCGTCTGACCACGCGAGCCTCTGTACCTGCAACCAAGAACAGAATAACAACACAGCAGCAAAGAAAACAAAAGAAAATAGGGATTTTTGTATTTTTATTATTCGGCTATAAAGCCAGAGCCAGTAATGTAATATTTTTTTTTACGATGATTGACACGAATACAGAAATCAAAAACTAGAGATTTTTTAAGGTGATCTTCTATTTTTGCTTTAAAATTTCGGTGTTTCATTTTTCTTCTTTTGTTTTAATACGAGTATATTAACAAAATAAAAGAAAGATTTACCTGATTGGATCGACGCTGTCACGGGCGAATATCGTCGGCGCCGGAACACCTCAGACTCGTAAAGGGTCGGACGAGGGTTCGAAAAGCGTCAGAGGCTTCGTTTGGTTTCGTTTTTTCTTACTTCTAAAGCAAACAAAAGGGGTTTATATCTAGAAAGTAAAAAAGGGGAGATCGGAAGGGAAAACGGGAGATTTTTTATCTCTGGGCACCGTCTATGGCGAAGCTACGGCGGGCTCACGGCGGAACCCTAGGCCGGAGCCATAGCCGGACGGGGCCAAATTTAGGGCGAAAAAGGGGCCATTCTTTTTTTTAGAAAAACGGATTGAAATTTTTTTTTGTGTGTGTTTTCGGCTTTAAATACGGCTGGGGAAACGACGTAGTTTCACTTAAACATTTTAATGCTGAAACGCGTCAGATTTAGGGGCGTGACTCACATGAGTGACCCGACCCGGGGAAGGATCCGCGCGTTTTACGGAATTGGGATATTTATTCTTTTAGTCCTCCCGTGTTTTATTTCTTTTTAATTAAGTTTTATTTTATTTTTAATTTCACCCTTAACTTGTATTCCGTTTTCATTTTGGTCCCCGCTTAAACGCAACATTTTTGAGACTGGGAATATTTACTAGTGCAATCCTTGATCGTTTGGGCGCATTTCATTTAAGTCCTTGATTGTATTTTTACTTGTTTAAACATCATTCTTTTGATTTTGTTTTTATTTTAATTGAGATTGTTTTAATTGTATGTTTTTATTCCTTTTAATTCATTCATTTTTAGATAAAAATTGTTTTAATATAGTACTTGGAAATGTTTTATTAATTTTATATTGTTTCAATACGTTATTTTTATATATCCATTTGTATATATTTTTATTTGTCTTATTATAATATATTTTTAAATTTTTTTATTTTACTTCATTTTAAAAATTTGTACAATATTTGATTTAAATACTCTTATTGAATTATATTAAATCATTAAATTATATATTCTATTTATGTACACATATATTCCTTATCAAATTATTCTTATATACATATTATCAATTTCATAGTATTTTGTGTATGTATTTTCTTTAAAATCTATCTATATGTATATGTATATTTCTAAGTTTATTTATTTCTAATTCATTTCCTTGAAAGTCCCTATTTTATTATATGTTTTTGTTTATTTCAAAAAAAAGCCTTTATATATTATCATGTTCATAGATAAATTAATTATATTAAGTTTTTATATTATTTTTGTAGATTAAAATATGTTATTTTTTATATATTACTTACTTTGAATTTCTTTCTATATAATATTTATTTTAAGATTCATTTATATTATCATTTCATGTATTAATTATTTTCATCTTTATTTTTTAAATCTATTTCAAACTCTATCATGTGTGGTTTATTTATAAATTTTCATTTGGTTAATAATGCTTAAATTGCTTTTATATCATATTGACTCCAAGTTTTCCGTCGTTTTATTATTATTATCTTAATTTCATTTATCCACGTTTGAAGTCTTGCCATGTTTTATTCCTTTTTTAAATTAGTTATATTTTAGCTTCCGTTGTTTCTTGATTAATAATGTTGGCATTTTCAAAATAGTAATGGTGAGATTATTGTTTTTGTATATTTTGAATTGTATGTTCATTTTATTATTCTTGTCATCCATTTGTACAAAGTTGTATTCACACATTATTATCCCATGCTCGATATTATATTTTTGTCTCTCATTATCGAATAGTGACTAAATAAATATATTTTGAGCCGGTTTTATAATCACTTATTCAAAAGTTTTTCCAAATAAGGCAATATTTTGTGTTTGGAAATTCGAGAAATCGTACCCTATCGTGCTGGGCTTCGGTTTTTCGTTTGTCCAAATAATTGAATATCCTTATAAAAATATCAATGCATGGACTTTGGAAATCATGAGAGGATCTTGGCATCGAGGGTTTGAAACGTCATATCCTATCGTGCTGGATGTGATATTTTATTCCTTCGGAACAAGAGAATCTCAAATATCCAATTCGAGTTAATTAAATTTTAAAATCTTTTCAAACTTTTTGACATTAGGACATCAATTAATCAATTTGGTACCAATATTGGGCGTTGCGAGGGTGCTAATCCTTCCTCGTACGTAACCGACTTCCGAACTCATTTTCTTGGAATTCGTAGACCAAAATTAATTTCTTTTAAAATAAAATAAATTTTTTATAGGTGATCCGATCACACCTAAACAAAAAGGATTGGTGGCGACTCTACTCCATGTTCCATTTTCTTTTTAAAGCCGATTCCTGTTTTTTTTCAAAAAAATGGTTTAGACAATTTATAAGTCCTCTGTTATTTTTTATTTCACCAATAATATGATATCAATAATATTGCATTAAATATCCATCCTAAGTAAATGTGACTAATGAACCTTGGCTTGATGGTAACAAAGAGGTCTCAAATTTTAGTTTCGAAATGTATTTAGGTTTTGTACAGATTTATTTTAATTCAAGTTTAGGTATATTCTAAATATTAATTGAATAATGTATTTTAATACTTGATTCTTGTCGAAACCATTTTAAAATCGATTTTAAAAAAATGGAATCGACTTTAAAAATAAAATGGGAGTCGCCACCAATCTCTTTTTCTTAGGTGTGATTGGATCCCCTTGTAAAACGTTTCATTTTAAAATATTTGACTTTGGTCTACGAAAAAAACGAGAAAACGGGTTCGGGAGTTGGTTACGTATGAGGAAGGGTTAGCACCCTCATAATGCCCAAAAATTGGTACCTAATTGATAGAATCATGTCCAAATGTTTGAATTTTAAAAAATTTTAAAATAAGATCTCTTATTAGAAAAAAACCAAGACTTACCTATTACAAAGAAATAAAAATACCATACCCAATAAGTTAGGATACAGATCTCATAACTTTGAAGCTAGGTGCATCCCTATTTTAGAAAATTCCTACCTTGAGACACAAAACATCACACCCAATAAGTTAGGATATAATGTTTTGAATTCTCAAGAATAAGTTTTTATTTGAAATTGATAAGCTTCAATTTTGAAAATGGAAGGATATCTAATATTTTGAGTTTTATGAGAAAAATCACAACCCAATAAGTTAGGCACGATTCTTCTCGAAGACTCCAAATATCACATATCACCGTTAAAAACATTAAAAAATCTTTAATGTAAAAGGTATTAAAAAAATGATATGAGTAAGACATTGTAACATATATATATATCAATTGCAATTCTACGAAATATATTAACAATAAATAATAAAGAATAATATAACATGAATAAATAAATAATAAGAAAAAAAATGTTAAAACAATAATAAACGAATATTAAAATAATTAACAATATATAAGGATTATACATAATAAAAATAATTAGTAAATAATATATATAATAATTTAAAAATATATATATATACATAAAATATTAATCATAAAAATTATATAAATAATATATTATAATAGACTTTATACAAAACAAAATTTTAAAACTAATATATAATATAATACTTAAAAAATATAATACAATAAATAATATATAAATATTAAAATAATATATAAATTATTAATCTAAGTAAAATAATATATGATAAAATATAATATAAAAAATATTAAAAAACATATAATATATATAAAAATAATATCTAATGAAAATAATTTTGAGCTAAATAAAAATAATAAGTAATAATTATTTAATATATAAAAATACATATATATTTATACTATTAATACATTAATATATAAATGATAAATAGTATGGACAATTTAATATAATAAAATAATTTAATATAATATAAAATAATAAAATAAAATAAAAGGATAAAAATAAAATAAAACAAAGAAAACAGGGGTCAAATAGCAATTAAAAAAGGACTGAAAGGATTAAAATAAAACACGCGTTAAATATCGAGGACTAATATGAGAATTATGCCTATTTCCAAAACGACGTCGTTCTGCTTATTAGCCTTTAAGGAGCCCAAGGATCAAATTGAAGCAGAGTGTAAGTTTTGGGGCCAACTTAAAAATAAAAAGAATTTAAAATAAATGGAATTAAAAATAATAAAAATGTGGGAGGACTGAAATGGCAATTAAGCCATTCAATGAAAACGCGCGGATCTTTTCTTCGGGTCGGGTCAACGCGCGGATCTTTTAAGGTAAAACGGCGTCATTTTTTGTTTGCTATATAAGCAGGGAATCTGTAAAAAAAAACATTTAAACACCCCTTTTTAAAAAAAAACAAAGGACCTTTAAAATTTTTCTCTGGCCTTCGGCCAGAAATCAAAGCTCCGGTCCAGAATCCGTCCACGCACCATACGCGCCATCGCCCACAGTGGTGCGAAGGTAAGACTCTCGTCCTTTTTATTTTAATATTGTTTTATAAATATTAAAACATGCACGAAACAAAAATAGAAAAATAAAAATAGGAAAACAGAATATTAATCACCTTAAAAAAAAAGATAATTTATTTCTCTATATATTTTCACAACTCGCTTATGCTTTCTCTTTTTCTATCTCTCTCTATATTGTGTCTGCAGTGTCCTTTTTCCGTTACAAATCATTGTGGGTTTATATAACCCTGTAAGAAAAAAAAGAAAAATGGAAAGGAATCTGTCTTGTTTTCTTTCCTATTTCTTTTGTTGTGTTTTCCTTTTCTATGCAGGTCGAACGCGAAGGTCTTGGCGGTGGTGAGGTGCGCTAACTGCGGCGCAAATTGGGGCGTGACCGAAGGGCTATTGCGGCGCGACGATTGCTGGGGCACTTGCCCTTGTGGCGCCTAGGGTTTCAGAAACCCTAGGCCACTGAAACTGTTGAAGCTTTGGGCCGTATAGGTTTAATGGGTCAAGGTCTGTTTTGTTGGGTCTGGGGTGTAATTTGGGCTTAAGTGGGTATCTGTTTGGTTTTGGGCCAAGGGTGTTTGGGCTGTAAAAATGGACTGTTTAAAAAACATTGGACATTTATTTTTGTTATTTTTGGTTACAAGCCCGGGCAAAAATGGGCCATTACAGCTGCCCCTCTTTGCTCATTGTCGTGAAACGAGAATAGAGCAAAGACTATAAAAGGACCAATTTTACCCGGTTTTGGCCGAGTTTCGACTTCTTGATCCTCGCTTTCTTCAAATGGCTTCCAACTCTACTGCAACTTCAATGATATTGGAACTTAATCTCGATTTCAGTAAGTCTGCTAGCTTTATTCTGCTTCTTGCAATTTTAAGAATGCCAAATTGATGTCTTTGATCTGCTTCCTACAACTTCAGGAAGATAAGATCTGAAAGTGTCTTTGATCTACTTCCTACAACTTCAGGAAGATAAGATCTTCTGTCTTCAATCTACTCCCTACAACTTCAGGGAGATAAGGTTGAAATTCTTTCGATCCGCTTCCTACAACTTCGTGAAGATGAGATCTTCTATATTCACCTACTCCTCCTACAACTTCAGGAGATAAGGTGAAATTCTTTCGATTTGCTTCCTACAACTTCGTGAAGATGAGATATTCTATCTTCATCCTACTCCCTACAACTTTAGGGAGATAAGGTTGAAATTCTTTCGATCCGCTTCCTACAACTTCGTGAAGATGAGATCTTCTGTCTTGATCTACTCCTACAACTTCGTGGAGATAAGGTGAAATTCTTTTCGATCCGCTTCCTACAACTTCGTGGGAAGATGAGATCTTTTATCTTCGATCTACTCCCTACAACTTCGTGGAGATAAGGCTAAAATTCTTTTCGATCTGCTTCCTACAACTTTAGGAAGATGAGATCTTCTATCTTCAGTCTACTCCCTACAACTTCAGGGAGATAAGGCTGAAATTCTTTTTCGATCTGCTTCCTACAACTTCAGGAAGATGAGATCTTCTATCTTCAGTCTACTCCCTACAACTTCAGGGAGATAAGATTGAAATGATCTTCGATCTGCTTCCTATAACTTCAGGAAGATGAGATTTGAAAACTCACCGATATTGCTACACCATCCGCTGAGGGACATGTCCTGTAGACTCGGTTTAGTATGTTCATGCTGTATGACTATGATGCTATGATAAAAAATGAATCAAATGCTTCTAGCTATATATAACATGTTATGAAGATGACTCCTTTTAAAGGATTAGGATGCAACGACCGAAATGAATCAAATGCTCCTAATGAAATTTGCTATGATACAAAAATGTTATGAGTATGATTCCTATTCTAGGTGTTATCACTCATTTGTTTTTCATTCCTGTTTATCAATCACGTTCTGCTCCACCAGCTTGCCCCAATATAATTTCTGAGTCAGCCCCGCTTGGATCTTGAGACATGAAATTGGTATCTCCCACTGCAACTTCAGAGGAATGACATTTGGTTTCTTTCATATTTTTGTTACCACTCAAAGGTACAGAACTTGTATCACTTTTAATCTGTTATACCATTCCCTAAGTGTAATGGCCAGATGTATGAGTCTGAAATTTACATGAATGCAGGGTATCCCGACAATGATCCATTTTTACACATAGATTGGCCTTATTCGTCATTTTCCAATATAGTATCACCAACGAAGTTGTCTTATCCCATAAGAATCAAGAAGAGATAATCATTTTTCAATGTTTCCACTCTTAGGCTTGGTGAGTTCTCGAACAATAGTCATGTTTGATTCCTCATATTATTTAGAAGCTTCTAGAGTAATATGCGAAACTCCTTTTATGAAAGTGTTATTAGTCCATTAATCGTTATTTCAATATAAAATGCTTGAAAAGATTACAAAGAATGGACAAGAAAGAAATTAATCAGAGCATAGCTCAAAACAAATAAGCTAATCAAAGATAACCAAGGCAATAAATGAAAATTGATTGGTATATCTTAAAAAGAATAAAGTAAATATAGCAAAGGCTATAGAAGAAAATTAATTGGGGTGTTTCTTTGAAAAGAATAAAGTAATCAAAGATTTAAAATGGGTAAAATGGGAAACTAGGTGCCCCAGATATCGCAGCCTGAGCTTATTTTTTCCAACTTCTTGAGGATCATTTTAAGCTCAATATGTGTTTAGGGAGTCTGGAGTACTTTGTCGATGCCTCAAGACGTAATATACTTCCTCATTGCTAATTCGGACGTAGCAAGACTACTGTATGCCCCGTTTTTTAGTCAATATTTGAGCCGCCCTTTTCGGGTTTTCAACTCAAATCCCCTTTGGTCTCAAAGCGCCCTTTGCGGGTTTTCGCCTTGGCCTCTCCCTTTTTTTTTAGGCGCCCTTTACGGGTTTTCACCTTGATCTTTCCTCTTTTAGGTAAAATGTTTCTTGATTGAACTTGAATTCACCGGATTGGGCAAGTCTTCGCCATCCGTTTCAGTCAATGTCAATGCTCTTCTAGAACAGACCTTCTTTACAACATAAGGTCCTTCCCAGTTTGGCATCTGCTTTTCTCTGAAATCATTTTATAGAAGAAAAGTCTTTTTCAACATCATGTTTCCTCGTGGAATTCTCTAGGACGAACCTCTTTGTCATAAGCTTGGATAATTTTAACCTTTTCTTCAACTAGGTTCAATTAGCAAAATGTTTCCATTCCATAAACCAATGGATAAGATGTTGCCCCAGCGAGGGTTTTGGCCCACGTTCAATAAGACAGAGGGTAAATGGTAGCCCCTTATGCCAATCCTTACAAGTCTAAGTCATATAAAAAATTTTCTTTTTTTTTTCTTTTTCTTTTGGCAACTTTTGTTTTGCCTTCGTGATATGTCATCGATCTTTGGATAAACTGTAGACTTTGACTTTGTACAGTTATTTAAACGCGATCTTTTATGGCATTTGATCTTTTCCTTCATTTTTTCTTTTTTCTTTTTTCTTTTTTTTTTGATGACTTCGACCTTGTAACATTGGCATATGAAGCTACTTCCACTCTCTTAGTGAAGTAAACGATAACTATGCCGATGAGTCAATATTGACTAAAAGCTTTTGGCCCCATCACATCCATGCCCCACTTATGGAAAATTTGTGAAGAACTGGAGTAGGCATATGAATCTTGTCTTCTTTAATTCCGTATTTGCAGTATGACTGATGCAATTCCCTTCCATGGTGAATCAACAGTGCCCGATCCTCTTTGTTTAGCCTATTTCTTATTAGCCAAGGCATGTCCTGATATAATTGTGCAAAAACAACTCAATGATGTCTTGCCTTATTTTTGTGGTGAGCTAGGCTTCAGTCTTTACCTTTTCCTTAGGCTCATAATATCCAATGACCCTTTGTAGAGTAAAGTCTGTCTTTTCATCTTGTTCTACCATCTTTAACAAATCAGAAGGTAGGTTACAATCTCTGTCATCTTCGAAGTCCTTAGATCCCCTAGACCCATATCTCATTTAAAAGGAGTCGAGAACAACGCGCTCACGTCGTTGATATCTGGGTACCTAGGTACGAAGGCAAGAAATCCAAAGAATAAATGATTCTAAGGGTGATTATTGGTATAATCATGAGTAAAGAATGAAAGAATATTCTAAAAAACAAAAGAATGTATAGTATAAAATAGAAAGAATAAAAGAATATGTACTCAAAAAGATGCATTTTATTGAAATAAAATTTTAAACATATGCCTATTTCACAAAAAAAGGTTCTTGTTGCCTCTAGGCTCAAGACAACAAGTATGTTTTGGACATTACTCTAAATTAGCCCTAAAAGTGCATGGATTTCTTCCACAATCTCATTATTCAAAACACTCCCAAGCACACAAGGGTTTGGAAACTTTGTTCTCTGATTCCCTCTTTGATTTCTTCAAGGAATAGCCACTTTCTTGTCTCCTCCTTCAATTGCTGCATTCACTACCTCATTAAAGTGATCAGGTTTTGATGGATCGTCGAAATTTACAACTCCCATTTTAATGAACCTTTCGACCAACTTTTTAAACGTATTGCAGTTTTTGATTGACTGGCCCTTTATTCCCGCGTGGTACTCACATTGGGCATTCTTGTTATACCATTCTGGGAACGGAGGTTGAAACGGTTTCAGATAAAATGGAGACACCAAGTGTGCATCAAACAAACTTTGATATAGCTCCTTATACGTCATGGGGATTAGCGTAAATTAGAGCCTTTCAGAGTTTTGCCTTGGGGAAACCTGATTGCTGGTAACTACCATCCTTGGCTGGTTTACTATAATCGGCTCTGAATGGCTCTTGTTATACCTACCGGCATTACTCGTTTTCTTTTCCTTCTTCTTCAGGGCTTTTGAGGTTCATTCTTCTCCTTCCTTTGTTTCTACCAAAGCAACTGATTTGGCTCGATCATCACTCAGGTTAAAACCTGAACCCATTGGAGAATTCAATAGGGCCGAAGTATGGCATCGGGGTCCAATAATGACAGGTTCCCTATGCAGATGCGTGTCTGGTTGAGTCGGGATGCCTATTGGAGAATAAATAATGTCTTCCTCACCATCCTCACTATTGTCCACTGAGCCACTTCTTTTTCCAAATCCTTTGGCTAGTAACTGGGCTAGCTGGCCTATCATATTCCTTTGGAATTCTCGCATTTCTTGTTGGATCTCGGTCAATTGCCCCTGCATCTGTATTTGCATTTGCTCTATTCTCTCCAACCTTTGCTCCATGTTTTCCAGGTTAACTGAAATATTTTTACCTAATTAGGGTCATTTTATAAAAGTCTAATGCAAATGATGCAATGTAATGCGAATGCATGAATGCAAAGAAAGAGAGGCGTTGATTCTGAATTCAATTACATTAGAAAAACTTTACTGGAAAATAAATTTCTTTACACAAAACGGATCGCATACACGACCTTGTCCTCATAGTCCAAGTGAAAACATCAATCCTCTTCTTCGTAAAAGTCAAATCTTCTAATAGATGCCTCCTCTAGCTCCTTTTGCTTGATCTGGACCGCGATTCCTGCTCACTTGTTAGTCACTTCAAGAATGCCGAGACGTGGTAATTCTCGAATAGTCTTTGTCAACTTGAATCCTTGGGTGATAGAGTCTTGTATTCCTTCACGGACTATCAGTCTTCTCTCGTTGTGTTCACTTGGACTATATTCGGATCGTATTATAATCCACTTTATCAAAAAATCCATTTTCTTATGACCAACTTTTCTATTTAGCAATCGAATTTGAAATCAACACCTCTTTTCTATGATGTGAATGCAATGCAATCCAAACAAAAGAGAACACGTTAGCACAGGAAAAATAAATAACATAGAACACCTATCAGGGTGACCACTAGGGTTTGACATAGTTTTACCTAAGGTGGGCTCTTAGGGTTCACTATATATGGTTTAAGTTCTAAAGTTAAGGTACCTGAACCAGCAGATTCCTCGATCCTCACCCATTATAGGCTCATTCGGACCGAGTTCGGTTCAGGGGAATACATTTCCCTATGGCCATGCGAAAGTGAAAACTTCATGAAGACATAGGTACAGATGTATTCCGGAAGCAGTCCACTAGCCCATGCGGAGGTGAAAACCTCACGAAGGCATAGCTTCTTGCTTCTACTTAAGGGTGTGACCACGACGGTCATGCAGTGTAATGCAAAGAGATATATTTTAAAATCACATGCAATAAAAGGATCATATTTTTAAAATCAGAATTTTAAATTAGAACAAAAGGACATGAAACTATTAATTTTACGGCTTGACTCTCTTATTGGTCCCCAGTGGAGTCGCCAAGCTGTCGAAACCATTTTAAAATCGATTTTAAAAAAATGGGATCGACTTTAAAAACAAAATGGGAGTCGCCACCAATCTCTTTTTCTTAGGTGTGATTGGATCCTTTTGTAAAACGTTTCATTTTAAAACATTTAACTTTGGTCTACGAAAAAAATGAGAAAACGGGTTCGGGAGTCAGTTACGTATGAGGAAGGGTTAGCACCCTCATAACGCCCAAAAATTGGTACCTAATTGATAGAATCATGTCCAAATGTTTAAATTTTAAAAAATTTTAAAAAATTTTAAAATAAGATCCCTTATTAGAAGAAAAAACCAAGACTTACCTATTTCAAAGAAATAAAAAAATACCATACCCAATAAGTTAGGATACATCATCTCATAACTTTGAAGCTAGGTGCATCCCTATTTTAGAAAATTCCTACCTTGAGACACAAAACATCACACCCAATAAGTTAGGATACAATGTTTTGAATTCTCAAGAATAAGTTTTTTATTTGAAATTGATAAGCTTCAATTTTGAAAATGGAAGGATATCTAATATTTTGAGTTTTATGAGAAAAATCACAACCCAATAAGTTAGGGCACGATTCTTCTCGAAGACTCCAAATATCACATATCACCGTTAAAAAATATTAAAAAAAATCTTTAATGTAAAAGGTATTAAAAAAATGATATGAGTAAGACATTGTAACATATATATATCAATTGCAATTCTACGAAATATATTAACAATAAATAATAAAGAATAATATAACATGAATAAATAAATAATAAGAAAAAAATGTTAAAACAATAATAAACGAATATTAAAATAATTAAAAATATATAAGGATTATACATAATAAAAAATAATTAGTAAATAATATATATAATAATTTAAAAAAATATATATACATAAAATATTAATCATAAAAATTATATAAATAATATATTATAATATACTTTATACAAAACAAAATTTTAAAACTAATATATAATATAATACTTAAAAATATAATACAATAAATAATATATAAATATTAAAATAATATATAAATTATTAATCTAAGTAAAATAATATATGATGATAATTAAATATATATAAAGATAATACATAAAAATATATAATAATTTTGAATAAAGATATTTAAAAAATATAATATAAATAATATAAGTAAAACATATTATAAAAATATAAATAAATTTTATACAAAAATAAAACTTTTTAAAAAAAATAATATATGATATAATATAATATAAAAAATATTAAAAAAACATATAATATATATAAAAATAATATCTAATGAAAATAATTTTGAGCTAAATAAAAATAATAAGTAATAATTATTTAATATATAAAAATACATATATATTGTAACATCCTGAATTTATGGGCTTGTGCATTTTGTGTGCTTAAAATATTAATTTGAGAGTTTGAGGTACAAATGGGGCTCAAATTGGGCTGAGGCCTTGTTTTAAATATTTTGTCCAGACACTCTAGGGGTTTAAATTGAAGTTTTAGTAGTTTAATAAGCATTTTGGGCTTGTGGCCCAGAGGAAATGGTGCTACTAGGAGGAAGAGGAGTTGGAGTCACTTGTGCATGAGGAAGGCCCAAATTATGGTTCAATGCTAAATTTTAGGGCTAAAATTCGGCATTTAAATGAGCAGGGGGGACGGCACAATGCTAAATTTTAGGGATTTTATTGTGTGGATAATAAGTAGATAAATGCTATTTTTGAGGAGATAATAGATCAAAGATAGGAGTCATCTTTAAGTGTTTAATGCTAGCCAAAACTTTGAAGAATTTGAAAAGAAAGGGGCATTCGGTTTTAACTTAAGGTGTATGTGCCAAAATTGCTAGCAAGTTCTCATTATTCTTCTCTTTTCTCTGCCAAATTCCTACTCCATTCTTGCTCTTCTCTCTTTTCTTTTCTCGACGTAAATCAAAGCTCTTGAAGTCTCAATTGTCGAAACCCTGCTATTCTTTTCTTTTGGCCGAATCTCTCTACCCATTCCTTGCTTTTATTTTTCCAATTCTTTGTTCTTCTAAAAGCCGAAATCACTAAGATCTCACCTCCTGAAGTTTCCGAATTTTCTTTAGTGGAGTCTGCTTGTGCCGAATTTTGAAGGAAGCAATAGGTAAGTGTTGATTTCGGGATTTCAATGTTTTTTTTTCGGCTTTTCAAAGTCCCTAGCCGAATGGCTATTTAGAAACTAATCTCTTATTTTCGACATTCTGGGATCTGAAGAGGAGTCAATCGCATAGATCTCTAAGTCATAAGTTCGGTAATACTTGAATCGTGGTACTTTCGGGATTTCAAGGTAAGGGAATCTATTGATTTTAGTGTGTAAGATCGGGTAAAACACTAACCATGGCCGATTATAGGAGAGGCCCTATTGTCACATCTTTTCGGCTTTTCGAGCAAAGTTGTAGATCGTTTTAGCAAGGGTATCGACATTAATCAGGTGTGTAACTTCTCACACCATTAGATTGAATGCTACTATGTATATATATATGTATAAATCTGCTATACTCTGTTAAATGCCGAAATCCTGGCATAACGTTTGAAAACCCGATAAGGGTAAAGGATAAATACCAGGTTAGTGTTTTCTGCTATTCTTCAGTGAATGTTTCTGTTAAAAAGATATGTTTTGCATGTCGATTTCTATGTATGCTCGGGGTTGGGTGATTGATAAAAGGGGAAGTGATCTGCATTACGGTGGCTTATGCCATTTCACCGGTGACTCATCACGACTCATTTCGTGGCCTCTGCCATTTCAGCCTGGTGACTCTGTCACAACTCTGACGATGAGCAGCTAACTGCAGCATGACTGCCATCGATGGTGTGTAGCGGTGTGGGTTGATTGTAGAAATCCCCAATAGTGTGATTGGCAGGTAAGGGTGGTGTGCAGCGGATGGAAACCTAGGTTTGGGTTGGGTTTTATGTATGTTATCTATTATTTATGTGCTATATTCTGATCTGTGGGCTAAGGCCCAATCTGATGGTGCACGAGGGTTGCACACTGAGTTTCGCGACTCACCCTATTATTTTCAACAAATATCAGGTAGCACTTAGTGCATCGGACCGGGCTGGAGAGGAGAGCAAGGTGGCCATGCAAAAGAACATTTGGATTCGGCAAAAAGACTTTAATTTATTATTTTATATATTTTTTATTTAATGGGTTTTAAATCTCGTTGTAATAAGGCCACGGGCCACTAGATTATTATACTCTGTTTTGGGTTTTAGTTTGGGCTTTTATTACTGATAGACACTTAAATTTTAATTAAACTAAGGCATGTATTAAGGTTTTGGTTTTTAATTCACGAAAACAACAAATGAACTTTAAATCTTACTTAAACTTATCAAGTTATTAAGTTTCACCCAAATTTCGACATCTTTTACAAAAATCTCCTTAGTGACATACCAAATCCGGTTGTAGTGTTTGGGCCGGGTTTGGAGTGTTACATATATTTATACTATTAATATATTAATATATAAATGATAAATAATATGGACAATTTAATATAATAAAATAATTTAATATAAAATAAAATAATAAAATAAAATAAAAGGATAAAAATAAAATAAAACAAAGAAAACATGGGTCAAATAGAAATTAAAAAAGGACTGAAAGGATTAAAATAAAACACGCGTTAAATATCGGGGACTAATATGGCAATTATGCCTATTTCCAAAACGGCGTCGTTCTGCTTATTAGCCTTTAAGGAGCCCGAGGATCAAATTGAAACAGAGTGTAAGTTTTGGGGCCAACTTAAAAATAAAAAGAATTTAAAATAAATGGAATTAAAAATAAAAAAAATGTGGGAAGACTGAAATGGCAATTAAGCCATTCAATGAAAATGCGCGGATCTTTTCTTCTGGTCGGGTCAACGCGCGGATCTTTTAAGGTAAAACGGCGTCGTTTTTTGTTTGCTATATAAGCAGGGAATCTGTAAAAAATATATATTTAAACACCCCTTTTTTAAAAAAAACAAAGGACCTTTAAAATTTTTCTCTGGCCTTCGGCCAGAAATCAAAGCTCCGGTCCAGAATCCGTCCACGCGCCATCGCCCACAGTGGTGCGAAGGTAAGACTCTCGTCCTTTTTATTTTAATATTGTGTTATAAATATTAAAACATGCACGAAACAAAAATAGAAAAATAAAAATAAGAAAAATAGGAAAACAGAATATTAATCACCTTAAAAAAAAAAAGATAATTTATTTCTCTATATATTTTCACAACTGTTTGCGTTTCTCTGTTTTTCTATCTCTCTCTCTATATTGTGTCTGTCAGTGTCCTTTTTCCGTTACAAATCATTGTGGGTTTATATAACCCTGTAAGAAAAAAAAGAAAAATGGAAAGAAATCTGTCTTGTTTTCTTTCCTATTTCTTTTGCTCTGTTTTCCTTTTCTATGAAGGTCGAACGCGAAGGTCTTGGCGGTGGTGAGGTGCGCTAACTGCAGCGCAAATTGGGGCATGACCGAAGGGCTGTTGCGGCGCGACGATTGCTGGGGCACTTGCTCTTGCGGCGCCTAGGGTTTCAGAAACCCTAGGCCACTGAAACTGTTGAAGCTTTGGGCCCCATTGGGTCGTATAGGTTTAATGGGTCAAGGTCTGTTTTGTTGGGTCTGGGGTGTAATTTGGGCTTAAGTGGGTATCTGTTTGGTTTTGGGCCAATGGTGTTTAGGCTGTAAAAATGGACTGTTTAAAAAACATTGGACATTTATTTTTGTTATTTTTGGTTACAAGCCCGGACAAAAATGGACCATTACAATTCTGATTATAATTATTTGAATATATCGTAATATTTATATATTTTTTGTCATAGTTATCCAAAAGTATGGATTCAAATTACAATTTGCAATTTAATTTTAATTTCTTCTCAAAAATATAATTAATAGGGTAGATATTTAATAAACTAACAAGGTATAAAATTTTACACTTTCCTATCATTTTATTTTATAGGGGATAAGATGATGAGGCAGTCATTAAAAATGAAGTCACTTGGATTTAATTTTAAAATATTTTGTTGAATTTATATCATTATTTGGTTCAATTATTATATAGTGCATCAAATTTAAATAATTAAATATTAATAAAAATTCAGATAAAAATATAGGACCTTACCCCATTCTTAATTAGTTTTAAATTTATGTATACTTTAAAAATTTTCCAAAAGTAGCTATAGAAAGTGGAATTTTCTTTTCATTTCTTCTTTATAAAAACTTGGTACATTAATGGGTTTGAATTAAAGGTTGTAGTTTTATCAAATTAAAATTATTAATTTATTTAATTCTTTTTAACTCTACAAGCGAAGTTAAGAAATCATCATTTGTTTTATTTATTTAGTTTTTAATTTTTTAAATATCAACACATTATAGTTTTTAATCCCGCATATGGAGTTGAAAAACTCCATCGCCTGTGTATCAAATAAGATATATATATATATATATATATATATATATATATATGTATATATATTATATAATACTATTGACTGAGTTGATTTCATGAATTAAGAGACATGATGAATTTACAAAAATAAATAATCAAAACTATTATAAAATAAAAAAAATGAAGGCATATATAACATGCTTAGGGATTGAATCCATATTTAAAGTATAATATTTCCTCTCATCAAATTTGTGATTTCCACACACATATGCGCATGATAGGATTTCTAGAATAAAGAAATTTTTTTGGTACAAAGTCAAGTTACAAATTAAGAAAAAAAGAATTGCATCAACAAAATTTGAACCTTGATCATTGAGGTATTAATAAGAAGCCATAACCTGTGCTCCTTTATTAATATTTATTTATTTGGGTGGAGTATTATTTTCTTTTTCACATGTTTTAGTCATTGGTTAGCTATAAACTAATCATAATTGGTAACTTCTAGCAACTCACGTGATTTGTTTGTGGCAAAGAGAAGGAGAACTTTTCACTTATTTTAAAGAGGTCTTTTTTTGTACGAATTTTTACTCATATTTCTAATTGCATGTTTAAATTTATACTAATGATTCTTTATTTTATGCATAATGACTCATTTGGCCCTCAAACTTTACAAAAAAGTCATTTTATCCTTCCATTTAATTTTTAGCCTCTTTTAGCCCTTAAATTTGCGTTGTTTGTCAAATACTCCAAAATAGATGGAAAACTAAACGTCTATTTGCTTTGTTGATGTGGCATCTATGTGGCAGTCCATGTGTACGTCATATTAGTAATTAATTAATTTTTTAAATTTAAAAAAAATATATATTTTTATAATTTTCAATAATTTTCAATACTTGTTAATTTTAAATTTAAATTTTTAACAAATTGATTAATTGTTGACGTAACATACACATGTATGCCACGCTGACAATGTTCGTTCGTTAACTTTTCTATTCATTTTTTGGAGTAATTTGAAAAACAACGCAACTTTAACTATTTAAGGGTTAAAAGAGACGAAAATTTAAATTGAATGGTCTAAAATATTATTATATAACCCGAAACAAATTAGCACCATGAAATTAGTATATCTTCATCTTTATATATATATATATATATAGATGGATATCCTATAAACTTAGAATCCTTTGGAAAAAATACAATGTTGTCATAATGTATATCAATCCTTAGCAAATTTAGTAAAAATCTTGATAGGTTATTTCATGGTATATAGGTTTGAAGAAATGAAATAATGTGGTGAATAAAATTCAAGGAACAAACTTTGTAATGCAAATTTATCATGACTTATGGCATACACCATCCTTATTAATTTGTTCCCACCCAAAGCAATAATAAAAACGGAAGATCATTATAATGAAAGGGTGGACCATGTAATAATAAAAATTAAAATTAAAAAGAAAAAATGAGTGGACCATTCTCTCCCTTTTTTTTTTCTCGCAATAAATAAAAGGTGGGATGGGATGGGATGGGTTGGGTTGGATTGAAGTGGATAGCTAATAAATGCATAAAAATAAGTAAATTAAAGATAAAAAGTAAGAATATGTAAGCATGCATGCATGACAATCAATAAAGAAAGTATCAATAAATATTAAAAAAAAATAAAGAAATTATCAATGTTGATTGTATTAAAAATTTTGATGATTCTTAAATAAAGTTTTAAATTCAAGTTTTATGAATAGAGAAAACAACATTAAGAGAATTTTACTCTTAATTTAAGAGTCCAATCTAACTCGACTGGAGTTCAATGTTATTATCGGATGTCAGGTCACAATCCAAATCCATTTTATTTTTTAAATCTTCACGAGTTTCTTCTTGCAAAGGACCACTGTGTTGGTTATTTTCATCTCTCTCACACCTACAAATTGCAGTTGAGCGTCCTGTGTTTGCATTGCATACCATATTAAATGTTCATGCAAAGTTGATATTATTGTATATAAATATTTGAGGTGGGTATATTTTGAAATAGTTGACTAATGCTCAAGCTGAAAGTTGAATTGAGGAAAAGATCTGATTAATGCAATATTAATATTTTTATCATAATATTTTCAAGTTTGGAATAATATTACGAGGATGAATGGATGAATTAACCCGAATTTTTATTTATTGGGTTCTGGGGTTGATGGATTAATTGGAAATGATGAAATGGTGACTAAGTAGGATTGGATATTGGTATAAGGAGAGCAAGAGTTGATAGGTGAATTCAAGTTTTCCATTACAAAAGCTTAATGATTAAAGACCATTCAGACCGTTAGATAGTAAATGGTGAGAGTAAAAGGATGTATCTCACGTACATATATATATATATATATATATATATATATCAAGAATTGCTAAAGCATGATTTTCATTACATATGGCTCCATTTTCTTACCACCACTTATTTTTCCTTCACTTCATGTTTGTTTTGGACCAGACATGATGATCAATTTGTTCAACATTCATGCATGGAAACAGGCAAAACCAGTAATAACCAAACAAAAGTTACCCACTCTTTTTTCATTCATTATAGCTATGGCTAAAGACCACTCTCATTTATAACATACAAAATCATTAGTTAACGTATACACACACACCATATGTAACTCATACATGGTATTCTGGTTTTGAGTTTGACCAATCTTGAGGTAATTGAGTAGACCCGTCAATTAGGAAGGTTGAGTTAATTTTGGATAAAATTATTTCGATTTAAGTAATTTTAGGTAAAAAAAATACAATGAATTCGAATAATATTTATTTATGATTATCTGACTCAATAATATTATTTCTAGAGTATGAACATAAATTCTTTCCCTAAAATTGTAACGTATCTCATTGTATTTGTACAGCCACCAATTTGGAATATGAAACATGATTTCAATTCATAAATATTATTCCAAATTGGGAATATTTATGGTATGTGACTGGTAAGATATACCAAATATCAATAAATATTTTATTTGCAGGCGAAATATCATTGTCAGCTTCTTGCTGCATTGCAATTAGCATATACATATTTTTCATGAAACATTGAATTTTATTCTAAAATTGGTCTCCCTTAATGTCTCGCATGCACCTACTTTGCTCCAAGAAACAAGATTATATTCTTCCATAGGGACCTACCCACATGCCACATGATTATAATTACCATTATTCAATTAATATTTTACCATAATAAATTAGATGATAATACACTACTAAAAGTTTTAAAAGATAATTTAAAACAATTTCGTTTTTAATTAAGTATTATTATCTGATTCACCCACGACATATAAAATTATACATTAGGGTGGGAAAAAGATGATATAAAACTTAATAATAAAGAAGACGTTGTGGATATTTTGATTCAAATCTTATTATATGTAGATTGCCGTAAAACTTTAATTAATCCCAAAATTTAATGTAAAAATATGCATTAATACCAATCCATAAATTATATTTATCATAAGCTTTTGAGATTGTAGGGTTCATCAATCAATAAGAAGATAGCACTGTTTAAAAGTTTCCAAGTTGTCCCCAATATCACAAATGATTGCCTGTTGGAGCCTATATGCTTGCCTTTCACTCTAAATTTTTTTTATCTATCTGTTTCCAATCATCAACTTCCCCTTATACTCCCCTCCATCCCTTTACTTACATGTGCTCTCAAAATTTGCAGACTCCATTAATGGCTTCTTCTCCTGTAACATCAAAACAACTCAAAGAGCATCTTAAAGACAAACAAGAGCCTTTCACTTTAAGCATATACCTTGCTGAGAGAGGGTGTTTGGTTAAATGCTCGAGCTCTAATGATCGAAATGGTTGCTGCAGCAGTCAAATGAATTTGTTTAAGAACCTGTGGAACAAGAAGATGGTTTTTGTTTCAACAAGGGTGGTTAAGTCTAAGCTGCATAAACTTGTTTCTGGTAATAATGGTAGCTTAGAGCTTTCTTGTTGCAATAATGGCAATGAAGATGGGTTTCAGAGTACAGATTCTTCATCAAGAACTTGTAATGTGGAACCAGAAAAGGTACATAAACAATCTATGTTCTTTTAGCTGTTTTTTGTCGGATAATTACAGCAATAAAACACTTGTTGTATTGAAACATTGGTTGCAGTGGGAAAGGAAATGCATTGAAGATAAGCAACTTGACCTTATGTCAATGTTAAATAAATTGTCATCTGATGAAGGTTAGTATTTCTTTTTTCATTTTCAGTAACCCATGCAATTCTACCAACTTTAGCATATAGTAATTTTTTAACATTTTAATTTCAAGGACTAAATTTTAAATTTTTATCAAAGTATAACTATTAATAAAAAATTTTGATTTTTTTATTTAGGTTAATTATATCATACATCTCCAAATTATGGTCTATATTCTAAATTGATCCCTAAACTTCAAAAAATTTCTACTTAATTTTTCAATATATTAGTATTGTAACGATTAGGCTCTTCCATCAATTTATAATCCCAGCTTAAACATTAAATGCCAACTTGAACTATTTAAAATCTAGGTCATAGTTTAAGGACTTTTGGTTAAATTAACCCTTTTGTCCCCTCCTCTTCAATATATTAACCCTTTGTTTCTCGCATGAAGTGCATCACATCATAACAAGACAAGAAAGGCCAACATGTAAGAACTCCATTGATCTGACCGGAAATGTCAAAGCCAATAACTTTGTGTTGGCAAATTTTCCATGGAAGTTGCTTGGAAGATCACTAATGGAGAGATACACACTCATTGGCTTCAAAGAAGCAAAGGGTTCCATGATAGCCGGACCTTGCACCCTTCAATGGCGAAGCAACCAGCAGTTTGGGCATCAAAGGGAGCCTCTAATGAACCTATCGGCAATAAAATCCATGAAAAACAATGATGGAACCAATATCAGAACCAAACACAGCTATGTTCATTGGTTCATTGGGCTGAAAAATCTGGGGAACCTAATGCACGCATGCAGGAAACGTATAGGTTTTTTTGACACATTTGAAGAATGGGATTATTGTAAATTGCAGAGGGAAATTGGGTTTGACATAGGAGATACAATCATGGATGAAATTATTGAGGAAGCAATTGATTTACTCTTACAGTGAAAAATAGGTCAAATTCTATAGAAGGGTCCGTATATTATGTGTTTTTAGCGGATTAGTCCCTCTACTGCAAAGTTTCCCTTGTATACACCTGAATACAAGTTAAATCATCAATAGCTATAAATGTATGTATGTGTGAACTTTCTCTTATTCTAAACTTGAACACAGCAAAACTAATACAAACTTGTTTTTCCATCCTTTTTATTCATTTTTTTTTTTATGTTACAAGATTTCAATCAAAATCAATTATTATAAGTACTAAATTGAATAACTAAAATAGATATAGGAAAACCCACACATTTATAGAGGATGAAACTACACACATAATTGAACAACACGACCATGTCCCACAGCGCACAGGACTTGGCCACACGGTCGTGTGACTCTTGTTTTCTGTTTCCACCTTATTTTTCTATTTGTTTCGAATTAGTCCATACTTGTTTCCAAATTGATTTTAGAGTTTCAGAACCTTGATTTAAGTCTCGTTTTTGTATGAATAAATTACATATTCTTGACTGTTTATTTATCGTAGCATCTCGTAACCCTAATTCGATGATGGAGATGGACGAAGGATGTTACATTTAGTTTTTTAATTTATAGTTATCAAAAATTTAATTGTTAGTTATGGGTTAATTTTGTATATGCTTTATAAAAAACTTGTTAAGCATAAATCCTAAATAAATAGATTTAGATTTTTTTGGGTTAATTAGGTCAAACTTGAAAATTACCATTATATTATTTTAATTTTTGTCATTATATTTATAAACTAAAGATAAAATTTATCATTATACTCTAATTTTATATTGAGTTTGTTAATTTAACTTTGTTACTGTGTAACACCCCCTAACCCTAAACCGCTATTCTAAGCAGGGTTATAGAGCATTACCGCATTTTCGGACATATTCTTAACCTTATAAAAATAAATAACATACATATTGTAAAACATTCATAATGTCCCTTTTATGGGCTCTTGAGGCCCAAAATACGTGTTAGAAGTGATTCGAGACTAATTCGAGTGCTTAAGAAATTTTTCGTGAAATTCCAATTTTTTTCTCAAATACAGGGCTCACACGCCCGTGTGGTCTAGGGACACGCCCGTGTGGTCCTAAGACATGCCCGTGCTTCAGGCCGTGTCCTAATTTATGTTCTCTTTGACTTACCTCACACGGCTAAGCCACACGCCCGTGTGCTAGGCCGTGTGGTGAATTTATTTTTCGAAAATTAAGTGCAGTTTTCACACGGCCAAAGCACATACCCGTGTACCAGGCCGTGTTCCTCACACGGCTGAGACACACGCCCGTGTCTCTGCCCGTGTGGCAAAACCTGAGCATTCTGTTTTGAGAAATTAAAATTGCAGGGGACACACGGCCTAACCACACGCCCAAGTATAAGCCGTGTGTCTCACACGGTCTGGTCACACGCCCGTGTGCTAGGCCATGTGGACTCAAAATGAGCCTTATACTTCAAATTTACCAACCCTGCAAGCTTTGAACACCAAGCAATTCCAAAAACCAATCGTTCTACCAATCCAAAACACATACAAATACATTCAAAACACGTCAAATTAATCATTTTAAGTACTTAACCAAATACTCTTATAGGTAATTCACATATAATATCTAAACAATTCAATTAAACATCATTTAAACCATTATTAAATTTATGCCAATTTCAACCAAAACACTTTACTTAATTTCTTGAACATAGAATATATGTTCATATATATATATATATATATATATATAATTTTCAATTCTTATCATATTATAACAAAATTTACATTCATATCCCAAAACGACAAATTCAGCATCCTAGGTACATGCCATTTACCAAAAAGAAATGTACTTCACCACAATGAGTTCGGGATCGGCCTTGGATGCCAATTCGGTAATTTGACTTTAACCTAACCTACACACAGAAACAAACCATACGCTGAGTATAAAACTCAGTGGTATTTCTATAATCCGAATACTTCAAAGGAAATAACATTATAAAACATACACTTTTTAACCCAAATATAAACATCAGCCAATCAATAATTCATTTTATACATTTAACCTTCATTTCTCATCAATAGCTAATTCAAATAGCTTTTCTCACTTTGATTCACATATCATTTGGCAATAATAATACTCTTTTCATGAACCCTTGGTTCATGCATTTCATTTGTACAATTCAATTCAATGTCCAATGTCCAATGTCCAATTTCAAATTCACATTCAATACTATTAAATATCAATCTTATTGCCAATTCATTTATTTACCCCTATTAACACGACTCGGACTTTGGTGGATACACGGATCCAACCAAAACACACCAGTATGGCACCCAGTGCCTCATCGGATAATTCGAAGCAATAAGTTGACACCCAGTGTCTCATCGGCCATGCCGAAATAAGTTGGTACCTAGTACCTCATCGAATTTATCCGAAGTAATAATATGACACCCAGTGTCTCATCGACTTGAAGTCGAAGTATCCCTGAACACTTCCAATCCTATGGCATGCCAACTATATCCGACTTAGCCCGACATTGTTAATAGGGTATTCAATTCACTTTCAATTTTCAATCAATACACATTTCAATTCAATAATCCATATAATCACATAATCAATTCAATTCAATTCAATATCATAATATCAATACTCACCTTATTTCACTTACCATACATATTAATCAAAATACAACAATTAATATTACTAGATTCGGATTATAGAAATACAAACCAGAATTATCGAGCTACTCCTCGTTAACTTTGTCTTTTCCTTTCCTAGCCGAGGTCTCCAGCTCAACGTTAGCTACGGAATTTAAAATAATTGAAAATCATCAATACAACACAATTTAACATTAAATATTTCAATGTATAAACAACTTTTTTCTAAATTCCAATTTAGTCCTTAACCAATACTATATTTATACAAAACTAATTCCATATCTTTATTAAATTTTCACTTTAAACTAATTTCAACTCCTAATTTCATCATAAAACCCTAATTTCAAAATGCTTTCAATTCAGTCCCTATTACTCAAAACTTATGATTTGTTTTACAATTCAATCCTTTATTCAATTCTAACTTGAAATTCTATCAATTTAACCCCTAATTCTTCAATTAATTTAACATAAACTACCTCTAAAAATCAACTAACTTACAAAATTTCCACATAAATCAAGTAGTATTTTGTTCTAGGATTCCAAAAACATCAAAATTACAAGAAAATGGGTTAAATTAACTTACCAATTGAACTTGGAACCTTAAAAACCCTAATTCCCATTTTCTTTTTCTTTCTATTTTCTTTCTTTCTTTTTCGTGCCAACCTTCTGTTTCTTTTCCTATGTTTTTGTTTCTTTTATTTACATTTATTTAATTTATGTTTTATTATATTATATTATAACTTAATAATTATTTCTTAAATTATAAGTAAATACATGTATTTATTACAAATGTATGTATATTATTTAATACACATGTATTTTATTTTTACCACACACTTGGCACCTATGGCTTAATTACTAATTTAGTCCCTCATCCTTTTCTTTATTCTACAATTAAACTTTCACACTTTATTCAATTTAATCCTTACACTAAATTAACCTTAATTCAAGCTAATTCACCTAGCCATAACCTAATTAACCTCACAATTAACTTCGTAAATATTTTTAATAAATATTTACGAACCCGTTTTACGAGAACAATGACCCGAAAATACACTTTTCCAATAACCGTAAATTTCGGGTCGTTACTGTATGAGCCCAATTTAGCCCGGGGCCCATTAACAAACCAGAAACCCAAATACAAATACAAAAAAATAAATAAATAAAAAGGGTCCAAAAATTAAACAGTCCAGTTTTTTTACCAAGCACATATTACAAAACCAAACAGCAGGCCCAAAAATAACAAATCACAAATGGCCCAATAAAATAAAATAAAAACCTAAGCCCAAATGGCCCAAAATTAAACTGACTTTCAGCCAAACAGCAGAAATAGAAACCCTAGGCGCGCCACTGCCTCCTCCACGTCAACCTCCGTACACAGCTGGCCTTCTCCGTACCTGCAAGCAAGACAAGAAACGCAACACAGCACAGAGGCAAAAATGGTAGCAAAAAAACAAAATAGGGTGACAAAGCATTGTATTCGGCTATAAAAGCCACAAATGAATCTTGTATTTTTTTTTACACACAAGTATCAATCAAAAAAGCAGAATAGAAATTTCTAAAGGTGATTCTTTTTTTTTTCTTTTGTTTTATTTTTGAATAGATTTATTTTGTAAATAGAAACAAAAAAAAAACAACAAAAGAAAGGTTTACAGAAAACAAACCTTCGCTCTGGTCGCCGAAGGAGGCAGTGAGGTAGCCACTTCCGATGAAAAGTGGCCGAAAACCGAAGGGTTTTTAACATTCGGGTCGTTTTCATGAGGATTTCGGGAATTTCAGGCCGGAATTTAGGTTTAGGAGGGTCAAAATAGTAAAATAGGGGTTTTTGGTGTTTTTCGACCACCGCGGACGGCGCCGCCACCGCCGGTGTGTAACAGCCCGTATACGACCCTAATCGGAATGGTGGTTTCGGGACCACGAATCCGAGATAAAAAAATTATTTTATATTATTTTTAAATGCTTAGTATGTGTGAATTAATGTGTGTGAAATTTTCATATTAAAATTTGCTTGTTTTAGTGCATAAATATGAAAAGGGCTTAATTGCATAAGAAGAAAATTTGGTGGATAATGAGTAAATATTGAATTGATGATGTTTTGTGAATTGGGGGTTTTATAAAGTAAATTGACCATAATTAGAGATAGTGGAAGTAATGATTATGCATGTAATAGTAACTTATTTTTTATTATACTTTATTATATTTTATGTTAAACATTAGTTAAAATGTTAGAATAATAATAAGAAAATAGATTAAAAAAATAAAAGATGAAAGGTGTTCATCTTCCAAAGAGTAATGGCCGAAACTTGAGAAAGAAAGGAGAGAAAAACTTCTTTAGCATTCGGCAATTGAGGGATCAATTAGGTATGTGTTTGTTTTAAAATTTTTGATGATTTTCATGTCTTTGTGATTGTTGATCATTTTTCTATTAAACCCATGTAGTAATTTTGAACATTAATCATGCATGTAAGAAATGCCATTGATGTTGGATTGAGTTTTGTGATAGTTTTTGGTATTAAAGGAAGGATTTGAGCTAGATGAACACTATCTTGCTCTTGAGTCTTTGGTGAATGTAGCTAAGTAAGGGTTTAATTGTAAAAATAAATCATAGAAGGGTTAAATTTAGAAAATATTGAAGTATATGGACTTATAAAGTCCTTGGGAAGATTCGGCCAAGGGATGTTAGTTCAATTTTTGAGTAATTCGTGAGTATGGAATTAGGGACTAAATTGTATAGATTGAAAAAGTCGAGGGTAAATTTAGTAAATTGCTAAATTATGCATTTTTGGATTCAATTGAATAGAAATGTATTTGAATGAGTTTAAATTGGAATTATTTAGATCAAGAATAAAAGGAAATCGGATTGGATCGAGGAAAAGCAAATTAAACGAATAGCCGGAAAGCTTAATTCGTCACTTTTTGAGGTAAGTTTATAAGCAAATGGTGTTAAATGAATAAGTATTAAATTGAAATGTAAATTTTCAAATGAAATTTTGAATAAAGTCTTGATTGCCGAATATATATGGTGATTTTTAAATGTGATTGCCGAATGTGATAGTAATATGGACATGTAATTATTCATGTAAATTTCTTGGTTGGTTGAAATATATATATATAAAGGTATATAAATGTTACCAATGTGATAGAGTATTGATTAAGTATTTGTATTGACCGATTGTATGGTTGGCCTAGGTATGAAATGTTGATATGTTTGGACTGGATAACTAATTATGGGTTAAGTAGTAGTTCATTGTGGAACATGAAATGAGTGATGGTGGTGATTGAATAAATAATTATGTGTTTAATTAAGTAAGGCCGAATGTGATGGTAAATTATAGGAAGAAAGATCCGAGTTGAATGTATGTTTTTATGTATGTTCATATTTATAAAATATGAATTTATATGTTATGTTTATGTAGAGATTTGTTAATGAGCACTGTGTGTGCAGAAATATAAAGTAACGGCTCTATGTGAGCGATACGTTACAGGTGGTTGGCACTGTGTGTGCGGAAATATAAAGTAATGGCTCTATGTGAGCGATACGTTACAGGTGGTTGGCACCGTGTGTGCGGAAATGTAAAGTAACGGCTCTATGTGAGCGATGCGTTACGGAAAGTTGGCACTGTGTGTGCGGAAATGTAAAGTAACGGCTTTATGTTAGCGATACGTTACAGGAATTGAACTATGTGTGCGGGTTATCAAATTTTGTAAAGAATAAAAACTCTTGAAGGAGGTAAACGAGAGTGTCAGGTATGTATGTATGGTATGTTAAATTATTGAATTGGTAAGTTAGGTAAATCATTGAGATATATATAAAGATTAAAATTGTGGATATTAGGTTTATTTTGGTGACCTAATGAATATGATATGAGTGATTTGTAATTTGGTATGTGGATTGATTCCATAAGTTAATTAATGATTAAGTTGAGTTGAATAGAAACTTTTATAATGCTTAATTATACTTACTTTCCTTTGCTTATAACTTACTAAGCTATTATAGCTTCTTAGGATGTGTATTTGGTTGTTTTTGTTATAGATCTTGAGAGTTGAAGCTCGTACTTGGGGATCTGTCGAAGTCAAGCACATTATCACCTACTTACGTATTTTCATTAGTGTCAAATCTTAGAAATTATGGCATGTATAAGCTTGATTTCTCTTTGGTTTCTTTTGGTTGGAATGTATATAAAAGCCATGCGAAAATGGCTAAGGTTAGGTCATTTTGAACTTACATGAATTCGGTCATGGTTAAAGTATTATAGAATTATAAGTCATGATCAATGGTAATCGATGTTTGTTTATGATATGACCTACTTGTCTATATGATTTTTGAATGGTGAAAGCTAGAATTGGCATGTTGTTAGAAGTTTAGTTAAATGACTAGAGATAATTGATAAGGGTTGTGTATTGTATAGGTGTATACTAGAAATGATATATATTTGGTTTGTATGCATAATTGGTTAATGGCATAAAAAAACGAAATGAATTGACAAAAATGGGATCATGAAATGATTGAATACACATGTGTATAAGGGCATGGCCGAATATGGTAAGAAAATGATTCTAATGGATTTTGTGTGTTAGTTATTAAAATTATGGGTAAGTGAAATGAAGAAGGTCTTAGACAAAAGTGAAGCATATGTATACAAATGGTATGTGTTTGAATGTATTGATGATTTTAGAAATGAAATAAATGAATAAGCATTATATGTATATTTGATATTTGGGTTCGAATGGCCTATAAAATGGTAAATTGCTATTTGTTTGTAATTAGTCCTTAGTTAATGGTATGATATTAATTGTGTTATGAAATTTAATAATTTGATAGTAATTGGAATGTACATGCATATTAATGATACTAGAATTTGGTATGCATTTATCATGATAGTTGTTCTTAAAGAGTACTTTGAACTTGTGTGAGGCTTTGTAATGCCTGTAACCCTAATTTGGCGACAGACACGGGTTAGGGGTGTTACACGGTGACCGGTGGCCGGCACGATGGCCGATGATCGAGCCTAGGCCGGACCGGAGAGAAAGAAGAGAGAGGGGGAGAGGTTTTTTTTCTGTTTTTTTTTAAGAGAAAGAAGAAATGAATTTTAACAAAAAAAATTGACTTATATAGAGAAAGCAAACGGCGTCGTTTTGCTTAAGGCCTTTAAGTGCCAAAACGGCGTCGTTTTGACGCTTGACCCGCACGTCGACCCGACCCGCTAGGGGGGATCCGCGTGTTTTCGTCTTTTGGGATATTTGCGCGCTGGCCCCTTCCGCTTTTATGGCCTGTTAAGATTTAGTCCTATTTCTTTTCTTATTTTTTAAAATTTTACCTTGAAATTTTATTTTTATTTTATTTTGGTCCTCTACAGAACGGCGCGTTTAGAGGGCCTAGGATAATTTCCAATTTGGACCCCCTCTTTTGCGCGCATTCGATTTTAGTCCTTATTCGTTTTTTATTTTAAATCTATTACGATTTTTGCCTCTAATTTTATTATGATTTCAATATAGTCCTTTGATTAATTTATTTTATTACTTTATTATTAATTTGTCTCTGATTCTTTTTTTTTTCAAGTTAATATTATTTTGTTTTTATATCCATTATTTATCTTTTTATATCTAAGTTTTAATATTTCTTTTACTAATTTATTTTTATTTCTTTTACTTTTAGAATCCTTAAATTTAGTCTTAAGTGTATGTGTCTTATTTACTTATTTATTATTTTATTTTTATAATATTATTACTATTATTATTATCATTATTATTATTATTATTATTATTTATCATTTTTCAACTGTTTTATCTAATATTTATTTATTTGTTCGATTATTCTCACTTTTTAATTGAACCTTTTTTAGTTTTCAATTTCAAATTTATTTATTATTGCCTTTTATTTAATTGGCTTATTTTATTTTTTTATTTATCTTTTTCTTTGCCCTTATTATCGTTATTTATATTATCGCATTCATCATTATTATTTTTTTATATGTATTAATACCGTGATTTATTGTTACTCTTTTTATGTTTTATCAAGCATTTTATGCCATTATCACTACAATTTTATGTCGCATTATTTTTTACCAAAATTCAATAAAAGGGAAAATTCTTTAAAATAAGGCCATATTTCGTGTTTTGAGAAATTCGAGAGATCGTACCCTAACTTACGGGGTGTCGGTTTTCTCGTTAAACCTAAATAGCCAAAAATACTTTTAGATTTCAAAATACATGAAGTTTCAATAAAAATTAAAGGTGAACTTGTTCCCGAGGGTTCAAATATTGCATCCTAACTTACGGGATGTGGCATTTTATTATCTCGGGACAAATGGGCCTTTGATGCTCGTTTCAATTTAATCCAAGCGTTTTTTAAATTAACATTAACAAAAAGAAGGGGATCGTTTTTTTATTCTTTTCAAATTTTCAACATTCGACATTAAGACATTAATTAATCAATTAGGTACCAATTTTGGGCGTTACGAGGGTGCTAATCATTTCTCGTACGTAACCGACTCCCGAACCCATTTTCTGAATTTCGTAGACCAAAAAAGTGTTTTTTTAATAAATCAAACCGTTTATTAAAAATATCCATTTTACGAGGTGACCCGATCACACCTCATCAAAAATGATTGGTGGCGACTCCCGTTTCTCGTTTTCAGTTTTAAAATCAAAGTCGACCCTGTTTTTTCAAAAAAAAAAGGTTTCGGCAGCCTGGCGACTACATTGGGGACCAACACGAGAGTCAAGCCGTAAATGGATTATTTTCTGTCCTTTTGTCAAAAATTAGAAATCCGATTTAAAATTATGATATTTTCATTTCATTTTCGTGGTTTGCATCATTTGATATGTTTGCTTTTGGTTCGAGTCCCTTAGTATACTTTCGCGCATCATATTGCATACTCGCTCGATTTTATCCCTTTTAAGTGGGAGTGAGAAGCTATTCCTTCGTGAGGTCTTCACCTCCGTATAGGATAGTGGATCACTTTCGGGATACATCCGTACCTATGTCTTCGTGAGATTTTCATCTCCGTATAGCCATAGGGAAATGTATTCCCCTGAACTGAACTCGGTCCGCATGAGCCTATAATGGGTTAGGATCGAAGAATCTGTCGGTTCGGGTACCCTTAATTTAGAACCAAACCGCATATAGCGAGCCTTAAGAGCCCACCCTAGGTAGAACCACTCTAAACCCTAGTGGTCACCCAAATAGGTGCTCTGTTTGTCATATATGTTTTTGTACTGACGTGTTTCGGTTATGATTGCATTGTATTTTCATTATAGAAAAGAGGTGTTGATTAACGTTCAGTTGCTAAATAGAGAGCTTGTCATAAAAATGGATCTCTTGATAAAGGGGAAGACAATACGGCTGTCCGAAAATTATCCGAGAAAACACTAGAGAAGGGTGATAGTTTGACGGAAGAGTACATGACTTTGCTTCGTTGCCCAAAAATTCAAGCTGACAAAGATTATTCAAGAGCCGTTAATGTCCCGACTTTTTTAAAGAAGCTAACAAGCCTCTCGGGGATGAGTGAGCAATGGGTCGCAGCCCGGATCAAGCAAAAAGGAGCAAGTAGAGACATCTATTGGAAATTTCACGAGATTTGAGCTTAACATCCGGATATGAAGAAAAGGATCGATGTCTTTGCCTGGAGTATGAGAGCAATGTTGTATATGTATCTGTTTTATGTAAAGAAATTTGTTTTCTAGAAAATTTGTTCTAATAGAATTGAATCAGAATCAACGCCTCTTTTTGCATTCATTTCATGCATTAGCATTGCATTGCATCATGTGCAATAAAACTCACAAAAACCCTAAAATCGTGGCAGTTACACTGGAATATCATTACGGTACACGAAGAAAGACTAAAGCCATGGACCAAAGGTTGGAAAGATTAGAACAAATGCAAAGAGAGATACAGGATCAATTGCAAATACAGATGCAAGAACAGTTGGCCAAAATCCAACAGGATATGAGGGATCAGATGCTAGAATCCCAGAGAAGCATGATGAACCAGTTAACGCAGTTGCTGGCTGGGGCTAGAAAAAGGAAAGAGCCCTATGATCAATACCGAAGACGACAACGAGGACCCTACTTATCCTCCAGGCTTCACCCCAACGAACACCCAAGCACAACCACAAAGGGTGTCTGTCAACATCAGACCTCAATATCAGACCGATACTTCGACACCGATAAACTTTTTGACGGGTTTAGGCTCCAACCCCGGAGACAATCCAGCAAATCCCGTTGTCCCCGACCTTGATGATATAGCAAAAATAGGAAAGGCGAAAGTGGAGCTCCCAAAGCAACTGGAAGACAAATGCAAATGGCTAGAAGAAAATTTTAAGGCGTTGGAAAACGCTGATTACCATTGTGGAATTGATGCTAAGGAATTGAGCCTGGTCCCAGACCTAGTGCTCCCTCCAAAGTTCAAAATGCCGGAATTTGAAAAATATAACGGGACCAGCTGTCCTGAGGCTCACATTACAATGTTCTGTCAGATGATGACCGGATATGTCAGTAATGATCAGTTATTGATTCACTGTTTCTAAGACAACTTGACTGGGGCTGCGGCTAAATGGTATAATCAGCTAAATCGTGCCCAAATTAATTTGTGGAAGGACTTGGCATAGGCCTTCATGAAACAATATGGCCACGTGACAGATATGGTACCTGACAGAATCACATTACAAAATATAGAGAAAAAGCCAAACAAAAGTTTCAGGCAATATGCTCAAAGGTGGAGGGAAATCGCTACGTAAGTCCAACCGCCACTGCTAGAAAAGGAAACAACCATGCTATTCATTAATACCCTGAAGGCACCTTTTATCAATCACTTGATGGAAAGCGCAACTAAGAGTTTCTCGAACATAGTGATGTCTGGCAAAATGATAGAGAACGCAATAAGGTGTGGAAAAATAGAGGTCGGAGAAAACACAAAGAGGTCGGCCCTGAGAAAAAGAGAAAATGAGGTAAATAATGTGAGCACGTATAGTAGGGGTTATTCGAAACCGGTAACTGTGAACCAACCAAAAACGGTAACCACTGGCCATCAAGGCTCTCCAAGACAAGAGTCCAACACAAGGCAAAATACGGAGAAACTCCAGTTTACGCCTGTTACAATAACGTATAGAGAGTTATACCAAAGTTTATTTGATGCACATGTTGTGTCCCCTTTCTACCTAAAACCAATACAACCCTCATACTCGAAATGGTACGACGTAAACGCCCGATGCTAATACCATGCGGGAATTACGGGGCCCTCGATAGAAAACTGCACCGCTTTCAAAAAATTAGTCGAAAGGCTCATCAAAATGGGCATTGTAAAATTCGATGATCCATCTAGTGCAGAAAATCCGTTACCCCACCATACTGATAAGGGGGTAAATGCGATAGTCGAGAATGTGGGGAAGAAAATCAAGATGAATATTGCAGAAGTGAAAACCCCGTTGAGAAAAGTTTGGAAGATAATGGTAGAAAAAAGGGTTAATCACATAAGACTTGATGGAGAGATCCTGAGAAGCAAGGAACTATTATGAGTTCCATGATGAAGAGGGTCACGAGATTCAAAAGTGTAATGAATTCAGGGCCTTGGTGCAAGGCCTGATGGATAATAAGGAATTGGAATTCTTCGAATATACTGAAGGCCCGGAAGGAATGTTCAGAAATGGGAGCATCAATGCTATATCTGGAGATGGAGTTGGAAGAGAAAACTTATCGGGCATCCGCCTATGAGCCTGGAAGTGTTCTGAACAACTGGACTGCGGAAGAGATTCCTATAGTTTTTAGAGCTGATTCAAAGTAATGTTCAAAACGCGCTTGTTGCTTTAAGCCTAGAAGCAATAAGAATCCATTTGTGAAATAGGCTCATGTCCAACATCTTTATTTCAATAAAAAATGTATTTTTTTATCACTATGAGCAAATATTCTTTTATTCTTTCATTTCATTCATAATCACACCATACAAATAGCTATTCTTAGATTCATTTGTTCTTTGGATACTCCTTCGTGCCTATAACAGGTCTCTAGATATCAACGACATGAGCGACGCTGCTACTAATCCAGAATCTCTTTTTGAGTGAGACATGTATCTAGGGGGATCTTAGGATTTTGAAGACGACAGAGACTGCAACTTATCTCTGGATTTGTTAAGGATGGTAGAACAAGAAGAGAAATAAATTCTACCTCACAAAGAGACAGTAGAGATTGTGATCTTGAAAGAAGGAAAAGAAGTGAAAATTGGAACTTGTATAGCCGAAGAAATAAAACGAGACCTCATTGAGTTACTTCAAGAATTCAAAGATGTCTTCGCATGGTCGTACCAAGATATGCCCGGGTTAAGTACTGATATTGTAGTACACCGCCTCCCCATAAAAGAAGAGTGCAAGCCAGTTCAGCAGAAGCTCCGAAGGATGAGACCCGATGTTGTGATAAAAATAAAAGAAGAGGTCAAGAAGCAATTCGATGCTGGATTCTTACAAGTGGTTAAATACTCAGAATGGGTAGCCAACATTGTCCCCGTCCTTAAGAAAGATGGAAATGTACGGATGTGTATAGATTACAGAGACTTAAACAAGGCCAACCCAAAAGATAATTTCCCATTGCCTCACATTGACACCTTAGTGGATAATACGGTAGGCTACTCACTATTCTCCTTCATGGATGGCTTCTCTGGATACAATCAGATAAAGATACATCCTGAAGACATGGAAAAGACCACATTCGTGACCCTGTGGGGAACATTTTGCTATAAGGTGATGCCATTTGGATTAAAAAATGCGGGAGCAACGTATCAAAGAGCCATGGTAACCTTGTTTCATGACATGATGCACAAGGAAATCGAGGTTTACGTTGATGATATGATTGCAAAATCCCGAATAGAAAAGGAGCACGTGCAAGTTTTGAGAAAATTATTCTTGAGGTTGAGAAATTTTCAACTAAAGTTCAATCCGACAAAATGTACTTTCGGGGCTAAGTAAGAAAAACTGCTAGGTTTCGTAGTCAGTGAAAAGGGAATTCAGATCGACCTAGAAAAAGTAAAGGCTATATAAGAATTGCCTCCGCCACGCACTCAAAAGGAATTTTGAGGTTTCTTAGGAAGACTAAATTACATTGCCCGGTTCATTTCACAACTAACTGAGAAATGTGACCCCATATTCCGTCTTCTTAAGAAACACAATCCAGGTGTATGGGATGATGAATGCCAAAAATTTTGACAAGGTAAAAGCAAGACTGTCCAATACCCGATCTTTGTCACCACCAAGTCCAGATAGGCCACTAATACTGTATTTGACAGTATTTGACAATTCTATGGGATGTGTGCTTGGCCAACATGATGAGATAGGAAAGAAAGAAAGGGCGATATACTACCTCAGTAAGAAATTCACAAAGTGTGAAATGAGATATTTGACAACTGAGAAATTATATTGCGCCTTGACCTGGACAACTTGGAGATTGAGGCAGTACATGTTGCACCATACAACTTGGCTAATCTCAAAACTAGAATATATGATGGAGTCAACTGCTTTGAATGGAAGGATGGCCAGATGGCAAATCTGCTTTCTGAATTTGACATAGTCTATGTGAACCAAAAGGCTGCAAAAGGGAGTGCAATCGCAGATTTTCTAGCCAGTAGAGCTCTAGAAGATTACGAGCCTTTGAACTTTGATTTCCCTAATGAAGATCTAATGTATGTGGTAACTACCGAAGAAGACGCTCTAAAAATCGTCCTTGGAAACTGAACTTCGACTGAGTATCAAACGCTGTTGGTAATGGAATCGAGGCAGTCATGATATCCCCAAATGGAGATCATTATCCATTTACTTGCAAATTGGATTTTGATTGCACAAATAATATGGCAGAGTACGAAGCATGTATCATGGGAATCCGTGCGGCCATAGAACGCAAAATCAAAGTGCTAGAGGTGTATGGGGATTCTGCACTAGTAATCTATCAACTCAAAGGTGAATGGGAAACAAGAGACCCCAAGATCAATTATCGAAAGCTAGTTCTGGAATTAATTGAGGAGTTTAATGATATCACCTTCTGTTACCTCCCGCGAGATGAAAACTAGATGGCTGACGCCTTAGCTACATTAGCTTCTATGATCAGAGTAAATATACAAGAAGATATGAAGCCTATCCAAATGAGTATTTACGAGGCTCCAGCTCATTGCTACAACATCGACGAAGAGGAAGAAAAAGATGATCATCCTTGGTACCACGATATACTGCAATATGTGAAGAATCGTGAGTACCCTGATCAAGCAACTGAGAATGATAAAAGAACGTTGAGAAGACTGGCCAGTGATTACGTCTTAGATGGGGAGATCCTATACAAAAGAAGAAAGGATCAGGTGTTATTAAGATGTGTGGATGTTGTTGAGGCTAAGAAAATCTTGAAAGAAGTCCATGAGGGTGTCTGCGGAATGCATGCTAATGGTTTTACAATGGTCAGGCAAATCATGAGATTCGGGTATTATTGGTCTACCATGGAAGGGGATTGCATCAATTATGCCAAGAAGTGCCATAAGTGCCAAATTTATGAGGACAAGATTCACGTGCCTCTTTCACCTCTTTATGTTATGACTTCTCCATGGCCTTTCTCTATGTGGGGGATAGATGTCATTGGGCCAATCTCGCCAAAAGCCTCTAACGGGCACCGATTCATCTTTGTGGTCATCGATTACTTCACCAAGTGGGTAAAGGCTGCTTCATATGCCAATGTCACCAAGTTTTTAAAGAGAGAGATCATATGCCGGTATGGAATGCCAGAAAGGATCATCTCGGATAATGCATTGAACCTGAACAACAGCACGATAGCAGAGGTTTGCAGTCAGTTTCAAATTAAACACCACAACTCGTCACCATATCGCCCAAAAATGAATGGTGCAGTTGAGGCGGCTAATATGAATATCAAAAAGATTATGGGAAAGATGTCTGAGACTTATAAAGATTGACATGAGAAATTACAATTTGCTCTTTATGCTTATCGAACGTCAGTCAGGACCTCCACCGGGGCAACTTCTTTCTCATTGGTCTATGGAATGGAGGCAGTGTTACCCATCGAAGTTGAAATTCCTTCCCTTCGAGTCTTGTCAGAGCTGAAATTGGATGAAGCAGAATGGATCCAATCTCGATATGACCAATTGAACCTGATTGAAGATAAAAGGTTGAAAGCTATCTGTCATGGTCAAATGTACCAAAAACAAATGATGCGAGCTTACAAAAGGACTTCAGAGGAAAATGACTTCAGAGGACTTTAGAGGAAAATGGATGCCAAACTGAGAAGGACCTTATGTGCTAAAGAAGGAATTTTTTGGAGGAGCGTTGATATTAACTGAAATGGATGGCAAGACTTTGCCTAATCCAGTGAATTCAGACTCAGTCAAGAAGTACTTCTATAACACCCAAAACCCGGCCTAGTCGTTATGGCCGAATCTGGCGATGTCACTTGATAGTGTTTTTAGAAAACATAACTACGTTAAAACCATTTGTAGATATCTTGGCTTTCGTCAAAACGTGTCATTTAATTATTTATTACCCATTTTCAAAACATTATATGTTGCGGAAGCTTGTAAAATAATTTGCGAGTTCATGTGTATTTGATAAATCATTTATTTATTTTGAAAACTCGCATTTTGTTCTACTGCTAGCAGTTTATAAAACAATCCCAAGTTTTAAACAAAAATCCGAAAGGCCTTATTACATAAAATTTACCCCAAATATAACCAAATCATAATTAAAAATAAACCGTAAATAAGTGTCCAGAATCGTGGTCACTGTCGAATCCTCCGCTGCACTGATCCGTCTACTGCTGAGGATTACCTGTACAGATTAAACAGCAAAAGGGTGAGTTTTCGTAACTCAGTGTGTAATCCCCACAGAAAACATACACACGAAATATCGAATCTGAGCTTAATTCTCACGATTCGGGTTTGAGCGATTCTGAAAAGCGGTGTGGACCTTAGCCCACTCAGATACAGAATTAGACATATTTCAGGGCCTTAGCCCATTTCAGATAGTATATACAGAAAACAGAGTCCTACCCACAAGCCTCTACATACCAACTCCGTCCAACCCTACACACCATGTGGGGATAAAATCAACCCACCCAGCCTTACACACTATGTTATACCGAATGCGGCACATAATCAAAAATTTACAGCTGAGCTGCCAGATAACAGGCTTAAGAGCCTTTCAGATACTTCCTCCCATCATAATCAGCCCACCCCGATGCAATGCAACATACAAGAATGACATGCTATTATGCAGTTAAAACTCATACATTCATATTAGCATACGTGCTTAGTACATAAATCAAACAGTTAGATCATTCATTTAGGGGTCTAAGTATTGCTTACCGACCCTACGGTAGGTCCACAGTCGACTTGGGTGACCCGTGTAACCTTATAGAGTTTTCCAGAAAAATGGGCTCACACGCCCATGTGGCCTGCCCGTGTGGGCCCACACGGCCCAAATTGGCCTTGGCTGTGTAGATCACACGGCTTGGCCCAGAATCCCACATACCTGTGTGGTTCACCCGTGTGGGCCCACACGACCCAATTTGGCCTTGGCCGTGTGGATTGCACGGTATCGCTCGGCCCTTGCGCACGGCCGGGCTCGTCGATCACACGATCGTGTGGTGACTAACAATCTTGCACACGACCTACCACACGGGCGACCACAAGCCCGTGTGGCGTCGACAGGAAGGTTTTTGGCTTTCACTGAAACCTCGTTTTCTACATTTTTGGGTACACACCTGGTATCAAATTGATGCTAACGCAATCTCGAGCAATCCCGAACCTAAAATTGACATTACAAATATCAGAATTAGCTTATAACCACAGTTTAAACGAATCCATCATTCCAACAATGACTCACCACAACCATTTAACACTTACCTCCAAATGAACAGCAGAAACTTCACAACCTCACACCGTTAATGGCTAATCTCCAGCCCCTTGAATGACTCCTAACAATCAAAATAACCATTTTTTCTTAAGTCACATATCCACGATCATAATCAGGGTAAAACATAAATAAAATTTACCAAACAAGCGGGATGACGATTGCACGCAACGGAACGATTTGTAAAAGAGAAACGGAAAGAGTGATGGAGGGAGAGCAGAATTTGGCTAAGGAGAGAACAGAAATAGAAAAAGAAAAAAGATGGCAGAGGAGGGAGAGAGAGATAGAAGTCGATTCACTAAAGAGATATTTGGGGAAACTAATTCAATTCAAATCCCACTATACAAATGTTCACTACAACTCAAACTCTAGCTGGATATTGAAGCAAAGATACTAACCCTTGACAACACAAGGATTCGAACTCCAGACCTCCAACAACCTCAACACTCCACTTAGCCACTAGACCAGTAGGCCCATTCTGTTAATTACTTAATCACTTTAACTTATAAGCCTACCAACCAGAGTTTGGGCTTTATTCATAAAAATACCAAAATTTACCCAAGTTGAGACTTGAACTTGGGACCTCCCACACACACCCAGAACATATAACCACTGAAGCAGACACTCATACATGTCAAAATTACAAAAGCTGAATTTAAAGGAAAACGGGGCGTTACAACTTCTGCTAAAAAAAGGGTGAGGCCAAGGCGAAAACCCGCAAAGGGCGCCTTGAGACCAAAGGGGTTTTGAATTGAAAACTCGTAAAAGGGCAATTCAAATTTTGATCGAAGGTGGGGCATGCGGTAGTCTTGCTATGCCTGAATTAACGAAGAGGAGGTATGCTACATCTTGGGGCATCAAAAAAGTACTCTAGATTCCAAAATGGTCCTCAGGAAGTTCGTACAGAGAAGCTTAGGCTGCGATATCTAGGGCACTTATTTGTCCCCTCACCTATTTTGTATTCCAGCAATGTTTGCTTTCTTTAATTAATCCATTCTTTTCAGATTTTGTTCCTAATAAATTTCAATTTTGTCTATTATTACGATCCTTTTCAAGCATTTTGCATTGAAATAACGATTAATGGACTAATAATACTTTCACAAAAAGAGTTCTGCGTATTGCTCTAGAAGCTTCTAAATAGTACAAGAACCTAAAACAGGACTATTATTTAGAACTCACCAAGCCTAAGGGTTGGAAATATTTGAGAAAGAAGAGTCTAAATTGTGACCATCTCTTCGGATTTTCTATATCAGCTGAACAAGAAGACAGGATATTACGTCAGTAATACAACCTTGATGAACAATTAGCAATGAAAAACTAAGCATTAAAAAAGGATCATTCTCATGACATTCTGCATTCATACAAATAACATTCATAACACATCTAGTTAGGGGCATTTGATTCATTCTGATCATTGCATCCTAATCATTGGGCATAAGCATAGGCCCATGAAATCGATTCTACAGGTCATGTCCCCTAGAGGACGGTGTAGCAATATTGGTGAATTCACAAATCTCATCTCCCTGAAGTAGAAGTGGAGCAGAATTAAGTCGTAGATCTTATCTCCCTTAAGTTACAATAGAGTAGATCAAAGATCGCGAATCTTATTTCCCTGAAGTTGCAGCGGAACAGATTGAAGCTACAAGTTGCAAACCTTATCTCCCTAAAGTTACAGTGGACCAGATTGAAATTACCAATCCTTATCTCCTTGAAGTTGCAGTGGAGAAGATTGAAAATAGCGAATCTTATTTCCCTGAAGTTGCAGTGGAAAAGATTAAAACTACAAGTCACAAATCCTATACCTCTAAAGTTGCAGTAGGTCGGATCAAATTACCAAAACCAAACCTTATCTCCCTGAATTTGTAGTGGAGCAGCAAATCTTATCTCCCTGAAGTTGCAGTGGAGCAGATTGAAGCTACAAGTCTAATCTCCCTGAAACGGATCGAAGCACTAGTTCCTATGCCCCTAAAGATGCAGTGGAATGGAATGAAGCTACTTGAAGAAGAGAAGCACCAAAGAAGACTCGACGAGACTGGGCGAAATTGGTCTTTCTTAAAAGTCTTCGCTCTATTCTCGTTACACAACAACGAGCAAAGAGGGGCAGCTGTATGAGCCCAATTTAGCTCGGGGCCCATTAACAAACCAGAAACCCAAATACAAATACAAAAAAATAAATGAATAAAAATGGTCTAAAAATTAAAGAGTCTAGTTTTTTTACAAAGCCCAAATTACAAAACCAAACAGCAGGCCCAAAAATAACAAATCACAAATGGCCCAATAAAATAAAAAAAACCTAAGCCCAAATGGCCCAAAATTAAACTGACTTTCAGCCAAACAGCAGAAACAGAAACCCTAGGCGCACCGCTACCTCCTACACGTCAACCTCCATACACAGCTGGCCTTCTCCGTACCTGCAAGCAAGACAAGAAACGCACCACAGCACAGAGGCAAAAACGGTAGCAACAAAACAAAATAGGGTGACAAAACAAAATAGCAACAAACGGCGTCGTTTTGCTTAAGGCTTTTATGTGCCAAAACGACGTCGTTTTGACGCTTGACCTGCGCGTCGACCCGACCTGCCAAGGGGGATCCGCTTGTTTTTGTCTTTTGGGATATTTGCGCGCTAGCCCCTTCCGCTTTTATGGCCTGTTACGATTTAGTCCTATTTCTTTTCTTATTTTTTTTAATTTCGCCGTGAAATTTTATTTTTATTTTATTTTGGTCCTCTACAGAACGGCTCGTTTAGAGGGCCTGGGATAATTTCCAATTTGGACCCCCTCTTTTGCTCGCGTTCGATTTTAGTCCTTATTCGTTTTTTATTTTAAATCTATTACGATTTTTGCCTCTAATTTTATTCTGATTTCAATATAGTCCTTTGATTAATTTATTTTATTACTTGATTATTAATTTGTCTCTGATTCTTTTTTTTTTCAAGTTAATATTATTTTGTTTTTTATATCCATTATTTATCTTTTTATATTTAAGTTTTAATATTTCTTTTACTAATTTATTTTTATTTCTTTTACTTTTAGAATCCTTAAATTTAGTTTTGTGTTTATGTGTCTTATTTTCTTATTTATTATTTTATTTTTATAATATTATTACTATTATTATTATCATTATTATTATTATTTATCATTTTTCAACTGTTTTACCTAATATTTATTTATTTGTTCGCTTATTCTCACTTTTTAATTGAACCTTTTTTAGTTTTCAATTTCAATTTTATTTATTATTGCCTTTTATTTAATTGGCTTATTTTATTTTTTTATTTATCTTTTTCTTTGCCCTTATTATCTGTTATATGTATTAATACCGTGATTTATTGTTACTCTTTTTATGTTTTATCAAGCATATTATGCCATTATCACTACAATTTTATGTCGCATTAATTTTTACCAAAATTCAAAAAAAGGGAAAATTCTTTAAAATAAGGCCATATTTCGTGTTTTGGGAAATTCGAGAGATCGTACTCTAACTTACGGGGTGTCGATTTTCTCGTTAAACCTAAATAGCCAAATATCCTTTTAGATTTTAAAATACATGAAGTTTCAATAAAAATTAAAGGCGAACTTGTTCTCAAGGGTTCAAATGTTGCATCCTAACTTACGGGATGTGACATTTTATTATCTTGGGACGAATGGGCCTTTGATGCTCGTTTCAATTTAATCCAAGCGTTTTTTAAATTAACATTTACAAAAAAAGGGGGGATCGTTTTTTTTATTCTTTTCAAATTTTTAACATTCGACATTAAGACATTAATTAATCAATTAGGTACCAATTTTGGGCGTTACGAGGGTGCTAATCCTTCATCGTACGTAACCGACTCCCGAACCCGTTTTCTGAATTTCGTAGACCAAAAAAGCGTTGTTTTAATAAATCAAACCGTTTATTAAAAACATCCATTTTACGAGGTGACCCGATCACACCTCATAAAAAATGATTGGTGGCAACTTCGATTTCTCGTTTCCATTTTTAAAATCAAAGTCGACCCCGTTTATTAAAAAAAAATAGTTTCGACAGTTACATTTCTCCCCCTTAATAAATTTCGTCCTCGAAATTTACCTGAAAAGAGGTGGGGGTACTGAGATCTTATAGTTTCTTCTGGTTCCCAAGTCGCTTCTTCGATATTATGACTTCGCAACAGCACTTTTACTAATGGAACCCGTTTATTACGCAATTCTATTACCTCTCGAGCTAATATTTCAACCGACTCTTCTTCATATGTCAAATCAGGTCGAATTTCAATATCTTCTGTCGAAATAACATGAGAAGGATCTGATCGATATCTTCTGAGCATTGAAACATGAAAAACATCATGAATCCTTTGCAATTCTGGAGGCAAAGCCAAACGGTAGGCAACTAGCCCAATTCTTTTCACAATTTCATATGGCCCAATAAAACGAGGACTCAATTTTTGCTTTCGACCAAATCTCAAAATTTTCTTCCAATGTGATACTTTAAGAAATACCTTATCACCAATAGAATATTCGATATCCTGACTGTAACGCCCCAAAATATTTATTTCTGTTTCTGTAAAATTTTGACACAACTATGTATCTGGTTCAGTGGTTAATTGTTCTGGGTGTGTGTGTGAGGTCCCAAGTTCAAGCCCTACCTCTGACAAATTTTAATATTTTTCTGATCTAAGCCTTGTGTTTGGGGAGTGGGCTTATATTTAATTATTGGTGGAATCATATCAGAATGGGCCTGCTGGTCTGGTGGTTAAGTTGAGTGTTAGAGTGCTGAAGGTCCTGTGTTCGAATCCCTGCACGAGCGTGGGTATTATTTTTGCTCGGCTCTGTGATGGAGTTTCAGTTGGACTGAGAGTTTGAGGAGGTTGAAGGTTAGTGGAATAGTGGAGAGATTTGGGGGATATAGAGAGTTGTGAGTTATCCTCGTTTTTCTTTCTTTTTGGTTTTTTCGAAAAATCTCTCTCCTTCTGACATCCTATTCCCTATCATTCTGCCAATTTTTCCTTTGGAATTTTCCCCTCTTCTTTCTTTTCTTTTGTTTCCCTAATTCATCTTTTCGCTTAGTAAAGTGACTTATTCTTGTGCAGGTTTGGTAAGTCTTCTATTTCTGTTTATTGTAGTTGTTGTATTATGATCGATTAAGAATCTAACTTCTATTACAATTAAAGGTGTAGACGAAGGTCGTAAGCAGTGAGACTCGCCGCTTCGGTTTAGTAAGTGTTAACGAGGGCTCTTTATCGGTGGTAAGTCGGGTTTCTGTTAGTTCATTTTTGTCGGAATCCATTAATCAGTTGTTAAATCAGTGTTAGTTAATCTGGTTTTTAGGTTTCGGGAGGCTTAGGAGTGGTTTCACATCAAACCGATATTAGGTGTGTGCCTGAAACACATAAATCGAGCCTTCGGTAAAAGTAAAAAAAGGCCACTATCGACGCCACACGGGCGTGTGGTCATCTGTGTGGCAGGTCGTGTGCGATAACACGGCCGTGTGATCGACGAAGGCCAGGTCATGCGCAAGACACGAAAGTGTGATGGCTGGGGTGTGGCCGTGTGGGCCACACCGACTAAATCGAACTGGGCGTGTGGGCTACACTGGCGTGTGGACCCACACGGACACGCCACACGGGCGTGTGATATCTGGGCCAGGTCGTGTGATCCATACGGACAAGGCCAATCTTGGCGTGTGGGCCCACACGGGCAAACCACATGAGCGTGTGGGCCCATTTAGCTAAAATGTTTCCTACATGGGTTGCTCAAGTCGACTGTGAACCTACTGTAGGGTCGATAAACGCTACTTAGACCCTAATTCGTGTGACCTAAAAATATACTGTATGTATTGAGCATGTTAAATTTATGCATGTTTACTGATTCGTATGTATGACTGATAATTGGATTTAAGCATGTAAGCATGTAATTCTGTATGTCTGCATTGAGCATGTTTAGTTGCACCTGCATTGGGTGGGATGATTGATTATTGGAGGAACTGTACAGAAATGCTTTCATGTCTATTATCTAGCAGCTCAGCTACAATATTACTGTTATGTGCCGCATTCAGTACGACTTGGTGTGTAGGGCTGGGTGGGTGTTTTAAACCCCACATGATATGTAGGGATGGTCGGAGAATGTGTGCAGAGGCTAGTGGGTAGGATACTGATTTCTGTTACTATGTGCATACTGTATCTAAGATGGGCTAAGGCCCTAAATTATATCTGAAACTGTACCTGAATGGGCTAAGGCCTAAACTGTATCTGAATCTGTAATGGGCTTAGGCACCAGACTACATTTGACTGATAACTGTTGTTTGACTGTGTGCATGTCTTCTGTAGGGATTACACACTGAGTTTAGGTAAACTCACCCCTTTCTGTTTTATCTGTACAGGTAATCCCTAGACTTAGACGGTTCGGTGCGGCGGAGGACTCAACTGTGACCACATGTTTATTGAACTGCTTTAACTTTATTTATGGCTTTTATTTCCTAATTTGTTTGAGGTATTTTTATGTAATTTGGGACTTTTGGACTGTTTGTCTTTATTTTGGATTTTAACTATTTTCATGGACTTTTAAACTACAAAACTCAACGAAAATTTGGTTTAATTAAAAACAATATTTTTCCTCAACGCAAACAGTTTTCTTTAAATATCACGGTTTTAAAAGCTTTCACTACAGAATATGTTTTTGAACGAATCAAATTAACGAGAGAATACTTTTGAAATTGATGAGAGATAAATAGAAGCTAGTACACGAAAACGGTTTAAACTTGATAAGTTCGATTTTAAAACCCATTCCATGTGACATCGCCAGATTCGGCCATAACGTCTGGGCTAGGTTTGGGGTGTTACATTTAGTGGTATCAGAGCCATGTTACAAAACTCGGCTGTGAATTTTGGGTTTTTAAAACTTGGTTTTTAAAAGAACTAATTTTCAAATTATTTGAAATGATTTGACTGAGAATGTGGTACACCGAGTCTCCGGCGTCGATCCTGTAAGTATTCTGATAAACTATTATGATATTATAGGTAGTATGTTCTAAAAACACTCTAGTTAGTGTATACTGAAATTGTAGTGAAACTGAAACTGATAGAGACTGTACTTGCGAAAAACAAACTCTGAATTTATGATATGGCTTTACATAAAACATCTGTTAATAAATACTGAAACTGTAACTGATTCATAAAATTCGTAATACAGATGAATTTGAATAGACATGAGCGCACGAGGTATCTGTGGACGTGGTACTAAAGGCCTAGGTAAAGGCCGTAAGGAGCCTCGAGTTGAGTTATCTTTTTTGGGCAGCATGCCGAATCTAGATACGAGTGAGGCGCCGGTGTCACCTGCTACTGAGACTGGGTCTCAAGATCGCATGGCTGGGGACGACGCAATGTCCCAGGCTATGTTAAGGTTACTGGAGAAGGTCGCGAGGCCCAACACTGGATCTGGGGGCCGAGGGTCGGTTACGGAACGACTCTGATCTAATAGAGCTGAACTTTTTAGGGGTGTCACTGCAGTCGCCCCTAATGTGGCTGAGTACTGGATAGAGGCTACTGAGATGATAATGGATGATTTAGACTGTACCCCTTAGCAGAAATTGAAGGGTGTAGCCTCGTTGCTTCGCGATGAGGCCTATCAGTGGTGGCTGACCGTTAAGGAGGGCACTCAGACTGATCGTCTGTCTTAGGAGTTCTTTAAGTCTGCCTTCCAAGGGAAGTATGTGGGAACAAGTTACATCGATGCTCGTAGGCGTGAGTTTCTAAACCTCACTCAGGGAGACCGACCAGTGGCCGAGTATGAGGCTGAATTTTTTAGGCTGGGCCGCTATGCGCGAGGTATGGTGGCGTCTGAATATGAGAGATGTGTCCATTTTGAATACGGCCTTAGGGATAATCTGAGGGTACTAATAGCTTCATAGAGGAAGCGAGAGTTCTCCGTTCTGGTAGAGAAGGCGAAGATTGTCAAAGAGGTTAAGCGCGCTGAGCGCCAAAACAGAGATCGTGAGAGGGGTAAGAATAAGAGGGATTCGGAGCCCTTGAGTTCGGTACAGAAGCCTAAGAAAAAGGCCAGGACTGATAGACCGGTTAGAGCTGGGCCCCATGTTGTTCATATTGGATTGCAGCCGTGTGGAGATTATTGTAGACGCTATCAGGGCGAGTGTTGGAGGAGGACTGGGGCGTGTTTGAGGTATGGGTCATTAGAGCACCGCATTCGAGAGTGTCCACTGAGGGCCGATCATGTGCAAGTTCTGGGTTTTGGTACTGCGCAGCCACAGAGGGTAGTTCAGTAGCCACCGAGGGGCCGTGGTCAGGCTAGGGGTGGTAACGATATAGGCTATGGACAGAGAGCACCAGGCAGATGTGTTGGACAGCCTGAAGCGAGGTAGCCTGCTCTTATTTATGCTGCTCATCGCCGAGAGGACAGAGATGCTCTAGACGTTATTACGGGTACGTTCTTAATTTATGATGTACCTTATTTTGCTCTGATAGACATAGGTTCCACACATTCCTATGTAGCTAGCACTTTATCTGGAAACTTAGAGATTTTAGTTGAGATTACTTCTAGTGAGGTGACTGTGCTGGGTCCATTGGGGAAATCGGTTCGGGTTAGCAAACTGTATAGAGATGTTCCGTTAGAGGTTCAATAGACGATATTTTTGGCTAATCTGATGGAGCTTCCGTTTTGAGAGTTTGACCTGATTCTGGGTATGGACTGGTTGGTCAAGCATCGTATCAGTCTGGACTGTGCGACCAAGAGGGTCATCTTGAGAACTGAGGAGGATGATGAGGTAGTCATGATTGGAGAACGTCGAAATTATTTGATTAATGTGATCTCTGCACTGGTGGCGGAGAAACTGGTTCGTAAGGGTTGTGAAGCGTTCTTGGCCTATATTAGTGTTTCTGTTTCTAGGGACTATTGTAAAGGATATCAGGACTGTAATAGATTTTTCAGACATCTTTCCTGAGGAGCTACAGAGATTGCCTCTGAACTGGGAGGTTGAGTTTGGGATCGAGCTTCTTCCGAGTACAGCTCCGGTGTCCATCGCTTCCTACCGTATGGCACCGAAGGAGCTTACAGAGCTTAAGGCTCAACTACAGGAACTTATAGACCATGGTTTCATCCGTCCTAGTGTGTCTCCGTGGGGAGTATCGATTCTGTTTATTAAGAAGAAGGATAGGACCATGAGGATGTGCATTGACTATCGGCAGTTGAACAACCTGACCATTAAGAATAAATATCCGCTTCCGAGAATTGACGACTTATTCGATCAGTTCAGAGGGGTTTTGGTATTCTCTAAAATCAATCTTCGTTCAGGGTACCATCAGTTGAGGGTTAAGGAGGTGGATGTGCATAAGACCGCATTTAAGACTCGGTATGGGCACTACGAGTTCCTAGTCATGCCTTTCGGGTTGACTAATGCTCCGGGTGTATTTATGGATATGATGAACTGAGTGTTTCAACCCTATCTGGATCAGTTCGTCGTGGTCTTCATCGACGACATTCTGGTATACTCTAAAACTGAAGATGAGCATGATGAGCATCTTAGAGTTATGCTTCAGATTCTGCGTGAGAAGCAATTGTATGCTAAATTCAGTAAGTGTGAGTTCTGGTTTCGTGAAGTGACTTTTCTGGGGCACGTAGTATCTACTGAGGGGATTCGAGTTGATCCTAGGAAGATTGAGGCTGTACTGAATTGGAAACAGCCTAAGAATATGTCAGAGATCCGCAGTTTTCTGGGTCTAGCGGATTATTATCGGCGGTTTATGGAAGGTTTCTCATTGATTGCAACGCCCTTAACTAAGCTGCTGCGTAAGGGTGTTCCTTTTGTCTAGACTAATGTGCAGTAGGAGAGCTTTGAGAAGCTCAAAACTGTTCTGACTGAGGCTCCTGTTTTGATACAGCCTGAACCTGAAAAAGAGTTTGTGGTTTACAGTGATGCGTCGCATGTGGGCTTAGGTTGTGTTCTGATGCAGGATGGTAATGTTGTGGCATATGTATCTCGTCAGCTCAAGACGCATGAGGTAAACTATCCGACGCATGATTTGGAATTGGCCACCGTAGTCTTTACTTTGAAAATTTGGAGGCACTATCTGTACGGTAAGAGGTGTATTATCTACACTGATCATAAAAGTCTCAAGTACCTCTTGACTCAGAAAGAGTTGAATCTTAGGCAGTGTAGATGGATTGAGCTGCTTAAGGACAATGATTGTACTATTGAGTACTATCCTGGCAAGGCCAATGTGGTGGCCGATGAGTTGAGCCGTAGAGCGATGACTGATCTGAGAGCGATGTTCACTCGACTTAGTTTGTTCGATGACGGAAGTTTGTTGGCTGAGCTACAGGTTAAGCCGAATTGGATAGAATAGATTCAGGATAGGCAGTTAAAGGATGAATCGTTGGGGTTTCGGTTCTGTCAGATTGAGAGTGGCAGCACTATAGACTTTGGGCTGAATAATGATGGGGTACTTTGTTTCCGTGGTCGAATTTGTGTACCGAATGATACTGATCTGAGGCAGTCTTTTTTGAGAGAGGCGCATAGTAGCCCTTATGCTATGCATCCCGGTGGGAATAAGATGTACCGAGATCTTCGAGAACTGTACTAGTGGCCGGGATTGAAACGGAAGGTTACTGATTTTATGGCACGATGTCTGACATGTTAGCAGGTTAAGGCTGAGCATCAGTTACTTTCGGGTTTGCTGCAGCCAATTAAGATCCCGCTATAGAAGTGGGAGCGAGTAACAATGGACTTCGTTAGTGGGTTGCCTCTAACATCCGCAAAGAAGGATTCTGTTTGGGTCATCGTGGATCGATTGACCAAGTCTACGTACTTCATTCCTATTAGGACCGACTATTCTCTTTAGAAGTTAGCGAAGCTCTACATTTCTGAGATAGTGAGACTGCATGGGGTTCCAGTGTCGATTATTTCTGATAGAGATCCTATCTTCGTCTTGGTTCTGGAAAAAGTTACATGAGGCTCTGGGTTCGAGATTGGATTTCAGTACTGCGTTCCATCCTCAAACCGATGGTCAATCTGATAGGGTGATTCAGATACTGGAGGATATGTTGGGGAGTTGTGTTATTGATTTTCAAGGCAGTTGGAAAGATTATCTGCCGTTAGCCTAGTTTGCCTACAATAACAGTTTTCAGTCGAGTATTCAGATGGCACCTTACGAGGCTCTGTATGGTCGTAAGTATCGTACTCTTTTGTGTTGGACTGAGTTGGGCGAACGTCAAGTTTTAGGTCATAAGTTGCTTTCTAAGACTGAGGATAAGGTTCGACTGATTCGGGATCGTCTGAAGGCGGCTTCTGATAGACAGAAGTTTTATACGTATCTGAAGAGGCGTGATATTGAGTATTCTGTGGGGGACTTTGTTTTTCTCAAGGTTTCTCCATGGAAGAAAGTTTTGAGATTCGGTCGCAAGGGTAAGTTGAGCCCTAGGTTCATTGGGCCTTACCAAATTCTGAAGCGAGTGAGACCGGTCGCTTATCAGTTGGAATTACCTCCAGAGCTAGACCGTATTCATGACGTATTCCACATCTCGATGTTGAGGCGTTACCACTCTGATCCTACTCATATTGTCCTTGTTGAGGAGATTGATGTTAGGCCAGATTTGACCTTCGAGTAAGAGCCGGTTCAGATTCTAGATCGCGATGTAAAGGTTCTTCGGAAGAAGTCTATCCCATTAGTGAATGTGCTGTGGCGGAATCATAGCACTGAGGAGGCCACTTGGGAACCTGAAGACTAGATGCGTCAGCAGTATCCTCATCTGTTCTGATCAGGTAAATTTCGAGGTCGAAATTTCTTTTAGGGGGAAAAGTTGTGACGCCCCAAAATATTTATTTTTCTTTCTGTAAATTTTTGACACAACTGTGTATCTGGTTCAGTGGTTAAGTGTTCTGGGTGTGTGTGAGAGGTCCCAAGTTCAAGCCCTACTATTGACAAATTTTGATATTTTTCTTATCTAAGCCTTGTGTTTGGAGAGTGGGCTAATATTTAATTATTGGTGGAATCATATCAAAATTGGCCTACCGGTCTGGTGGTTAAGTTGAATGTTAGAATGCTGAAGGTCTTGTGTTTGAATCCCTATGCGAGCATGGATATTATTTTTGCTCGGCTCTGTGATGGAGTTTCGGTTGGACTGGGAGTCTGAGGAGGTTGAAGGTTAGTAGATTAGTGGAGAGATTTGAGGGATATGGGGAGTTGTGAGTTATCCCCATCATTCTACCGATTTTCTCTTTGGAATTTCCCCATATTCTTTCTTTTCTTTTGTTTCCCTAATTCATCTTTTCGCTTAATAAAGTGACTTACTCTTGTGCGGGTTTGGTAAGTCTTCTATTTCCATTCGTTGTAGTTGTTGTATTATGATTGATTAAGAATCTAACTTCTATTACAATTGATGGTGAAGATGAAGGTCGTGAGCAGTGAAACTCACTGCTTCGGTTTAGTAAGTGTTAACGAGGACTCTTCGTCGATGGTAAGTCGGGTTTCTGTTAGTTCATTTTTATCAGAATCCGTTAATCAATTATTAAATCAGTTTTGGTTAATCTGGTTTTTAGGTATCGAGAGGCTTAGGAATGGTTTCACATTAAACCGATATCAGGTGTGTACCCCAAACGCATAAATCGAGCCTTCGGTAAAAGTAAAAAAAGGCCACTGTCGACGCCACACGGGCGTGTGGTCATCTGTGTGGCAGGCCGTGTACGATAACACGGCAGTGTGATCGACGAAGGCCAGGCCATGCGTAAGAAACGACCGTGTGATGGCTGGGGTGTGGCCATGTGGGCCACACGGGCTAACTAGACGTGTGGGCCACACGGGCAAGGCCAATCTGGGCGTGTGGGCTCACATGGGCAAACCACATGGGCATGTGGGCCCATTTAGCTAAAATGTTTCCTAGGGTTGTACGGGTCTCCCAAGTCGACTGTGAACCTACTGTAGGGTCGATAAGCACTACTTAGACCCTAATTCGTGTGACCTGAATATATACTATATGTATTGAGCAAGTTAAATTTATGCATGTTTACTGATTCGTTTATATGACTGATAACTGGATTTACGCATGTAAGCATACAATTCTGTATGTCTGCATTGAGCATGTTTAGTTGCACCTGCATTAGGGTGGGATGATTGATTATTGGAGGAAGTGTACTGAAAGGCTTTCATGCCTATTATCCGTAGCTCACCGTATTATTATCTTTATGTGCCGCATTCGGTACGACTTGGTGTGTAGGGCTGGGTGGGTGTTTTAAACCCCACATGGTGTGTAGGGATAGTCGGAGATGGTATGTAAAGGCTGGTGAGTAGGATACTGATTTCTGTTACTGTGTGCATACTGTATCTGAGATGGACTAAGGCCCTTAATTATATCTGAAACTGTACCTGAATGGGCTAAGGCCTAAACTATATCTGAATCTGTAATGGGCTTAGGCACCAGACTGCATTTGACTGATAACTGTTGTTTGACTGTATGCATGTCTTCTGTGGAGATTACACACTGAGTTTACGTAAACTCACCCTTTCTGTTTTATCTGTACAGGTAATCACTGGACTTAGACGGTTCGGTGCGGCGGAGGACTCAGCGGTGACCACATGTTTATTGAACTGCTTTAACTTTTTTTTACGGTTTTTATTTCCTAATTCGTTTGAGGTATTTTTGATGGAATTTGGGACTTTTGGACTGTTTGCCTTTATTTTGGATTTTAAATGTTTTCATGGACTTTTAAACTGCAAAATTCAATAAAAATTCGGTTTAATTAAAAACAACATTTTTCCTAAACGCGAACGGTTTTCTTTAAATATCACGGTTTTAAAAGCTTCCGCTATAGAATATGTTTTTGAACGAATCAAATTAACGAGAGAATACTTTTGAAATTGACGAGAGATAAATAGAAGCTAGTAAACGGAAACGGTTTAAACTTGATAAGTTTGATTTCAAAACCCATTCCATGTGACATCGCCAGATTCGGCCATAACGTCTGGTCCGAGTTTGGGGTGTTACACCTACGTTTCAAGTCTGGATAAGATTTTTATCGGTCAAAAGCTACTTTCAGTTTATCCCAAATCTTCTTGACAGTGTCCTCTGTTTCCTATATCAATTCTGGTCCAATCATTTTTCTTTCATTTAATTCCATCCAATAAACAGGTGATCGACATCTTCGACCATATAAAGCTTCATACAGAGCCATCTGAATACTTGATTGGAAACTATTATTATATACAATTCAGCCAATAGTAAATAACGTTCCCAACCTGATTCAAAATCAATAATACAAGTTCGTAGCATGTCTTCTAAAATCTGAATTACCCGTTCAGACTATCCATCAGTTTGCGGATGGAAAGTTGTACTGAAATTAAGTCGAGTACCCAAAGACTCATGCAGCTGTTTCCAAAATCTCGATGTGAACCTTGGATCCCGATCAGAAATTATAGATAAAGGAATACCATGTAATCTCACAATTTCCCGAATATAAACATCAGCAAGCTTCTGAAGTGACCAATTAGTCCTGACTGCTATAAAATGAGCCGACTTTGTAAGCCAATCAACAATCACCCAGATGGCATTTTTCTTACTTGCCAATAATGGTAGCCCTGTCACAATATCAATCGTAATATAGTCTCATTTCCACTCGAGAATATTAATAGGCTGTAATAATCCAGTAGGAACCTGATGCTCTGCCTTTACCCGTTGACAAGTCAAGCACTTACTAACATACTCAACTATATCTCTTTTCATACCTGACCACCAATAGGATTCCCGTAGATTACAGTACATTTTCGTTCCTCCCGGATGCATTGCAAAAGGACTGTCATGTGCTTCACGAAGTATTAACTCTTTTAATTTAGAAACAGTTAGAACACAAATCCGATCTCGGAATCTTAAGCAACCATGTTCATCAATGCTGAAATTTTCTACCTTGCCGTTTTAAACCATTTCTCTTTTCTTCATTAACTTATCGGCTTCTAACTAAGCTGACTTGATTCGGTCAAACACCACTGGTTTAACTCTCAACTCAGCCAATAGACTCCCATCATTACTGATACTGAGCCTGCAAGTATTGCTCGTAATTCAACTGCAGCTTTCCTACTCAAGGCATCAGCTACCACATTTGCCTTTCGCGTATGATAATCTATAACACAATCATAATCTTTCAAAAGCTCAATCCATCGTCTTTGTCTCAAGTTCAACTCTTTTTGAGATAAAAGATATTTGATACTTTTATGATCAGTATAAATGCAGCATTTCTCACCGTATAGATAATGTCTCTAGATTTTTAATGCAAAAATTACAGTAGCTAACTCCAGATCATGTGTCGCGTAATTACGCTTGTGTGGTTTCAGTTGACGAGATGTATAAGCTATTACCTTTCCATCTTGCATTAACACACAACCCAAACCACTTAAAGAAGTGTCGCTATACACAACAAAATCTTTTCCCGACTTTGGCAAAGTCAAAACCGGTGCCTCTATCAACATTTGCTTCAACGTCTCAAAACTTCTCTGGCATTGATCATCCCAAATAAAAGGAATATTCTTTTGTAGCAGTTTCGTCATTGGCAATGCTATCTTCGAGAATCCATTTACAAATCTTCTACAGTATCCAACTAATCCCAAGAAACTACGTACCTCAGACACATTCCTCGGTGCTTTCCACTGAACAATTGCTTCAACCCCTTTCGGATCAACTCTGATTCCATCTGCAGACACAACATGTCCCAAAAATATCACCTCCGACAACCAAAATTCACACTTACTAAGCTTCCCATATAATTGTTTCTCCCATAATATCTGTAAAAAAATTCTGAGATGCTGATCATGTTCCAATTTTGACTTTGAATAAACCAATATATCATCAATGAATACCACTACAAATTGATCTAAATACGGCTGAAAAATACGGTTCATAAGATCCATAAAAGCAGCTGGGGCATTAGTCAATCCGAAAGGCATTACTAAAAATTCATAGTGGCCATACCGTGTTCGAAATGCTGTCTTCGGTACATCACTTTCTTTCACCTTCAACTGATAGTAGCCTGATCTCAAATCAATCTTCGAAAACGCAGAAGCTCCTTGCAACTGATCAAATAAATCATCAATGCGAGGTAACGGATATTTATTCTTGACCGTCACCTTATTTAACTGCCGGTAATCAATACAAAGTCGCATTGAACCATATTTCTTTTTAACAAATAAGACCGATGCTCCCCACGGTGAAATACTAGGTCGAATGAAGCCACGGTTTAAGAAGTCTTGCAACTGTACTTTCAGCTCTTTTAATTTTGTGGGTGACATACGGTATGGAGGTATAGATATTAAAGCTGTACCAGGATAAACTTCTATCGCGAACTCAACTTCTCTATCTGGTGGCAAACCCGGTAATTCTTCAGGAAAAACATCAGGAAACTCACAAACAGTTTGAATTTTACTGCATTGGCTTTCAACAGAATCAGAATTGATAACATAAGCCAAATAAGCTGCACAACCCTGATGAAGTAGTTTATTTGCCTGAATCACTGAAATGATACATGTTGACCCACTAGTACGAATACCATTTACCTCAATCTTGCCTCCATCTTCAGTCTGAATACTAAACTTCTTTTTATAACAATCTAAAATCACTCCATGTTCAAACAACCAATCCATTCCTAGAATTATATCAAAATCACCGAATGGCATTATCAGCAAGTCAACAGAGAAAATTCTATTCTGTATCATTAACAGACATCTTTGACATACTTGATTTACGGACACCGTTTGTCCCAACGGGCTAGACACATCTATAGATACTCTAGACATATTAGATTCTAACTTTCCCGACTCAACTAGTTTTGAATTAATGTACGAGTGTGAAGACCCGGGGTCAATTAAAACATAAACAGGTTCTAAATACAGTAAAAATATACATGTTACCACGTCATGAGCATCACCTTCTTCTCGAGTCCGGACCACATATGCTCTAGCAGGTACTCTAGCTTCTGACTGCTGAGTAACTATGTCACTCCCTCTCCTTGCACCTCTTCCTCTAGAAACTGAACTACCTCTACCCGATCCTCTACCTCTAGCAGTATATACTAACCTTTGTGATGTCACAGGTGCAGCACTTTCACCTTTCGGGCAATCTTTAATAAAATGATTTGTAGACCCACATTGGAAACAGCCTCTAGTTAATTTCCAGCATTCACCTCTATGTTTCTTTCCGCAGTACTCACAATCTGGAATTTCAATGTCCCGGGATGGACCTCTCACGCTACCAGTGGAGACTGTCGTCTGCTTCCCCGACTTCTATCACCTCTGTCTGATCTAAAGCTTGGTCTCCAACTACCCCGAAATTTTTTTGATCTTTTTGGTTGAGGATTCGAACAAGTAGTTTCAGTGCGTTTTCCAGTCGATCTATCAATTTCAGACTTTTTATTGAGGCCCAGAACTTGTTCTACCATCTTGGCTCGTTCAACCAGATCTACAAATTCTGTAATCCGATGAGATACTAGCTGTACTCTTAATTCATCTCACAAACCCCACAAAAATCATTTATAATCGCTACCACACTTGGCACAAATTCTGAGGCATATTTGCTAAGTCTGGAAAATTTCCATTCATAATCCACCACTGACATCTCGCCTTGTTTCAGCATTAAGAACTCTTGCTTTTTATCTTCTATGTACAGTTCTCCAACATATTTCTTCTGAAATTCTTTTTGAAATAAATCCCAAGTTACCTGCTCTGTGGGTAAATGTCGGATCACTGATTCCCATCATAAGTAGGCTTCCCCTTGCAATAATGAGACAGCACACAACAAACTTTCCTGGGGGTACATTCTAACTGTTGTGAAACTCTCTTTGTTGACTCTATCTAATTTTCAGCTGTGGATGGATCAACACCTTTCAGACCCAAAAATTCAGTGGCACCATATTTACGAAATTCTTTGATTGGGGCCCGTCTAGTAGAAGGAGTAGATGTTGTAGCAGGTGCAGTCACCACTACTTGTTGCAAGGCATTGGCTATAACTCTCAGTAAATGGGACTCATCTTTGTCTCTAACATTTTTCCGTTCTATATTAGGAGGTTGATTGTCTAACGGATTTACACTCGGTGTAGCTGATTCTGTTTCATCTAATTCTCTATCTCCGGTGTATATTACTTGATCTACATCATCCATATGTTCATCCGACATTTTAACTATAAAACAAAACAAATAATTATATCAGCATCCAAATCCTGACTCAGTTTCGACTCAACAGTGGCATGTACCTCTAGACTCATTTATGAGCTCGATTTAGTCTGAGAATCAGCTAAACCTGAATAGCTCTGATACCAATAATTGTAACACTCCCTAACCCTAAATCGTCACCGAAATAGGGTTACTGAGCATTACCGAACATTTCAGACATATTACGAACCTTATACAAATAAATAACATACATATTGTAAAACATTCATAATGTCTCTTTTATGGGCTCTTGAGGCCCAAAATACGTGTTAGAAGTGATTCGGGACTAACTCGAGTGCTCAAGAAATTTTTCGTGAAATTCCAATATTTTTCTCAAATACAGGGCTTACACGCCCGTGTGGTCTAGGGACACGCCCGTGTGACCCTAAGACATGCCCGTGCTTCAGGCCGTGTCCTAATTTATGTGCTCTCTGACTTACCTCACATGGCCAAGCCACACGCCCATGTGCTAGGCCGTGTGGTCAATTTATTTTTCAAAAATTAGGTGCAGTTTTCACATGGCCAAAGCACATACCTGTGTACCAAGCTGTGTTCCTCACACGGCTGAGACACACGCCCGTGTCTCTGCCAGTGTGGCAAAACCTAAGCATTCTGGTTTAAGAAATTAAAATTGCAGGAGACACACGGCCTAACCACACACCCAAATATAAGCTGTGTGTCTCACACGGTCTGGTCACACGCCCGTGTGCCAGGTCGTGTGGACTCAAAATGAGCCTTATACTTCAAATTTACCAACCCTGCAAGCTTTGAACACCAAGCAATTCCAAAAACCAATCATTCTACCAATCTAAAACACATACAAATACATTCAAAACATGTCAAATTAATCATTTTAAGTACTTAACCAAATACTCTTATAGGTGATTCACATATAATATCTAAACAATTCAATTAAACATCATTTAAACCATTATTAAATTCATGCCAATTTCAACCAAAACACTTTACTTAATTTCTTAAACATAGAATATATGTTCATATATATATAATTTTCAATTCTTATCATATTATAACAACATTTACATTCATATCCCAAAATGACAAATTCAACATCCTAGGTACATGCCATTTACCAAAAAGAAATGTACTTCACCACAATGAGTTCGAGATCGGCCTTGGATGCTGATTCGACAATTTGACTTTAACCTAACCTGCGCACGGAAACAAACCGTACGCTGAGTATAAAACTCAGTGGTATTTCTATAATTCGAATACTTCAAAGGAAATAACATTATAAAACATACACTTTTTAACCAAATATAAACATCAGCCAATCAATAATTCATTTTATACATTTAACCTTCATTTCTCATCAATAGCTAATTCAAATAGCTTTTCTCACTTTGATTCACATATCATTTGGCAATAACAATACTCTTTTCATGAACCCTTGGTTCATGCATTTCATTTGTACAATTCAATTCAATGTCCAATTTCAAATTCACATTTAATACTATTAAATATCAATCTTATTGCCAATTCATTTATTTACCCCTATTAACACGACTCGGACTTTGACGGATACACGGATCCAACCAAAACACACCAGTATGGCACCCAGTGCCTCATCGGATAATTCGAAGCAATAAGTTGACACCCAGTGTCTCATCGGCCATGCCGAAATAAGTTGGTACCCAGTACCTCATCGAATTTATCCGAAGTAATAATATGAAATCCAGTGTCTCATCGACTCGAAGTCGAAGTATCCTTGAACACTTCCAATCCTATAGCATGCCAACTATATCCGACTTAGCCCGACATTCTTAATAAGGTATTCAATTCACTTTCAATTTTCAATCAATACACATTTCAATTCAATAATCCATATAATCACATAATCAGTTCAATTCAATTCAATATCATAATATCAATACTCACCTTATTTCATTTACCATACATATTAATCAAAATACAACAATTAATATTACTAGATTCGGATTATAGAAATACAAACCAGAATTATCGAGCTACTCCTTGTTAACTTTGTCTTTTCCTTTCCTAGCCGAGGTCTCCGGCTCAACGTTAGCTACGGAATTTAAAATGATTGAAAATCATCAATACAACACAAGTTAACATTAAATATTTCAATGTATAAACAACTTTTGTCTAAATTCCAATTTAGTCCTTAACCAATACTAACTTTATTTATACAAAACTAATTCCATTATCTTTATTAAATTTTCACTTTAAACTAATTTCAACTCTTAATTTCATCATAAAACCCTAATTTCATTTTTTTTTCAATTCAGTCCCTATTACTCAAAACTTATGATTTGTTTTACAATTCAATCCTTTATTCAATTCTAACGTGAAATTCTATCAATTTAACCCCTAATTCTTCAATTAATTCAACATAAACTACCTCTAAAAATCAACTAACTTACAAAATTTCCACATAAATCAAGTAGTATTTTGTTCTAGGATTCCAAAAACATCAAAATTACAAGAAAAGGGGCTAAATTGACTTACCAATTGAATTTGGAACCTTAAAAACCCTAATTCCCTTTTTCTTTTTCTTTCTATTTTCTTTCTTTCTTTTTCGTGCCAACCTTCTGTTTCTTTTTCCATGTTTTTGTTTCTTTTATTTACATTTATTTAATTTATGTTTTAATATATTATATTATATTAACTTAATAATTATTTCTTAAATTATAAGTAAATACATGTATTTTTTTTTACAAATGTATGTATATTATTTAATACACATGTATTTTATTTTTACCACACACTTGGCACCTATGGCTTAATTACTAATTTAGTCCCTCATCCTTTTTTTTATTCTACAATTAAACTTTCACACTTTATTCAATTTAATCCTTACACTAAATTAACCTTAATTCAAGCTAATTCACCTAGCCATAACCTAATTAACCTCACAATTAACTTCGTAAATATTTTTAATAAATATTTATGAACCCGTTTTACGAGAACAATGACCCGAAAATGCACTTTTCTAATAACCGTAAATTTCGGGTCGTTACATACTGATTGAATTTTCCACTAATATTTTTTTACTTAATTTTGTTATTCAATTTTAATTTAAAATGATTTGAAAATAATTTAATAAATTTTTTTTATATATTTTATTTCAGTACCATTTTTTGGGGCTATCGTTTGGCATTACGTTTAGAGGTGGACATGTATTTTTCAACCCCAAAAGCAATGCCAAGCAGTTGGTTTTTAAAGTTAAAAGTAAGATAAAACAAAATGTTTTTCAATCCAAACATAAAAGTTGGGGCTTAAGTGCTTTGGTTTTTGCATTTAGTTTGATGATAAATTATATACACGACTGTGTGACACATAACAGTTTAAAAAAAAAAACCTTTATTTTCAGGTTTTTTCGAGTTCTAGTTGAGTTTTCAGATTAGATTCTCACACCTGATGATAGTTCTGATCAACCACACAACAACGCACTCTGAATCCTACATACGGTATCAAATTGCATTGATTAACAAACTCGACTTAACCCAAAATTTCACTTAAATACACCCCATTTTCAAAAGAAATCAATCCCTAAAATCAACGTACGAGCACTTACTTCACAGAAAAATAGTGTCAAAACAACGACTACTCCACTGGAGGATCTCGAATTTCGCACCCTTCGCCTAATCAAAGACCACAAGAATGCTTAACACAACGAAAAATGAGAATAAACACTAACAACTCACCTTGCTCAAAAAACGAGTTAAACCTTAAAATCAAAAAATAAATCGACATTACTTACCTTTACTTGGATTTACGATCGCAAATGAAGAATCAAGAGGTAATCCTCAATGGCAGCAAGTAGGAAACAAAACAAAAGAAAGAAAGATGGAAAACTCAAGAAAAAGAAAGGAAAGAAGAGGAAAAAGAATGTGACAAAAGAGGGGGATAAACAAAAGAGAAGAAACGTGAAAAAGGGAGGGATGTGATAAATCTAAAATAAATAAAATAAAATAGATATTCTACTAAAATCCTAACCCACTAGATTTTTAGAATTCAAATTAAAATCCACTTCCAACAAATAGCAAGAAACAAAAAGTTTTCCACATTTGCGCACAACAAAATTCAAACACAAAACCTAGGGGTAAGTTGAAGCCTTACCTCTGAACTAATAGGCTCATCATTGTCAACAAATCACAAAATCAAAAGATAAGTCCTAAGACTCCTAAAGCAAACATTTATGGCACTCAACACCATACCAAATCAAATTACATGACAAAATTTAACAATCCAAATCTAATAAAATTTGGGGTGTTACAGTATTAATGTAAATTATAAATAATTTTATTAGGTAATTTGTTCGAAAAAATTACAAGTGTACTTAGACAAAAATACTACACTTAGGGCACCAGATCCAACAATTTTTTATACCACTTCCATCCTCAGGAGCATATTACATGCCATTGTCGTAAAAAATACCAATGTATATGCCATTGCCTACAATTCCAGCATTCTATCCACAATTAGGTTATTCGACACCATATATTTCTCCACCAATAGTGTCGCAAACACCCTCAACATCACTATTCTTTGGAGGTGGGTCATCTTCGCAACCACTTATTAATACCATCGACAATATAGGATGGATACCTAGAATGCAAATGTATTCTAGCACGGAAGAACAAGATGAGGATGAAGACAATGTTGGAGATGAAGATCAAGATTAAGATCAAGATGGAGGTGGAGATAGGATGAGATGGAGGTGAAGATGAAGATGAAGAGCCGGAACCCCAACACGACAAAATCCTCCTCATAACCGACACCCACCGAGTTGTGGCATACATTCGTGCCAAAGACAGAAATATTTTTTTCATTTTAATTTTTTCTAATGTAAATAATCATTTAGTTTGTATTAAACTTTTCCATCCACAATATACTTACTCACATTTTTTCAAAAAAATGTTTGTTTATTTTTTACATCAATAATATACTTATTTACAATTTACCCAAAAATGAATAAATGAATAAATTTTTTAATTCGATCATCTCCTTAATGTTCCCTCAAAGTGTGGACAAGTTGTCCTACCATGCCAAGGATTCCTACAATAACTGCATAACCTCGGTTAGTCTATCTTCTCCCGAATGTTTATATTGTTGCGTATCTTACTAGAATTTAGTCAACTTTTTGGCTTGTGACGCAACATAACATCTAGTAGCAACTCGAATGGAGTGCTCGAAACAGACAACCACATACTTTCATTTGGAACTGGTGGGATTCAAATTTCTATACTTTATATATGCGTTTTAGTTTGTACACTTCATCATCATAGCTCATGCAATCCAGATCTGCCGAGGCACATGCAACAATTTCATATGCGCATGGAATACGAAGTGCTTGAAATCTCCTATAGTCACAGGTCCTCTGTCTCAGTTATACACGGTACGATCCCCCAATAATACCTTTGTCGAGTCTAGGGAACTCCATAACCCAAAATATTTGATTTGGACGTGAGTGACACACTGTAAACATAGAGTTTGCTCTTTCTGCATTTTTTGTAATATTTTTTTGTAATATTTGTAATATTTTGCTCTTTCCACTCGCTTTGGAAACAAGGTTGATAAGTGAAAATATGTTTCTTTGACCACCGAGGTTATCGATAAATGATACATCCCCTTCAATATGGAATTTATACATTCAACTAGGTTTGTTGTCATGTGCCTGTATCGTAGACCTTCATCATATGATTGAGTCTACTGTTCCTTGGGTATCCTATTGAGGTATTTCATATCGTTTTCATTTATAGCCCGCAAGTTCTCCAGCATTTCATAGAATTGATGTTGGACGAACTCATACCCTGTCGAAGAAAATAAAAAGTATATTTATGAATGTAAACAATGTATATGTTAAAGAATGATATAGAAAATAATATTTACTACGTACCCTGTTAATAGCATGTCGCTGCTCAGTATCCTTATGAAATTGGCCTATGTAATTTGACGCGATATAACATATACAATTCCTATGGTATGCATGATCCTATAGGCTTCCACGTCGATCAGTTGCAGCTTGTATTTCGGGTGCCTTATTAGAAATGATGCATATATCGAAGGGTAGTAGGCCTTTATTCAGGTAGCTTTCTTTGGACATAGTATGTGCATATGTGGTGTGTAGAGGTATTCATGGGCTGGGTCAAGTCTAAGCATGATATTAACACACTTTATGCTTGCCCAAGCCTGGTCTGACCCAAAATATGAGTCTAAAATTTGCCTAAACCCGCCCAGATTTGTATATGGTTAATCCAAGCCCATTTTAGGCCCACCCATATTATTTTTAAAATATATATATAATTATATTATATTAATTTAATATTTAATAAATTTTCATGTTTATTAAAATTTTATATATAATTATCTTAATATTTTTAGTGTTTACATTATATTAGTATTATATATGGGCGGACTAGACTCGAGCCTTAAATGTTCAAGCCCGAGCTTGACCTATATTTTGAATGGGCCTAATTTTTTTGCTCAAACCCATTTTTCAAACCAAACATTTTTGTCCAAACCCTCTTGAATTTCAGGAAGACCTTCGGCCCTAGACTGATAACTCGACCTATGAACATGTGTAGTGTGGGTATGCCCCTAGTACTAACCTTATAATTGTAGAATACCAAAAAATAAACCAAATTTGAGTACTGAGATTAGCCACAACTTATGTATGATTCAGAGGCTAATGGTAAAATTTTGCCTATAATACAGAATTATATATATATATATATATAGTAAATTACAAGTTTAATCATTTATATATGCTTAAAATTAAGTTTTAGTCATTAAAGTCTTTTTTTAAGATAGTCATTGAGGTTCTAAAACTACAATAACTGAATCGTTAATGATCCGACGTGGCATGTTAACTTCACCTTTAAGATTTTAATTTTAGGTTAAATTCTTCATCTAATCCCTGTACTATTCCAATTATTTTTTCATTTAACTTTTTTTCTTCTTCTTTTTCTTTTCTTTGTTCTCCTTTTAATTCTTTATTCCCCTTTATATTTCTTTTTAAAATATTTGATACTTTGATGTCTGATATGACCAAGTAGTCAGTGGTGGTGAGATTTGAGTGTGGGATTTTCTTGAATGAGCTATTTGTGTTCTTTATTTTGCAATGCTTGGTTAATTTCTACCATTCAAACCACAATTTTGAACATGAAAACCCTTTTTTTTCCCTCTTCAAAAGCAGAAAAAATTAATGAGTACAGGGACTAGCTGCACAATTTGATCTGAAATTAAAAGGAATAAAGCAATATTTAGTCCTTGAACTTGGTAATTTTTTCCACCTTAGTCTTTAAACATTTTTTGTCTATATTAGTCTTGGAACTTGGCATTTTTTCTCAATTTGGTCCATTAACTTAGATTGTGTTATGTCATCACTTAAAAAATTTTATTTTTTTATAATTTTAATAATTTTTAGATTTTATTTTTTATTTTCAAGTAATAATAGACATTTTGAGAGTGTGCCACTTCATGATATATTAACGGAATCCAAGTTCAAGGATCAAATTGAGAAAAATTGTCAAACTCAAGACCTAAATATTGCTTTATCCCAAATAAAAACCTATAGGTGAAGTTAGCATGCCACCCCAAATTGTTGTCACACCATCAAAACAATTAACCGCTAAGTAACTATAACATAAAAAATAATAACATTATTAAGCATATGGTAATTTTTAAAACTTTGAAGAGAAAACATAATTTTAAGCAAACATAAATGACTAAACTTGCAATTTACCCATATGTATATACAGACAGAAGCACAGGACAGGGGCATCTTGTGTTGCTTATCATCCAAGATAATCAAAATCCCCTTTTTCTTTGCAGCCTTTAGCAAAATCTGGAGTATTTTCGAACCAAAAAAAGGAAATATAACAACAATGAAACTGAGACTGAGAAATCATGAATCCAGAGAAACCCTGAGAATCCAACTCCCATCTCCTTGCTCTTTTCTTCAACTCCAGGAAGCCCTTTCCCTCTCCCTCCCTCCGCCCCATCCTCCTCCCTTTTCCCTCCGTTTTTCCCTCAACGCCAACGATTTGCTCCTCCCGCCCTCCCCTCACGCTTCCCTCCATTCCCTCGGCGTCGCCGCCGGCGACCTTCTTTACTTCTCCTCCAACCCCACCGCTTTTTCCGCTGTTTCAGTAACCCAAATGGATGACCCCAATCAGGTGCCGGACAACAACAACAATCAAGAGACCCAAATGCAAGAATTGCCTCAATTTGAAGAACCCATGTCGAAAGATCCCGAATTTTCTCCAGAAACTGTGGACATCGATGCCTCTGCCCTTAGCGAAAGGTTGTCCGAGCCCTACTTCTTGAGGAAGGTTTTGGGGGAAGAGCTGGGTGATAGTGGCTGCATTCACAAGCTGTTGGCGATTTCGGTCCACGCCGTTTTACTCGAGTCGGGTTTCGTGGGGATCGATCCAATTTCGGGGCTCCGAACCGATCGGTTTCATTTGCCAGATGAGTTTCCTTCTCCTGTCTCATTTCACTATTCCCTGCCTGAACTGTTGAGGTCTAATTTGACTGATTATGTAGTTTTAAAGTTTCAGACTTTAGGCCATTTCTTTCAGGTTTATGGGTCTTTGTTTAAGGGTTCAAGTTTATATAAATTGTCTCTGGATGAAACTAGGTTTGCTCCAACTTTGAATTTAGTGTGGGAAAATTGTGATAAAAATGATGCTATGGATGATAAGAAAGATGGGTCTTTTGTTTCGTATCCTGAGAGTGAAGTTTTCGAGTTTTGGAAGATTGTTAAAGATGGGCTTGCATTGCCATTGTTAATAGACCTCTGTGATAAGACTGGTTTGGCCCTTCCGGTTTGTTTGATTCGTCTCCCAGCCGAGTTAAAGGTCAAGATCCTGGAGTCGTTGCCCGGTGTCGATATCGCGAGGATGGAATGCGTTTGCTCGGAGATGCGATACCTGGCTTCCAACAATGATCTGTGGAAGCAGAAATTTAAAGAAGAGTTTGGGTGTACGTCAGGAACTGTAGCAATGGGGAACTGGAAAAAGATGTTTATTTCATGTTGGGAGAGTAGGAAGAAGCGAAATCGGGCGATTACGAGGTGGCAAGGGTTTGCTCGTGTTGATAATAGACCGCTATACTTCCCGATTTGGAGAGATCCCAATCCATTCTTTCCTTCATTCGGAGTTCCTCACGTAATTGGAGGTGAGCACGATGCATCACCATTTGTTGCTCCTCATCCTTACATGCCCTGTGTTCATCAACATCCATTTCGAGGGCGACAGAATCTCAGACATCGCTGCAATCACGGAGAAAGACAGAATGATGCATAGTAGCCAGTGACTACTTTACCACCTATCCCTTGTCGAGAAATTGAGATGTGATTTAGGTAAAAATCATAGAAAGATCATGTTTAAATATATGTTTTTTGCATTTGAGAACCAAGTCTTTTGCTAGAAAGGGAAGAAGCAAAATGTGAGTGTGCCAGGTTCTTCAGTATGGTTTTGATGCTTGTAAGGTACCATGAGTGACGTTACCAGCTAACTAAGCTACTTTGTTTGATGATATCCTTTGGATTTTAATAATAATGAAAGGGATGCTTATGCTTTTGTAAATCTGGTAATGTGTTTTTGTTGTTAGTGTTGTATATGATTTTGGCAATTTTATTTTTAATGTTGTTTTCTTCATATCCTTGGTAGTGCTGTCGGCAAAATTGGGTTGGCTTTTAATCTTAGCTTCAGGTATATAATCCGTTTTTGCATTAAATAACATTAATTATATAATAAGTTGGAGTTTCATCATACCTAAATACCCTTGTTTTAGTTAGATTTTATTCTGGTTTAAGTTCCATTATGTGTATCGGTGATAGTTATCCGGATATGTATTATTAGTACATACAATTGTTATTACACCTAGAATCTAAGCCATTGTGAGGGTCCCATACGTGTATGTATAGATGTAATTAGAGTTTTTTCCAAGTGCTTTCATGTATTTGGAGTATCTTTCCAAGTTATATATGTGTTAGACCCGAATGTTTAAGAAAAATGTTTTTATTACACATAAATTTAAAAAGTTGTTCAATACATAACATGCTCTTCCTCATCAGCTACTACTAGGGAAGGAGAAATTTTGGAAATATAAATCACCCAAGGGCGAGGTGGATTAGAATGTGCTTCCTAACTAAACTAATCACGAGGAACAATTTCTATAAGGATTAAGTTTTTCTAAAAACTACATTTATGGGAGTCTTATTGTCTAAAGTATAGTTTTTTTTTTTTTAATAAGTATTTATATACCTATAAATAAAAAGAAAGTCGATCTTCCTCCTGCTAGTCACACGTGATACACATTTATCAGGTATCTTTTTGCATTTTATAAAAAATGATTGATTTTCAGTTTTTGGTCCTTTTAAATAATATGCTTAATTTGAGATTTAATCTTTATGTTTTAATTTCCAACATAGTTTGGTCTCTATAATTTTATCAATTAGTTAAAATAGTTAATAGCATTAACTTTTTAACTAATATGTTACGTGTAAGGGCGAACCCATAAAACTTTTAAGGGGCTAAAATTGAATTATAAATTTTTAAGATGTCAAATATAAATTTTATCACGTATTAATTTAGAAATAATTTGAAATTCACCCTCAACGTTTTGGGGTTTTTTCACTTCAGCCCTTAACGTTTGTTTTTATTTCAATCTCACCCATAACATTACAGAAAAATTAAAATAAGACCATAATTGACGGAAAACGTCAGTCAACTAATGGTCAACATTTTGTGGCACATGGCATGACACTTCAATTGCTGACATGGCTGAGGTGGCATGACACATCATCAATCATGTGAATTTTTTTAGTTAAAATATTAAATATATATATAGAGAGAAAAAAAGTTCCCCCCTAATTACCTGTAACCGCCTAATTACATTGTTATATATAACTAGAAAGTGGATCTTTAATTCGTTAGTAAAAAACAAAAACAAAAAAACCATGGCTCGTACATGTCTGACCGCCATGGTGTCCTCCGTCACAGTGTCACCGCCCTATCTGACCGCCATGTTGTCCTCCGTCACAGTCTCACCGCCCTATCTGACCACCACCTCCTACGCCAAACCGCCGTCTTACTTCTTCAGCAACCTCAAAATCCTCCTCCTCAAAGCACCCCTTTCAGCTTCCCGACGAAGAACCCCCAATTTCACTAGGTATAATATGTAATTACGTGTTCCTTTCTTCTTGTGTTTATGATCGAGCTAGCTTCTGTATTTTTTTCAGATGACTGATAACCTTGTGGATGGCCCCATAATTGGAGCCGTTCGATCACTGTGAATTGCTACAACGATCAAGTAGTAGACGAGGATGAAGATGAAGAATATGATCGGAGTTTGGATCTGTTAGTTAGATTTGTTCAAAACGTATTTAGAAAGATTTCTAAACGAGCAAGGAAAGCCGTTCGATCGGTTTTGCCTGTCTTCATCCCTAGTAATCTGGTAGGTATCCTTCAATCGATTTTATATTCCTTTTTTTTCCTTATGTAATTTATGAAGAATCCCTAGTTGATGGTTTTGCGCTAATGTAGGTGGGATTATCTGTTAATGGTGTCCTGATACTGGCATTGTTGTGGGTTTTAACGGCATTTCTCGAGGTAATTCATCATTTGATCCACCTATGTTTAAATCGAGTAGTTAGTCACTTTACACTTTCTAGTTAATTTGCTAGCTTGGATATCAGCAATTCGACTATTTATACAAAAGTAATTAGCAAAAATCAGCAGCGTTTCAACTATTTATAAGCAAAAAATTAGCAATTCATGTTCATGTGTTTACCAGCAACTAAACTAACTTTTCAGTTTTTGTGAAGTATGAGGACTAAATTTTGATAAACTAATGGGATTAGCTGCTTAATTTTCATAAAGTAGAGGGATAGGATAAACTAATGTGCAGCTGTAATTACATATATGGAAAATATTGATTTTAATAGTGTTAGAGTCGGATAATGTAAATGGAATAGGATAAACTAAGTTATAAACCAAAAGGGATGATTGGTTCAGTAGACTGAAATGAAATACTGTTAAACTGAGGGAATAAATCAACATCTATTGGTGGAAAACCTTGGCTGTTTTAGCTGGGAATTCAATATGCTTTCTTAAGTTTTTGTGTTCAACATTTTTATTCTGGGTTGGTCTGGTTATTAGTGCTGTTAACTTGGTTGGAAATTTGGGCTTTTAGTTATTTACAGTAGGGATGTTTTGCGAACCAATCGGCAACTTTCAGTTAGTTATATACAGTGGGAGGGTGGATATGGTCTCCCTGATAGCTTTGAGGTAATATTAATTTTCAAGACAAAGAACAACCTTTTATGCATGGAATTATCTTGGCCGAAAACTGAGAAGCAAACGCTTACGGTTTCCTAATTTCATTTCAATTGATAAAGTGAAAGCGAAGTGTTCATTGCTCTAGGACCTATGCTGGTTAGTATCCTTGTGCAGAGGACAGTATCTTGCAGGGGAAGTCAGCTCCTCATCATTTGTGGTTGTTTTACTTGAAATAGAATTCATTGAGCATTGATAGTAGAAGTTTCCTAGAAATAAATTGTGGTTGTTTTACTTGAAATTGAATTTGAATTCATAGAGCATTGATAATAGAAGTTTCCTTATAATGTTATTTGCTTGGAACTTATCAAGCCGAAGTTTTAGGTCTTGTGTAAAAAAAAAAACCAGGTTTGTTTGTATATGTGAGGATGAGGCTGTGTCAGCAAAGACCGAGACCCTAAGACCTTGAGCGCCCAAGAATTGTGTGGACTAGTTAGTTAGTTAAGTTATTTAGTTTAGTACTTGCAACAATTGATTCTAATTAGAACTGTTGATGTAGCTTCTTGTGTTCTGCCGCTCGTTTTCTTTTAACACATTTTGATCTAGAATAGGTCATCTGAGCTCTTGGAAGTCTCATGTTTGTAAGCATCTTACTCATACATGGCATTTAGACTGTACTGTGCATGCAAGAAAGCCGTGACAGAAGAATCGATGAACTTGTTGATGACCAACGCATGTGGAGTGGTGCACAGCCTGCCACTTGATTTGTAGGTGAGAACATTGGGAGGGATACAATACAATATACACACATAGCAGCCTTGTTAAAGAAATGCCTTCCTTTTAGCCAACAATCAAGTTGTTGAGTGCTTTAGCTTATTCCCAAATTGGATGCCTAACATCAGAATCATAGAATAAAAATAGCCTCAGTAATCAAGTTCAGTCAAGTTCGAAATAGTAAGGATTCGAGTTCGAAATTAAGCTTGTGGACCACTTAAATCGATCGATAATGAATTTCATTTTTTCCGGATAACGAAAAATATATTATATTTTTATATCAATACACCAAGAAAAAAACTAAAAGTATCATACATCAATTACATACAGATATTGATTTTTTTTTAAAAAAAAATCATTTTCTAAACTTATTTATCAATCTTCAATTTTAGGAATTATGACAATTTTCAGTATAAAAATAAAAATATTAAATTCAAAACTTCATTTTCGGAAATTTTAAATATAAAAATCAAAATGTTATTGTTTCATTTCAGACAATTTCAGTAGAACTTTAAATAAAACAAAATTCTCTGAACATTGTTTAGACCATCCGCAAGATTCAAACCCCAAATTCTTACTAACCAATACAACAAACATGGGTTTTTCATTCATTATGTCTAATTATAGATAAATTTCCTAAGAAAATGTACATAAAAAGACATTAAGAAACAGAGTTGAAAGGTTCATATGTACTGAGATCCTTGACAATTGTAGCAATGGAGCCAGCCGCTGCAAGAACTGATACAATCAGGCAAAGCAACACCAAGAAGTTTAACCATATCCATTTCCAACTAAAGGCTCGGATCTGTTCTCTCGATATGTGCATTTGGATCGGGAAATACACCGTCAGCGGCCAAAACGAAGCGGCACCCAGGAGGCCGAGGATGCCATTGAAGAACGGTAGAAGCATCGCCAGCACGATGGTCAGTATCACGTAACCTGTTCGCCATACAACCCTGAAAGCACTGAAACTGTAAACCCCAAACAATGGAAGCTTAATTGGTGGACTTTCTTTGATGAAACTGTTGTTTGGCCATTGGTTGAAGCACCTGTCTTCCACCTGTTTGAAAATTGGCTGACAGAATACCTATGAAGAAAACCATCATGATTTTGCCGAAGATATGGGGATATTTTATTGTGTGTTGTTTGTAGCTGATGGTAATGGGGGTGTTTTTACCTGGTAAGCTCCTATAAGATGTACAATGATGAATACATTAGCCATGTCGATCAGCCAGTACGGTTCGTAAAAGCCAAACCCTGTTAGGAAATTGCCTGGTGCGTTGTTGCCGAATGCTGCGTAACCCAGAGCACCACATGAAACGTAGAATATGGTGGTAGCCGAGACGCCCACCGAGGTTGCCTTCTTCATTGATTCATTTTCTGGTGGATTTGGTTTCAGTGTATCCTGCAATTCCATGCCAATTACATGAATGCAAGTCTTTGCTTTTATTGAAAAGGAAAAGGGTACCATTGAAACAGGGAGGACTTGCCTGTATCTCGACGAGTACAGTGGAGAAAGCGTAAGCGAAGGCGATGTCACCGATGGCTTCGAAGCAGTTCCAAGTCTTCTGCCAGCTGGTCACGTCAACTCCCACGGTTGTTCCTGTCAAGCTCGTCCTAGCGTGATTCCCTCCTACAGCTTTGCCTATCGAGAGGCCGAGGCCGATGGTAGAGTACCCGAAAGACATAACTGCGGCGACCGCGGAAAGCCACGAGAGCTCGTGTAAGTTTGGGATTTGGCTTAATATGATCTCTATGATGCCAAAGATGATCATAAACTTCTTGTTTTTGACATGGCAGCCTACATTATGGCCCTCCTTGTGAAAGCAGCCTGATCTTTTTATTGCCCTGGTTAATCAAAGGTACACAAGATTTAAACCAGGAGATATATATTCCAACAAAAACATCAGCTTTAGCATATAAATCATAAATCCTTACGCCATACTAATAGCTGAAGTGATTGAATATCCAATTGTTATCCCTACAAGATTCACATATTGTGCTAATCCACAAAACTTGTTATTGATTCCTCCTGTTAGGAAAAAAAAACCCAGAAATCATTAGCATTGGGTTTCCATGTCCTTGAAAGAACCGGTAGTCATTCATGTCGGACACTTGGATATGGAGATATGATTTTCAAAAATCCTCTAAATACATAAAAAAACCTAGCATCTGACAGTCACACCCCAAATCGAGTAAGGTAGGTTCAAGGTAGTAGAGTGGATTTTAGTCACCTAAATTAGATTTTACAGCATCCATGTAACAGCTACATCTTTTTCCTGAAACAGGGTCCCTGCAACAATCAGCCAGTAGAGTGGATGTAAACCAAGTGATGATAGAGAAGATTACAAGGGCAATCGGACCAGCAATCCACCCTAACTGAGCAATGGCCCATGAAAGAGATAAGACCCCTGAGCCTATGACTGCTGTTATTATATGTGCACTTGCAGTCACCCAAGTTCCTGCAACAAAAAAACACAGATTTTTAACTTTAAAAAAAAAAAAAAAAACACACACTGATGAAATTTGAAACCTCTCTTTGCAGAAGAAAAAAAAAAGAAAAAACCCAGAGTTGAATATGGCTTGCCTGTTCTTTTTGAGCTACCATCATCACCATATCGGTTGCTAGCTTCCAGTTCCATGGCATGTAAAGATTGATCCTTGCTTTCTCTCTGTACTTGAAAGATGTTAGATTTGTGTCAAATTAAAGCCAAACTCCTTAAAACTTTAACTCTCAACCTAGACTGTTACGAATGGGAAGATTCTCTCAAATAAATGTAAAATCACCCTATTTGGCAATTCCAAACTATGTTCCTTTATTATTCCAATACCAACTCAGAAATTTAATCTAATTAAGGTAGCTATTTATAATTCTATATATGCACAAAATTTAGTAAATCTGTCCTTTTTTTATTAGAAATAGGTAATTTATGTTTCAATTTTTTGGATAAAATTATCGTTGATAATGTAGTAACCTTCCTATTACTACTAGTAAATATTTATATAAAAATTATTTTCTAGAGAAATCTTTGTAATTTGACATATTAGAGCTGGAGGAATGAAAAATTGTAATAAGAGGTTTACCCGTTGTTCGGACTCGTCATTTTCCATGAAGTATTTGCGTCTGATAAATAAATACGAAGATATGATCTTTAAAATTTCTTTAAATATATGAACAAAATTTAAAAAAAATATAACCATACCCATGTTGTATATATATTTATATTCGACACTCACGCACGAGTCCGAGTAGCATAAGATTTAGCTATAGATTGAATGCCATAAAAGGACTAAAGATGGAGATTTTTTTTTTTTTTTGAACTTTCAGTTTCTTCAGAGTATGATTTCATTAAAAATTTCATTTTCTTCAGTTTCCATAAATTATGGATAGACATAAAAAAGGTGGCATTATAAGCGGAAAGGACAAACATTTGCCTTTTCACTCGCGGCAAGGAAAAAAAAGGGTAAATTTATCTTATGTCACTAAAATATTAGTAAGTTTATGTTTTGGTCACTTAACTTTAAAAAATTATAAAATGATCAATTAACTCTTCGAAAGTTTTTATTGAAGTCATTGGATTTTTAAGTTTTATTTTAAAAAAGTCTAGCTAGCGATTCGAGGCAATAATTTGATGATTGGTACAATGGACCAATACTTATCGAAAAGTAGAAAAACATACCTTAGATCAAAATCGATCTGATGATCAGTGTCGAAAATCGAAGAAGAAAGTTGTTTAGATTTTGGTTTGCAAATCGATATCATTCAAAGCTGTTTCATAAAAAATAAATTATAAAAGAGAAAGGGAATGAGAACTTTCGATTAGTGTAGGTGGAGTGAACATATAATACCATATAGTAGAGATTTTAACAACCCAATGACTTAAATGAAAACTTTCGAATAGTTCATTACCATTTTTGTAACTTTTTGAAGTTGAATGATCAAAACATAAATTTATTAATAATTTAATGACTTTTGATGTAATTTACCCAAAAAAAGCATATACATATTTATTAGTGTAAATTCTAATATTTTATCTTTACAAATAAAATAAGAATATTATCGTGTCTTGAGTTTTAGTTTGATTGATATTGTTGTTGTTGCAATAATTTAGAGAATGTAGGTTCAATCGTCTTTAAGTGGGTTTAGGGGGATTATGAGTAGTTTAAGAAATGAATTTAAAAAAATACTATTAATATAATTTTCATGGTTGTTAGAACGAGACCGAATCGATTGGTCGAACTAGTTGGACCGAGAACTAGCCGGTATACCAATCCGGACAAAGAGTTGAACTGACTTTTGAGTGAATCGCTCAAAATCTATTGAACCAATTTTCTCTATTTTAAAATAATTATTATTTTTTATGATTTTTAATAATTTATTTAATTAAAACCGAACAGGTCAGTCGAATAAAAAATTGATGGTTTGACCAATTTGACCACCTGTCTATTTTTAAAAACTTTGGTATTTTTTTGCACCTAAACTTGACAATTAGATCCACTTTGGTACCTATAACTTTTTTTTGTATACTCTAATACTGAAACTTGGCAAGTAAGTCAATTTTGATCATTGGACTTGGATGTTGTCAAAATGTGATGACGTGTCATTCTAAAATTATTTCATGTCATCACTTAAAAATTTAAAAAAAAATACCAAAAGTTGATTTAGCTGCCAAATTTAAGTACTAAAGTGGATAAAAAAAAGTACACGTATCTAAGTGGATTAGTTGTAAGTTTAGTAGCTAAAAATTACATTAACCTAAAAAAAATAGGCTTAATGGTATTATTAGCCCTTGAACTATTTCGAAAAAAAAATCAATTGAGCCCCTTCAAACATTTTTGCACCTAATTGGGTCTTTGAACTAACAAAATTGACCAAATTAGCCCTTGATCAACATTGACCATTAGTTTTTAATGGAATCACTGGTGTGATCGTTAATGGCACTAACTCAGCCTATCGTTGATGATGTGGCACTTCCATATCAATAAAAATAATAAATAAATAACATTTACTTTCTTCTTTGTTTTCCTTAAATATTTTTTTAATAATAATCTCATTATAGGTTCTTTGTCATATTTGTTCTTTTAATAGAATGTTTAGAACTACCCATAGCCCCTATCCAAATCTTAAATAGGAGGATAATACAATTCAGCGCACTCGAACCCACATCCTCCTACACTGGCAACAATGTCAATACCAATAAAACTAAGACTCAATCAGCTTCCTTTAATTTTTCTTTTTCTTTTTTTTTCTTCCTTCTCACTTTTTGTCGTCTTCTTTTTTTCCCCAAACAGTGGCTCCATTCATGTCATTGATACCACTAGAATAAGCTCCACCATCTTCTCTTCACTTTTCTTAGGTTAGATTTCCGCAAACCTGAATCAAACCTTAAAAAACACTAACAAATTTTCGAAGCAAACAACCTTGATTTGCCACTATTCGCTATTAGATCCATTAATGATGGTGAAGATGGGAGAGGAGCAATTCGATTTGAGTATGGTGGTCCTAAAAATATTAAAGGCATTAATTAAAAGAAAAAACTAAATATTTTTCATTTTTTTTTATTTTTATTTTGCTGATGTGGTAATGTGGTAATGTCAGATCAACTACGATTGGTTGAGTTAGTGCCATTAACGATCGCATCAACAACTAAAAACTAACAGTCAACGTTAGTCAAATGGCTAATTAGTCAAGACTAAAGGACCCAGTTGGGTGCAAAAGGTTTAGAGGGGCTCAATTATTATTTTTTTTCGAAATAATTCAAGGGCTTATTATACTATTAAGCCCAAAAAAATATATTTTAAACTTTACAAACATGATTCAAAATGTGACACAAATCCCAAGATGTTATAAAATATAGGCTAAAATTATTAAACTATTAGTAAATTTATGTTTTGATCACTCGACTTTAAAAAATTACAAAATGTTCACTCAAATTTAATTCACTAGGTTATGGGTCGTCGGTGTCATATTAGCATATTTTAATAATGTTAGTCAGATACCTAAAAATTAATACCAAATTGACCTACTGTTTCCAAATTTAAATACCAATTAAGTTCAAAAAAAAAAAAAATAGGGTATGGAAAATAAATGTTGTTTACATCAACTTTTTTCTTCCAATTAATTATTGAATTAACTGTTTGTGTGAAGTGGTAAAGAATTTATTATCTTTTAAGTAAGATTCGGGTAAAATTTTATAGAAAAAAAAACAATATTAAATGTCAAAGGGTTTGATGGCTCAACTTTAAATTTAGTCGGACTACTAAATATTAAAAGGTTTTATTTAAAAACACTATAAAATTATTTATATTTTTGTTAAGGAATTTTTTTATGAATTATTTTTTGGTCAGATATTTTGATGAGTTAAAACAATAATTTTATTATTTATTATATTTAACCAATTCTTAATAACATCTTTAAAACCATTTAAATTTATTAATATAATATTTTAAAATAACAAAAAATCACTTATAATTATGTAATTTTAAAAAAATAGCATGTAAGACCCAATTTATGCCCGGGCCCAATTGAACATATATTAACCAGATTAAAAAACCCAAAAAAATAATAAATTAAAGCTAAACAAAAAAATTATAAAGTCCAATAACATTTCTTTACCCAATAATTTAAAACCCAAATTAGGCCCAATACCGGTTTCTAAATTATACTAACCCAAAACCAACATAAGCCCAACAGCCCAGCTCCAGGATTCGACCCAAATGGCCCGGGCAAAGGGAAGCTGCTGGAAACCTCCCGAACCACAGCTCCCACGAGCAATGGCCCCTCCACGCGCGTTTCTTCCAGTCGGTACCTCCAAAACAAATCGACAGCTTGCAGCAAAGGAGGATGGCAAACAGAATTACAGCAAAGCAAACAAAATTTTTAATCTTAGATTCGGCTAAAAATAAGGCCAAGATCAAATGTAAAGGGGGGGGGGGAATTCTTTTGATTACACACACATACTGTATACGCACAGAGTTGAATACAAAAATAATTCAAAAAAAATACTTTCCGGAAGGTAATCCTTCTTCCTATTCTGGAGTTTCAGTCAAATTTAGAGATCATTGTTTTCTTTGCCTGTTATTTTTGCTTTTATTTACAAAAAGAAAAAAGGAATAAAAGGAGAGAGTTCACCTGATTTTTTGAACCCAAAGGTAGCATGTCTCTGTCGATTTTGAGTGGTTGAGTGCTGAGCCTTTGAGTACGGTTTTAGACGAGGTTGAAGAGAGGGCTACTTACTGCTGAACACCAATTTTGATGGTGTTTTTGGTGGTTAGATTTTGCTTGGTCGGCCGGATGAGAGCATGAAAAGGGGATTAGGGTTTTATTTTTATGTTTTATTTTTAAAAAAAAATGAGTGAATGGTTTAAATGTTGGCAGCAAAAGGTTGGTTTTAGGCATAAAAGAAACGGCACCGTTTCATTTGAGGGGAGAAACCCGCGCGTCAACCCGAATCCGCCCCCAGGGTCCGCGCATTTCTGAAAATTGGGATATTTTTTCGATTGGTCCCTCCCTGTTTCGCCGTGGTTTGATTGAATCCCTTTTGCTGTTTCTTTTGTTTTTTGTTATTTTCACCTTGAATTTTAAGCACCATTTCAATTCAGCCCGCATTTAGGTGTTGCGTTTTGGAACCTGGAATATTTTCGTCTTTAATCCTCCTTGGTTTGCGCGCGTCATAATTTGGTCCTCATTTCCATTTCAATGTTTCATTTATTTATTAATTATCCCTTTTATTTTATATTTATTTCAATTGAGTTATTTGTTTTAGTTTATACAATTCTTTTATTATTCTAAAATTTATCTATTATGCATTATTTTAGTTATTATTCATTATTTCAATTGAGTTATTTTAATTATTCATTATTTTGATTATTTTAATATATTATTTTGAATTCTTTTACTAATTTTACATTATTTTAATTTGATTGTTTTGAATTTCATTTATACATATTCTTAGTTGTTTTATTTTATAACTTATTTATTTTGAAAGTCACTTTTGTATATATTTCTAGGTTTTAAGAATTTGTAGGATATTTAATTTAAATACTTCTATATGTTTTTATTTTATATACATATACATATTGATTTCACATTATTTTATGCATATATTTTTTAAAATCTATTATGTTTATTTCTTTTAAATCCTCTTAAAGATCTTATTTTATTATATAATATATAAGTAATAAATCTTTTATAGTTGTTTTCTTTTATGTTTATTTTATTTTATCATAATTTTTTATTTTCAACACCTTTATATATTATTTTCTATATTATTCATATTGGTTTTTTATTTCATGAATATTATTTATTTAGATTAATATATGTATTATTTTGTATATAATTCATTTGGATTTTCTCTTTATACAATATTTATTTATGAATTCATTTATATTAATTGTTTCTATTTTTGTTTATTAATCCATTTCACACTTTTACATGCAATTTCAAAATTTTTGTACATAATTTATAATTCGTATAACATTGGTTGCAAATGTTTTTTTCCCCTTATGTTTTTTTTTTTTTTTTTTTGCATATCTTGATCACATTTGGTTTGTATTAATTTATTTGATAATTCTTTCTTGATTGTCCTTATTACCTTCAAATGTAAATGTTGTATAGTGTATGAGGTATTGCAATCGTGTAAACTCTAATTAACTCTTTCATATTTCCATTATTGTTTTGAACTACAATTTCATATTTGCAATATTATTTTCATCTTTGATATTGTATTGTGGTTAAAACTTCAAACTTATTCATGCAAAGTTTTTATCCAAAAGAATTAAATTAAAATATCTTTTGAGTTATCATTGAAAGTTTTTCAAAATAAAGTGATATTTTAGCATTTGGAAATACAAGAAATCGTGCCCTAACGTATTGGACTGCGATTTTGCGTTGGACCAAATAGCTTAATACCCTTTTTAAATTACAAGTTTTAGAAACCGTGAAACGATCTCGACTTTGAGGGTTCAAAATATTGCATCCTAACGTATTGGGTGTAGTATTTTTGTTCTTTTGAAACGAAGTAAGTTTTAAGTTCAAATTTGAATTATTCCAGCCTTTTTAAAGAAATTGCATTTTAAACTTCTTCAAAATTTCAATATTAGGACAACTATTAATCAAGATGGTACCAGTTTTGGGCGTACGAGGGTGCTAATCCTTCCTCGTACGTAACCGATGTAATAGCCCATTATTGCCCGGGCTTAATAAAAATAAAAAATAAACCAGTCTTTAGATCTCTTAAACAGTCCATTTACAACCTCTGGCCCAAAACCAATTTACAAAGCCCAAAATAAGCTACCCAAAACCCACTTAGCCTAATGGACTTCAACCCAATATCTAAAACAACAGACCACCAAACAAACCCGAATTACCCAGACCCTAATCAGACCCAAGCCAAACGCAGCCCAAGAGGCCCAAGACATTAAGCAGACTTAGAAGCCTAGGGTTTCTAGAAACCCTAGGCGCCGTAAATGTCCCAGCAGGATCCCAACAGTCGCGCCGCTCCTCGCGCCCAGGCCAACAGTCACGCCGCGACCGACTCCTCGCACCAGCGCCAAGCCTTCGGTCGCACCACGATTCGCGCACGGATAACGCCTTCATCGCTGGATTTTTTGACATCAACTTTGCAAAAAGGAGAAAATCGACAACAAAAAGGAAAGAAATCGCAGCAAACATGTCAACAGTTTTTTTTTTCTTTTTATGTTTTTATTTTGAAGGCTATAAAAGCCTTATAAAAAAACCTGTAAAAGGGGATACACAGAGATAGGCAGAGAAAAAAAAAATAGAATACACAAAAAAAATATTCGAATACAGAGAAATAAAAAGTCATTTTAGAGGTTTTTTTTCTATATTTCATTCTTTTTTTATTTATATTCACGCATACAAATATTTTTTTTTAAAATACAAAGAGGAAAAGTTTACCTATGGATTCGCGTTTAAAGAAAAACGAAGTCGGGGCCTCTGACCGCCCAATAAGGTGGTGCGTACGTTAGCGCGTACGACGGCTCTCCACCGGCGTTTTGGTCTCAGGCCAAAGGCCAGAGAGATTTCGAAAAGGGGGTCTCTGTTTTTTTTTTTAAAAATGAATGACATAAATGATTTTTTTAACTGATTTTTAACTTATATAACAATATAAAAACGACGCCGTTTGGCTTAATTCAATAAGCATAAAACGACGCCGTTTCAAGAGGGGATCCGCGCTCTGACCTAAAGACCCGAATAGGATCCGCGTGTTTTTATTAAAGGGTCAAATTACCTTCTAAGTCCCTCCGCATTATTCCGGTTTTATAATTAAGTTCGTTTATTTCTTTTTATTTATAATTTGACCACTTTATATTTATTTTATTGCTATTTGGTCCTGTTTTTTTTTCATTTTTTAAAAAACCATTTTTATTTTTTTCATTTTTTAAAATTTTATCTAATATTATATAAAAATATTTTATCATATAAATTTTTTTTAGTATTTATTTATTAATTTATTAATAATACGAAATCCATATATATATTTTATATGTATTATCTTTATATATATTTAATTATCATTATATATTATTTTACTTGGTTTAATAATCTATATATTATTTTAATATTTATATATTATTTATTATATTTTTAAGTATTATATTATATTATATATTAGTTTTAAAATTTTGTATAAAGTCTATTATAATATATAAGCTATTTTATTTATATTATTTATTACATATATAATTTTTATGATTAGTATTTTATGTATATATATGTTTTTATTTAAAATTATTATATATATTATTTACTAATTATTTTTATTATGTATAATCCTTATATATTATTATTAATTATTTTATATTATATTATTATTATTATTATTTATTAATCATTATTCTATATTATTATTACTTTATTATTTATATAGATATGAAATGTTAGTATGTCATAATTGCTTTTGATATTTTATGTTTGATAATGTATAAATGCGATATTGTCCCATAAATCATTGTTTAAAATAAAATACATTCTTTTTTACAAAATTACTGAATTTTACCAAAAGATTTTAAAATAAAGGCAATGTTTTGTGTTTAGAAATTCGGGAAATAGTGCCCTATCGTGCTGGGTTGCGATTTCCCGTTTGACTAAATAATTAAATACCCTTTTAATAAAATTTCATCAATTATGAGATGTTTTAGTTTCTCGGGAATTAAAAATATCGTGTCCTAACGTGCTGGATGTGATGTTTAATTCTTTCGGAACAAAGAAATCTCAAGTTTTAAATAAAAAAACCTATTCTTGGGAATTCAAAACTTTGTGTCCTAACTTACTGGATATGATGTTTTGTATCTCGAGATAGGGATTTTCTAAAATAAAGACATGCCTAGTTTCGAAGTCATGAGATGCTATATCCTAACTTACTGGATATGGTATTTTATTTCTTTGGGATAGGTAAGTCTAGTTTTTTTTCTTCTTCAAATAAAAGGACCATTTTCTAAAATTTTTCAAAGTTTCAACATTAGGACATGATTTTATCGATTAGGTACCAATTTTTTGGGCGTTATGAGGGTGCTAATCCTTCCTCATACGTAACCAACTCCCGAACCCATTTTTATTTTTTTTCGTAGACCAAAATCAGTATTTTGAAATAAAATGTTATTTAAGGTGATCCAATCACACCAAAGTAAAAGGATTGGTGGCGACTCCCATTTTCGTTTTTAAAAGTCGACTCCCGTTTTTAAATCAAAATTTTAAAATGGTTTCGATAGCTTGGCAACTCCGCTGGGGACCAATAAGAGAGTCAAGCCGCAAAGTTAATAATTTCATGTCCTATTGTTGCAAATTTGAAATTCTGATTTGAAAAATCATCATCCTTTTTATTGCATGTGCTTTTATTTTTTGAAATATCTTTGCATTGCATTTGCATGACTGTTGTGGTCGCACCCTTAAGTGGGAGTGAGAAACTATGCTTTCGTGAGGTTTTCACCTCCGCAGAGGCTAGTGGACTGCTTCCGGGATACATCCGTACCTATGTCTCCGTGAGTTTTTCACCTCCGCATAGCCATAGGGAAATGTATTCCCCTGAACCGAACTCGGTCCGTATGAGCCTATAATGGGTGAGGATCGAGAAATCTGCTGGTTCAGGTACCGCAACTCTAGAGCTAAACCGCATATAATGAACCCTAAGAAACCACCTTAGGTAGAACTATGTCAAACCTTAGTGGTCATCCAAATAGGTGTTTGTTTATTTTACTAGCTTTATATTCCATGGTACTAACTTGTTGTGTTTTATTCTTTTGTGCATATCATTTCATACTTTAAGAGGTATCGATTCACGGTTAGTTTCTAAGTTAGAAAGCTGGTTATGGAAAACGAATTCCTTGATAAAGTGGAAGACAATGCAGTCGTTAGTATATGGTCAGAGCAAACGCAATTAGAGAAAGAAGGGTATGGATTCGTTTGAGCAAGAGGGAAATAGGGCAGCACTAGAATCCCTGCCACATGTGCCTCCTGATGTTGTTCTGATCAAAGCAGAATTGGATGTGAAGAAGATTGTACGACACCCTATGGCAAGGCGTGATGTTGGAACTAAGGGGCAGAAGGTAACTATACTCACCAATCACTTCAAAGTGAACGTAGGGAAGTACGGATGGACACTTCTATCATTATAGCATTTCTTTTTCATATTAAGAAGACCGTGTCATTCAAGAAATTAGTGGAGCCATCTAGGATTGAAAGATGGGCTGTTGTAAACTTTTCGGCTCCTCGTTGTGACCCAGACAATATTGCAAGGGATTTGATTCGTTGTGGAGAAATGAAAGGAATTTGTATTGATCCTCCATTTGATATATTCAATGAGATGAACCAGAATAGATGTCTTTCACTTGTGGTTAGAGTTGACAAAATGTTTGAACAGATACAATCTAAACTTCCTGGAGCTTCGTAGTTCCTTCTTTGTCCGCACCCTGATAGGAAAAACTCTGATCTTTATTGGCCATGGAAGCAGAAGAGTCTCTTTGAGTATGGCACTAGCTAGGGTGAATGATCAATACTTTTTCGAAGATCGATGCTAAGCTTGGACGGTATCTTCATCACCACCGAAGCCATAATTCTGTGATCGATTTAAATTCAAGTCTGAACAAGATCGAGGAAATGAAGGGTAAGATTAAAGAGTTAGAAGCAGCATTGCACAGTTGTGAACTTTGGATCAAGCTTCTTGAAACAAGAGAAGGGCGTTGGAAGGAAGAGCTTCACCATTCTCAATATCAAGTTAGAAGTCGAGATTACCTCATGGGTGAAGCAATAGTTTAGATTCGAGAGGTAGCTGATCATCTACAGACTTTAGCATCACAGGCTGATACGTTGAGCATGAAGTATGAGCTGCAGTCTGATCGTAGTCAAGAGCTAGCTGCCTTATTTGGGAAAATAAAGACCTTAGGATATAGGGTGAAAGCATACTTGTAGTCTGTTTTATGTAAAGGATTTTGTTTTCTAATAAAGTTTTCTAAAATGAAGTTGAATCAGAATCGATACCTTTTTGCATTTATGCATTTGCATTACATTGCATCATTTGCATTAGACTTTTACAAAAGGGCCCTAATTAGGTAAAAATATTTCAGCTAACTTGGAAAACATGGAACAAAGGTTGGAGAGAATAGAACAAATGCAAATACAGATGCATGGGCAATTGACCAAGATCCAACAAGATATGCGGGAGTAAATGCTGGAATTTTAAAGGAATATGATTAGCCAGTTAACCCAGTTACTAGCCGGAGGACTTGAAGAAAAGAGTGGCCCAGCTGTCAATAGTATGGATGATGATGAAGACATCGTTTATTCCCCAATAGGTATCTCGACTCAACCAGACGCGCATTCGCACGGGGTACCCATCATTATTGGACCCCAATGTCAGAATGATACTTCGTCCCTATTGAACTTCCCGATAAGTTCAGGTTTTAACCTAAATGATGATCGAGCCAAACCGGTTGTTCTGGTGGAAACAAAGGAAAGGGGAGAATGGACTTCTAAAGCCCTGAAGAAGAAAGAATAGAGAGCAAATAGTGCTGGTAGGTACAACAAGAGCCATTCAGAGCCAATTACAGTAAATCAGCCAAGGACGGTAACTACCAGCAATCAGGTCTTCCCAAGGCAAAACTCTGAAAAGCTCCAATTTATGCCAATCCCGATGACGTATAAGGAGCTATATCAAAGTTTATTTAACGCACATATGGTGTCTCCATTTTATCTGAAGCCGTTACAGCCCTCATATCCTAAGTGGTATGACTCGAACGCTCAATGCGATTACCATGCAGGAATAACGGGTCATTCAATTGAAAACTGTACTACGTTTAAAAAGTTGATAGAAAGGTTCATTAAAATGGGAATTGTGAAGTTTGACGATTCATCAAAACCTGATCACTTTGACGAGGCAGTAAATGCGGTAATTGAAGGAGGAAACAAGAAATTTGCAACTCCTTGAAGATGAAGAGTGAATCAGAGAACGAAGTTTCCAAGCCCTTGCGTACTTGGGAGTGTCTTGAGGGCAAGAGCTCCGCTTAGCTTAGTTAGGAAGGCAATATTTCGCGTACTAAGGCGCGCGTAAGCATCAAAGCCCATAGCGCGATAGGAAAGAATCTTAGTCTGGGCGGCGGGCGACGGGGAAGATAGTTCATATGATTTTTCCAAAGAATGATTCTACAATCGTACATAATACAATACAAAATCGATTTTTCGACGCGGGAAGACGGTGGAGAAATAATAACAGCAGGCATTGAGAGGACACATGCTAAATGGTCTACCTACTTCGTTACAATGGTTCCTGATGAGAACTAACGGCAGAGACTACTGACCCTCTTTTTTTTCTTAGCCGTCTGTTATGAGTCCGGGAAGCCTGGAATCAAAAATTTGAGGGATCCCTCAAAATAGAGAAGGGTGGGTCGCCCTTCCTCCTGCTAATCCCGCCCTCCGCGTGGTTATATTCGTACATGTTCCGACTCGCACGTGCCCGAAGGGGAACTACCAAGCTTTCTATTCCCTTACAGCAAGCAAGCATTCCATCTTACAGTAATCCCTTCCTTCTTCTACTTGAAAAATTCCTCCCGAAGACCCTATTGGTTTGTAATCGATTCTTTATCAATGGCGTTGGGCAGGACCTTTGTCGGGGCAACATCTCACCCATTGGTTTATAGATTTGAAGCATTTTTATCAATTAAACCTAATCGAAGGAAAGGTTAAAAGCTATTTGCCACGGCCAAATGATGCGAGCTTAGGTTAAAGAAGTTCATCTTAGGGAATTCTACGAAGAAACCTGATGTTGAAAAAGATTTTTCTTCTACAAAACGATTTTAGAAGAAAGCATATGCCGAACTTGGAAGGACTTATATAGGGCTTGTTCTAGAGGAGCATTAATATTGACCGAGACAGATGGTGAAAACTTGCCCAATCCGGTGAATTCAGGTTAAGTCAAAAAGTATTTTACCTGAAAGAGGAAAGACCAAGGTGAAAACCCGTAAAGGGCGCCTCGAAAAAAAAAGAGAAGAGAGGCCAAGGCGAAAACCCGCAAAGGGCACTTTGAGACCAAAAGGGATTTGAGTTGAAAACCCGAAAAAGGGCGGCTTAAATTTTGACCAAAAAATGGGGCATACAGTAGTCTTGCTACGCTTGAATTGACAATGAAGAAGTATGTTACATCTTGGGGCATTGACAAAGTACTCCGGATCCCCTAAACACATATTGAGTTTAAAATGATCCTCAAGAAGTTTGAACAGAGAAGCTCAGGCTGCGATATCTAGGGCACCTAGCTTCTATCTTACTCATTTTTTGAATTTGTAATCTTTGATTGCTTTATTCTTTTTGAGATACACCCAAATCAATTTTCTTTTATTGACTGGGTTATCTTTGATTAAATTATTTTTTTCTGAGCCATGCTCCTGATTAATTTCTTTCTCGTCCATTTTGTGACCTTTTTCAAGCATTTTATATTGAAATAACGATTAATGGACTAATAACACTTTTATAAAAGGAGTTTCGCATATTACTCTGAAAACTTCTAAATAATATGAGGAATTTGAAACATGACTATTGTTCAAAATTCACCAAGCCTAAGGGTTGGAAATATTGAAAAATGATTATCTCTTCGGATTCTTATTGGATAAGACAATTTCGTTGGTGATACTATATCGGCAAATGACGAATAAGGCCAATCCATATGTAAAAAGGGATCATTGTCGGGATACCCTGTATTCATATAAATTTCAGACTCATACATCTGGTTATTACACCCAGGGAATGGTGTAACAGGTTAAATTGATGGAAAATGATACAAGTTTTATACCTCTGAGTGGTAATAGATTGGATGGAAGAAACCAAATGTTATTGCAGTAGGATGGTACAAGCCTTATGTTCTCAAGATCCAAGCAGAGTTGACTCTGAAATTACATTGGGGCAACCTTGTTGAGCAGAACATGATTGATGAAAAAAAATGAAGAACAGATGAGTGGTAACACCTAGAGTAGGAATCATACTCATAACATTTTTGCATCATAACAAATCTCATTAGGAGCATTTGATTCATTCCAATCATTGCATCCTAATCCTTTAAAAGGAATCATTTTCATGACATGTTACATTCGTGTCACTCATAATACATGTAGCTAGAAGCATTTGATTCATTCTGATCATAGCATCTTAGTCATGTGATATAAACATATGGAATCGAGTCTACAGGACATGTCCCTCAGTGGACGGTGTAGCAATATTGGTGAATTTGTAGATCTCATCTTCCTGAAGTTGTAGGAAGCAGATCGAAAATAATTTCAGCCCTATCTCCCTGAAGTTGTAGTGGAGTGGATGAAGGCAGAAGATGTTATCTTCCGAAGTTGTAGGAAGCGGATCAAAGAAGATTTTAGTCCTATCTCCTGAAGTTGCGGTGGAGTGGGTGAAGAGAAAGATCTTATCTTCCTGAAGTTGTAGGAAGCGGATCAAAAGAAGATTTCAGCCCTATCTCCCTGAAGTTGTAGTGGAGTGGACTGAAGACAGAAGATCTCATCCTCCTGAAGTTGCAGGAAGCAGATCAAAAGCACTTTTAGTCTGGTCTCCCTGAAGTTGCAGTGGAGTAGACTGAAGACAAAAGATCTCATCTTCCTGAAGTTGCAAGAAGCAGATCAAACACATTTTCAACCTTATCTCCCTGAAGTTGCAAGAAGTAGATTGAAAAATAATAGTCTGGCAATCCCTGAAGTTGTAGGGAGCAGATTAAAATAGCAGATTTGGCATTCCTGAGGTTGCAGGAAGCAGATTGAAGAAATTAGTCTGGCAATCCCTAAAGTTGTAGGGAGCAGATTAAAATAGCAGATCTGACAATTCCTGAAGTTGTAGGAAGCAGATCGAAGACACTAGTCTGGCAATCCCTGAAGTTGTAGGGAGCAGATTAAAATTGCAGATCTGGAAATTCCTGAAGATTGTAGGAAGCAGATCGAAGACATTAGTCTAGCAATCCCTGAAGTTGTAGGGAGCAGATTAAAATTGCAGATCTGGCAATTCCTGAAGTTGTAGGAAGCAGATCGAAGACATTAGTCTAGTAATCCCTGAAGTTGTAGGGAGCATATTAAAATAGCAGATTTGGTATTCCTGAGGTTGCAGGAAGCAGATCGAAGACATTAGTCTGGCAATCCCTGAAGTTGTAGGGAGCAGATTAAAATTGTAGATCTAGCAATTCCTAAAGTTGTAGGAAGCAGATCGAAGACATTAGTCTGATCTCCCTGAAGTTGCAGTGGAGCAGATTAAAAGATAGTGGATTTAGCATTCCTGAAGTTGCAGGAAGCAGATTGAAAACATTAGACTAATTGAAATCAAGATGAAGTTCCAGTACCTTTGAAGATGCAGTTGGGATTGGAAGCCGTTTGAAGAAGACGAGGACCAATAAGTTGAGGCTCGGCAAAGACCGAGCAAAAATAGGCCCTTTTATCGTCTTTGCTCTATTCTCGTTACACGACAATGAGCAAAGAGGGGCAGCTGTAATAGCCCATTATTGCCCAGGCTTAATAAAAATAAAAAATAAACCAGTCTTTAGATCTCTTAAACAGTCCATTTACAACCTCTGGCCCAAAACCAATTTACAAAGCCCAAAATAAGCTACCCAAAACCCACTTAGCCTAATGGACTTCAACCCAATACCTAAAACAACAAACCACCAAACAAACCCGAATTACCCAGACCCTAATCAGACCCAAGCCAAACGCAGCCCAAGAGGCCCAAGACATTAAGCAGACTTAGAAGCCTAGGGTTTCGGAAACCCTAGCGCGCGTAAATGTCCCAAAGAGATCCCAACGATCCACGCCTCCTCGCGCCCAGGCCAACAATCGCGCCGCGATCGACTCCTCGCACCAGCGCCAAGCCTTCGGTCGCACCACGATTCGCGCACAGATAACGCCTTCATCGCCGGATTTCTTGACATCAACCTGCAAAAAAGGAGAGAAATACGACAGCAAAAGGAAAGAAATCGCAGCAAACATGTCAACAATTTTTTTTTCTTTTTATGTTTTTATTTTGAAGGCTATAAAAGCCTTATAAAAAAACCTGTAAAATGGGATACATAGAGATAGGTAGAGAAAAAAAACAGAATACACCAAAAAAATATTCGAATACAGAGAAATAAAAAGTCATTTCAGAGGGTTTTTTCTATATTTCATTCTTTTTTTATTTATATTCACGCATACAAATATTGTTTTTTTTTAAAATACAAAGAGGAAAAGTTTACCTATGGATTCGCGTTTAAAGAAAAACGAAGTCGGGGCCTCTGACCGCCCAATACGGCGGCGCGTACGATAGCGCGTACGACGGCTCTCCACCGGCGTTCTGGTCTCAGGCCAAAGGCCAGAGAGAATTCGAAAAGGGGGTCTCTTTTTTTTTTTAAATGAATGACAGAAATGATTTTTTTAACTGATTTTTAACTTATATAACAATATAAAAACGACGCCGTTTTGGCTTAATTCAATAAGCATAAAACGACGTCGTTTCAAGAGGGGATCCGCGCTCTGACCCGAAGACCCGAATAGGATCCGCGTGTTTTTATTAAAGGGTCAAATTACCTTATAAGTCCCTCCGCATTATTCCAGTTTTATAATTAAGTTCGTTTATTTCTTTTTATTTATAATTTGACCACTTTATATTTATTTTTATTGCTATTTGGTCCTGTTTTTTTTCATTTTTTTTAAAAACCATTTTTATTTTTTTCATTTTTAAAAATTTTATTCTAATATTATATAAAAATATTTTATCATATAAATTTTTTTTAGTATTTATTTATTAATTTATTAATAATACGAAATCCATATATATATATATATATTATATGTATTATCTTTATATATATTTAATTATCATTATATATTATTTTACTTGGTTTAATAATCTATATATTATTTTAATATTTATATATTATTTATTATATTTTTAAGTATTATATTATATTATATATTAGTTTTAAAATTTTTATAAAGTCTATTATAATATATAAGCTATTTTATTTATATTATTTATTACATATATAATTTTTATGATTAGTATTTTATGTATATATATGTTTTTATTTAAAATTATTATATATATTATTTACTAATTATTTTTATTATGTATAATCCTTATATATTATTATTAATTATTTTATATTATATTAGTATTATTATTTTTTATTAATCATTATTCTATATTATTATTACTTTATTATTTATATAGATATGAAATGTTAGTATGTCATAATTGCTTGTGATATTTTATGTTTGATAATGTATAAATGCGATATTGTCCCATAAATCATTGTTTAAAATAAAATACATTTTTTATAAAATTACTGAATTTTACCAAAAGGTTTTAAAATAAAGGCAATGTTTTGTGTTTAGAAATTCGGGAAATAGTGCCCTATCGTGCTGGGTTGCGATTTCCCGTTTGACTAAATAATTAAATACCTTTTAATAAAATTTCATAAATTATGAGATGTTTTAGTTTCTCGGGAATTAAAAATATCGTGTCCTAACGTACTGGATGTGATGTTTATATTCTTTCGGAACAAAGAAATCTCAAGTTTTAAATAAAAAAACCTATTCTTGAGAATTCAAAACGTTGTGTCCTAACTTACTGGATATGATGTTTTATGTCTCGAGATAGGGATTTTCTAAAATAAAGACATGCCTAGTTTCGAAGTCATGAGATGCTATATCCTAACTTACTGGGTATGGTGTTTTATTTCTTTGGGATAGATAAGTCTAGTTTTTTTTCTTCAAATAAAAGGACCATTTTCTAAAAATTTTCAAAGTTTCAACATTAAGGCATGATTTTATCGATTAGGTACCAATTTTTTGGGCGTTATGAGGGTGCTAATCCTTCCTCATACGTAACCGACTCCCGAACCCATTTTTTTTTCGTAGACCAAAATCAGTATTTTGAAATAAAACGTTTTTTAAGGTGATCCAATCACACCAAAGTAAAAGGATTGGTGGCGACTCCCATTTTCGTTTTTAAAAGTCGACTCCCGTTTTTAAATCAAAATTTTAAAATGGTTTCAACAACCGACTTCCGAATCTTTTTTTTATTTCGCAGACCAAAAAATGTTTTACAAGGTGATCCAATCATACCTAAACAAAAAAGGTTGGTGGCGACTCCACATCTCGTTTTAAAGTCGACCCCGTTTTCCAAACATAAAAAAATGGTTTCGACATAGCATTACGATGAAAATGAATTTAATAAAAGAATTTTAATAATAATTATAAAAGTGTAATTAAATCATCTATAGATAATTTTTTTCAAGTTCCTAAATTACAATATCTTTTGTATTGGAAAAGTTCATCTTAATTTATTATGTTTTATGGACTTTATTTTCATTTTTAAGAAAAATATTTTTTTTTTACTTTTTATTCTTTTTAAAAATTGAAAAACATGTTTGATAAATTAAAATAGATTTTTTTTTTTTCAATAATGAAAACATGTTTGGTAACTATCTTTGTATGATAGAAACGTGAGAAATAAAATAAAAAATCATACATTTATATGGATTCAAACTAAGGTACCCAATATAATATTTGAAAAACTATTGAAAAGACGTTTTTGCATATATATGGATTTGAACAAGGATCAATTGATTTAACGTTAAAACCGTTGTTTTCATCATTTTCAATTTTGCAAAACATTTTTAGTGAAAATAATTAAGACAACTTTTTATTGTTTTCTATTTTCACATATTTTAATATTCATTTTTTAAAAATCATTTTAAAAAATTTCAACTAAACACGTGTAGTGTTTGGAAAGCTAGTTAATAATTGGATTTTGGTGTAATTGCTTGTAATTATATAAGGGTGACATGTTTGGTTAACCATTGTAATTGATAGGTCTCATTGAATTAAGTGTAATTGAAGCATCCAAATTACGTTTTTCAATTTTTAGGGGGAGGGTGAGAATTTAAGTTTGTAATTGGTAGGTCTCATTGAATTAAGTGTAATTGAAGCATCCAAATTACGTTTTTCAATTTTTAGGGGGAGGGTGAGAATTGAAGTAATTACGCAGGTAATTACACTCATATAAAATTTTAAAAAAAATTGTTTTTGTAACACCCCATTACCCGACCCGATCGTCAAGTCCGAGTTACAAGGTGTTACATTCGTTGCCAGAGTAACTACAATAAAACTAAATTCTATTTATACTATTAAATGATTAATTTCAACCAATACATGCATACAATACGATATACAACCGTTTTCGAGTCTTAAACAAGTTTATGAAAGCTCTAAAGCTAACTCAAGGTCTAACTAGGACCAAATTGTAAAAATTTTAAAACACCAGGTTGACGTCGCAACGTCAAGGGGTTCATCGTCGCAACGCAACATACTAAGTAGGACTCATCGCAGTGATCAATACTCGGCATTGCGTCATGGCATGGCAACTTGGTCTCGTTGTGACAACAAACATTCGACGTCGTGACGTGACATACTGTTTTTAAATGGTACCATTTTGACACCATCAAGCTCCACCTAAAAACAAGTCCAATTCAAATACATACCATTTCAACTCAATTTTACCATTCTCAACTCTACATTTCTAACATATCTTACTATTCATGCATTAGGATTCAAAAAAACATGCCAAAACTTTACATTTTTTGACAATTCTTAACATATACCACATTTACTTGTTAATTCATTTATATAGATTACTAATAGAGCAACATTTTGAGCAATTTCATTAAGTACCAATCTCTAGTACAAGAATTCAAACCAATTGACATTCTCAAGTTACCATTCAAAACATCAAACACTCACAAATTCACATTTTATACCAAAACTGACTCCACCTAGGTACATGCCGTATAATGAACAAAAAGAGACTTTACGAACATTGATGAGTCGGAGATCTCTGGCTGGATGCTGGAGTCACTGCTCGGGACCACAAGATGTACCTAAACATATGCACGGGAAACAAACCGTACGTTGAGCAATAAAGCTCGGTGATATTTCTATTGTAACGCCCTAATTTTCTTATTTCTGTTTCTGTACAATTTTGACACAAATGTGTATCTGTTTCAGTGGTTAAGTGTTCTGGGTGTGTGTGTGAGGTCCCAAGTTCAAGCCCTACCTTTAGCAAATTTTGGTTATTTTTAGATTCAAGCCTTATCCCTATGCAGTGGGTTTTTATTTAATTGCCTGTGAATTCATATCAGAATGAGCCTGCTGGTTCGAGTGGTAAGAGGTTGGTGTGCTGGGGGGTCCTATGTTTGAGTCCTTGCGTTAGAAAGGGAGTTAGTTTTTGTTGAATATCTGTTAAAGAGTTTCGGTGGAGCTGGATTTCTAAGGAGTTATGAGTTAAGTGGGTTAGTGGGAGTAAAATTATGGATGTCGAAACCATTTTTTGTAAAACGGAGGTCGACTTGGATTTAAAAAATGAAAACAAAAAAATGGGAGTCGCCACCAATCCTTTTTGATGAGGTGTGATCGGGTCACCTCGTAAAGCGATTGTTTTTAATAAACAGTTTGATTTATCAAAATAACGATTTTGGTCTACGAAACTCAAAAAATGGGTTCGGGAGTCAGTTACGCACGAGGAAGAATTAGCACCCTCAATACGCCCAAAATTGGTACCTAATCGATTAATTATCGCCTTAATGTCGAAAATTTGGAAAGATTTTAAAAACACGATCCTCTTTATTTAGAAGAAAACTCGGACAAATTAAAATAGATGCTAAGACCCTCTTATTTCGAAGAAATAAAATGTCATATCCAGTAAGTTAGGGTACGACATTTTAAGTTCCCGAAACTGAGCTTGTCTTTTGACTTTTAAAACTCGTATTTAAATTCAAGGAGGATATTCGGTTATTTGTCAAATGAGAAACCGAAACTCAGTAAGTTAGGGCTCAATTTCTCGAAATTCCAAATACGGAATATTTCCTTTAAAAAAACTTATCTCGGGATATCTAGATGTCATGGCCAGTAAGTTAGGGCACAACACTTCGAATTTTCGAGAACAAGTATTTTATTCAAAACTTGTATTGCGATTTTAAAAGGGATATTCCGTTATTCAGATTGAATGAGAAAAACCGGAACCCAGTAAGTTAGGGCACGATTTTCTCGAATCTTTAATACGAAATATCGATTATTTGAAAACTTGATATATCAGGAAAAGGTTAATGTGACAAGTAATAATGTGAAAATACGACGTACGTGCGTGAAAAGAATAATGATAATAACATTCTAAAATAAAATGAGTAAGACAAAATATACATCATAAATCTCAAGCAAATATATAAAGAAATGTAATAATAATATTAAAAGGGTAACAATACTATACTAATATGAACAAGACATGCATGGCAGAATAAATAAATAAATGCGTAAATAAAATAATAAAAGACAAAAACAATAAATAGTTAAATAAGCAAATAAAGGGAATAAGTACCCAAAATAGAATAAAAGGATTTGATTGACATTAAAAGAAAAATTAAGAGAAAGATTGCAAAAATAAAAAAAGGTGAACTAAGACCAGGGTGTAATATGCGGAAACTAAGAAGGACCATATGGGGAAATACACCTTGCCCCTTTGTACGTTGCGTTTCAAAAAGGGGAGCTTCGGACTAAATTAAAAATAAAACAAAATTGAAGAGATAGATTTAAAATAGCATTTTGGGCCAAATCAAGAGACGCGTAAAGGCCAAAGGGCCGAATGTGAAATTACCCCTATCCTTTGAAACACTTCGATATCAATAGGGACCATATTGAAAACTGAATAAAATCCACGAGGTGAATTTGAAAGAAAAACGAAGACTAGATTTTGACAAGGTAAGAATGTGGAAGGATCCAAAAGGGAAATAAACCCTAAAATCCTTGAAAACACGTGGATCCCCACTCTTGGGTCGGGTCGATCCGTTGTGCGTCAAAACGACGCCGTTTATTGCCTGGACTCTTGGTGCAAAAATGACGCCGTTTAGCAGGTGTATAAATGCCATTTTGAACCTAAAAAAATTCATTTGTTCTGCTGCTTAAAAAAACCATCTTCTCTCATTTTCTTTTCTCTGTAGGGTTCATCGGGCCGGCCAGTCAAAATCACGGAGCTCCGTCATTTGCGCGCGCCAGTGCGCAAGTGGTCGAGCCCCCTAAAAGGTGAGATTTTGATTCATTTTTTTATGCTTTTTTTAGGATTTATGTATATATACACGTGCTTAAAAAAGAGAGGAAAAAAAAGAAGAAAACTTTCGAAAATGATACGAAAATATCACCTCTGTTCGGCTTCTGTTCCCGATTTTTAGAGGTTTTCTTTATGTTTTTCAGATACTTTCTTATGCTTAATCTTGTGTTTTTGTATTGATATGAAAAAAAAAGATCCTATTACAATTGGTTTGGATCGGCTTTTATAGCCGAAAATGCTTTTGCTTTCTGTCTTTTCTCCTTTAATGCTTGCAGGTGCTCGGCGGTGGAGGGGTCGGTGCTGCTCTGACAGTGGCGGTAGAGCAGAGGCAAGTGGGCAGAAGACCCTAGGTGCGGCGCACCTAGGGTTTGTTCACTTTGTTTTTTTGTTTGTTTTTTCTGATTGGGGTTAATTGGGCTAGGTTTTATTGGGCTATTTGGGTTGGGCCTTATTAGGCTGTTTAGTTTTTTTTGGGGGGGTTTATGGATTTTTTTAATTTGGGTTTTGGGTTTTTGTTGGGTTGGTTAATTAGGCCCGGGTAAAATTGGGTCATTACAGCTGCCCCTCTTTGCTCATTGTCGTGTAACGAGAATGAAGCAAAGACTTTTAAGAAAGACCAATTTTGCTTGGTCTTGCCGAGTCTTGACTTCTTTGGTGCTTCTCTTCTTAAAGTAGCCTCATTCTAGTCCACTGTGTCTTGTTGCTTCGATCCATTCTACCACGAATTTAGAGAGATAAGATTTTTGGTTTCACTCTACTCTGCTGCAACCTTGGGAGATGAGTATTGACTTTGATCTGCTTCTCTACTGCTACTCCAGAGGTATAGGATTTGTCGTTTTAATCCACTCCACTGCAACTTCAGGGAGATAGGATTAATTGTCTTCAGTCTGCTCTGCTACAACTTCAGGGAGATAAGACTTGCTATGGTAAATTCAATCCGACCTACTACAACTTCAGAGGTATAGGATTCGTCGTTTTAATCCGCTTCACTGTAACTTCAGGGAGATATGATTAATATGATCTGCTCTACTGCAACTTCAGAGAGATAAGATCTGATGTCTTCGATCTGCTTTTGCAACTTCAGGAATGCCAGATCTGCTATCTTCAATCTGCTCCTGCAACTTCAGGAATGCCAGATCTGCTATCTTCAATCTTCTCCACTACAAACTCAGGGAGACAAGGTTGATGTCTTCGATCTGCTCCTACAACTTTAGGAATGCTAGATCTGCTATCTTTAATCTGCTCCTGTAACTTCAGGAATTCCCGATCTGCTATCTTCAATCTGCTCCACTGCAAACTCAGGGAGACAAGATCTGATGTATTCGACCTGCTCCTGCAACTTCAGGAATGCCCGATCTGCTATCTTCAATCTGCTCCACTATAAACTCAGGGAGACAAGATCTGATGTCTTCGATCTGCTCCTGCGACTTTAGGAATGCCAGATCTGCTATCTTCAATCTGCTCCACTGCAAACTCAGGGAGACAAGATCTGATGTCTTCGATCTGCTCCTGCGACTTCAGGAATGCCAGATCTGCTATCTTCAATCTGCTCCACTGCAAACTCAGGGAGACAAGATCTGATGTCTTCGATCTGCTCCTGCAACTTTAGGAATGCCAGATCTGCTATTTTTAGTCTGCTCCACTGTAAACTCGGGGAGACCAGACTAATATCTTTAATCTACCTTACTACACTGTCCTCTTGAGGACATAACCTGTAGAATGGGTATATGCTTATGCCTAATAATTAGGATGCCATGATCGAAATGAGTCAAATGCTCCTATTTAGACATACTATGATATATATAAATGCGAAAATGTTATGAGAATGATTCCTATTTCAGGTGTCATCACTCATTGTTTATCAGGGCTTTATCACTGACGTATTGTGATGTCATCTTGTTCGGCTGGTATTCTCAACAGAAAACCCGAGAAAAAAATTATATTTTGTTCAACCGATTTGCCCCACTGTAACTTCAGGGTTCATCTCATTGTGACTCAGGGGTATAGGATCTGAGTCTTCTCCAACCCATCCTACTGCAACTCAAGGTATAGAATTTATTTCATCTTCAATCCAACCGGCTGCAAATCAAAGATATAGAATCTGTAACTTGTTCCATCAACTGATCACTCCCCGGGTGACCTTAACCAAATGTGCATGCATGATATTTGCATGGATGCCAAATACCATTTTTCTCGAGAATGATTCCCCTTTTTCACCCGAGTTAACATTGCCCATTTTTCGTCAAGATTATATCATCGATGTAATATCTTGTCATCTTGCTCAATCCATTTTTGACAAAAATCTAGAGAAATAGTCTCAGTTTAGACTCGTCTTCTCCCAATATTTCCATCCCCTAAACTTGGTGGGTTTTAAACAATAGTCCTGTTTCAAGTTCTTTTATTATTCAGAAGCTTCCAGAGTAATATGCGAAACTCTTTTTATGAAAGTATTATTAGTCCACTAATCGTTATTTCAATGCAAAATGCTTGAAAAAGATCATAACAATGGACAAGAAAGAAATTAATTAGGAGCATAGCTCGAAACCAATAAGTTAAGCAAAGATAGCAAGTGCAATCAAGAAGAAAATATATTGGGAGTGTATTTTGAAACGAATAAAGTAATCAAAGATAGCAAATTCAAAATGGGTAAGATGGAAACTAGGTGCCCCGATATCGTAGCTTTGAGCTTCTCTGCTCAAACTTCTTGAGGACCATTTTAAGCTCGATATGCGTTTAGGGGATCCGAGTACTTTGTTGATGCCCCAAGACGTAGCATACTTCTTCACTGTTAATTCAAGTATAGCAAGACTCATCAGACGCCCCACTTTCAAACAAAATTTGAGCCGCTTCCCTTTTAGGTTTTCAACTCAAATCCCTTTGGTCTTAAAGCGCCCACTGCGGGTTTTTGCCTTGGCCTCTCCTTTTCTTTCTTCTTTTGATTGAATTTTTCATTTCTTTTTTCTTTTTTTTTTTCAATCTCAAGGCGCCCTTTGCGATTTTTCACCTTGGCCTCTCTTTTCAGATGAAATCTGAACTCCCCGGCTTGAACATATCTTCGCCATCCATCTTAGTCAAAGTTAATGATCTTCCAGAACAAGCCTTCTTCACCACATAAGGTTTTGCCCACTGAAGTCCTTTTGTATGAGAAGAATCCTTCATAATGCCAGGTCCCCATTATGAAATTCTCTTGGGCGAACCTTTTTGTCATAAGCCCGTATTATCTGTTTTTGGTACATTCGACCATGATGAATACTTTTAATCAAGCTTACTGGAGACGTTCTGCTTTATCCAATTCTTAATTCAATCAAAGCTTGGAGAAAAGGAATCTTAACTTCCAACAATTGCTTCCCTTTCATAAACCAATGGGAAAGATGCCTCGGAGAAGGTCCTGGCCAACGCTCAAGAAACATAGAGGGTAGATGGTAACTTCTTTATGCCAACCTTTACAAGTTTCAGTCATTTTTTAAAAATTTTGAATGGTTTTTTGGCTGCCTTTGCTGCACTGATATGGTGTCTGATCTTTGAATAGACTGTAAATCTTTGACATCATGCAATTGCCACTTTTTGAATTTGAATTTGAATTTGGATTTGGATTTGGATTTGGATTTGGATTTGGATTTGGATTTGAATTTGGATTTGAATTTGGATTCGGATTTGAATTTGAATTTGAATTTGATGACTGTTGACTTTGCAACTTTGGCATATGAAGCGACCTTCACCCTCTTAGTGAAGTAATTGGCAACCACAAAGATGAATTGGTGTCGGCTAGATGCTTTTGACGAGATCGGTCTCATAATATCTATGCCCCACATATAGAAAAAATGGAGGAGGCACATAAGTCCTGTCTTCCTCAATTTGGCATTTGATGCAATTTCCCTTTTTGGGTAGACCAGTAGCCCGAACCTCTTGATTAGCCTGGCCATTGTAGAACCATTAACATGGGTTACAAGCTTAGCAACATTCCCACGTTTTAGTAGTCTGGCGTGCCATGATATGATCATGCAAAAACATCTTTAAATTCTTGAAAATAGCTCAATGATGTCTCACCTTATTTCTGTGGTGAGCTAGGCTTCGATCTTCACCTTTTTCTTAAACTCGCAATGTCCACTGACCCTTTGTAAGGTAGAGTCTATTTTCATCTTGGTCTACCATCCTTAACAAATCAAAAGATAGGCCACAATCTCTATCATCTTAAAAGTCCTTAGATCCTTTAGACCCATATCTTATTTAAAAAGGGAGTCAGTAACAGTGTCGCTCATGTCTTGATATCTGGGTACCTATTGGAGGCAAATTCCAAAGAATAAATGATTCTAAGGATGATTATTTATGATATGATCATGAATGAAGAATGAAAGAATATTTGAATGAAAGTCCATAAAACAAAAGAATCTATAAATAGAAGGAATGAAAGAATACTTGCTCAAAAAGATACATTTTATTAAAATAAAGATTCTGGACACAAGCCTATTTCATAAAAAGATTCTTATTGCCTCTAGGCTTAAAGCAACAAGCATGTTTTGAATATTACTCTAGATTAGCTCTAAAATACAGGGGTTCCTTCCACAGTCCCATTGTTTAAAATCTCCCAGGTTTAAATTTCTGCATTTGGCGTGTCATCTAACTTCATAATACCTATGTTGATAAAATTTTCCACCAATTTCTTGAAAGCAAGGCAATTTTCTATCGAATGCCCTGTGACCCCCGCGTGGTACTCGCACTGGTCATTTGGGTCATACCATTTCGGGTATGGAGGTTGCATCGATTTCGGGTAGTGGGGGGACAAAACATACACATCAAATAGATTTTGATAGAGCTCCTTATATGTCATCGGGGTGGATATGAACTGAAGTTTTTCCAAGTTTGATTTTAGATTGGGATCTTGTCTTGGGGAGACCTGATAGCTGGTAGTCGCTGTCTTTGGCTGACTTACCGTAATCGGCTTCGAATTACCCTTGTTATACTTACTCGTATTATTCACTTCTTTTTCTTTCTTCTTCTGGGCCTTTAAGGTCCATTCTCCCTTTTCCTTTGTTTCGGCTAAGCCATGTACCACAGGATTGACTCGATCATCCCCAGATTTAAAACCTGAACCCATTGGGAAGTTCAACAGGGCCGAAGTATCAATCTGACATTGGGGTCCAATAATGACGGGTACCCCATGCGAATGCGTGTCTGGTTGAGTCGGGATATTTATCGAGGAATAAATGATTTTTTCATCATCATCCACACTGTTGACCACTGGGCCACTCCTTTTTTCAAGTCCTCCGGCTAGTAACTGGGTTAGCTGGCCTATCATATTCCTTTGGAATTCTAGCATTTGTTCCCGCATCTCTTGTTGAATTTTGGTCAACTGCTCTTGCATCTGTATTTGCATTTTCTCTATTCTTTCCAACCTTTGTTCCATGTTTTCTAGGTTAACTGAAATAATTTCACCTAATTAGTGTCTTTCTACAAATTTTAATGCATGTGATATGATGTAATGCAAATGCATGAAATGCAATGCAAATGCATGGAATGAATGCAAAAAGAAAGAGAGGAGTTGATTATGAATTCAATTTCATTAGAAGAACTTTTCTAGAAAATAAATTTCTTTACATAAAACGGATTGGATATACAGCTTTGTCCTCATAGTCCAGGTGAAAACACCAATCTTTTCTTCGTATCCAGATGTTATGGTCGTGTCCCGTGAACTTTCTCAAAAGATGCCTCTTCTAGCTCTTTGTTGCTTGGTTCAGGCCGTACCTCTTCACTCACTTCATAAGCTTCTTTAAGAAAATTGAGACATGATGACTCTCGAATAATCCTTGTCGGCTTGAATCCTCGGGCAAAGTCTTGTATTCTTCTGCGGACTATCAGCCCTCTCTCGTTGTTTACCTGGACTATGTTCGAACGACCGTATTATAATCCACTTTATCAAGTAACCCATTTCCTTATGACAAACTCTTTTATTTAGCAATCGAATATGAATCAACACCTCCTTTCTAAGATGATGCGGTGCGATGCAATACAATCATAAACAAAACAAAACATGTTAGCACAGGAGAAATAAACAAAATAGAGTACCTATCCGGGTGACCACTAGGGGTTTGGAATGGTTCTACCTAGGGTTAGCTCTTAGGTCTCTCTATATGTGGTTTGGTTCTAAGGGAAGGGTACCCGAACCGACAGATTCCTCGATTCTCACCCATTATAGGCTCATATAGACCGAGTTCAGTTTAGGGGAACACATTTCCCTATGGCCATGCGGAGATGAAAACCTCACGAAGGCGTAGTTTCTTTCTCCCACTTAAGAGGGTAAGACCAAAATGGTCCCTATGCAATATGATGCGAGACTCAAACCACAGTAATTATGAAATAACAGTACAAACAAATGCAATAATAGGATCATAATTTTTCAAATCAGATTTTCAATTTTCGACAACGAGACAGAAAACAATCAATTTTACGGCTCGACTCTCTCATGATTCCCCAGCGGAGTCACCAAGCTGTCGAAACCATTTTTTGTAAAATGAATATCGACTTGGATTTAAAAAATGAAAACGAAAAAATGGGAGTTGCACCAATCCTTTTTGATGAGGTGTGATCGGGTCACCTCGTAAAGCGGTTGTTTTTAATAAACAATTTGATTTATCAAAACAACGATTTTGGTCTACGAAACTCAAAAAATGGGTTCGGGAGTCAGTTACGCACGAGGAAGGATTAGCACCCTCAATACGCCCAAAATTGGTACCTAATCGATTAATTAACGCCTTAATGTAAAAAATTTGGAAAGATTTTAAAAACACGATCCTCTTTATTTAGAAGAAAACTCGGACAAATCAAAATAGATGCTAAGACCCTCTTATTTCGAAGAAATAAAATGTCATATCCAGTAAGTTAGGGTACGACATTTTAAGTTCCCGAAACTGAGCTTGTCTTTTGAATTTTAAAACTCGTATTTAAATTCGAGGAGGATATTCGATTATTTGTCAAATGAGAAACCGGAACTCAGTAAGTCAGGGCTCAATTTCTCGAAATTCCAAATACGGAATATTTCCTTTAAAAAAACTTATCTCGGGATATCTAGATGTCATGGCCAGTAAGTTAGGGCACAACACTTCGAATTTCCGAGAACAAGTATTTTATTCAAAACTTGTATTGCGATTTTAAAAGGGATATTCCGTTATTCAGATTGAATGAGAAAAACCGGAACCCAGTAAGTTAGGGCACGATTTTCTCGAATCTTTAATACAAAATATCGATTATTTGAAAACTTTATATATCGGGAAAAGGTTAATGTGACAAGTAATAATGTGAAAATACGACGTACGTGCGTGAAAAGAATAATGATAATAACATTCTGAAATAAAATGAGTAAGACAAAATATACATCATAAATCTCAAGCAAATAAATAAAGAATTGTAATAATAATATTAAAATGGTAACAATACTATATTAATATGAACAACACATGCATGGCAGAATAAATAAATAAATGCGTAAATAAAATAATAAAAGACAAAAACAATAAATAGTTAAATAAGCAAATAAAGGGAATAAGTACCCAAAATAGAATAAAAGGATTTGATTGACATTAAAAGAAAAATTAAGAGAAAGATTGCAAAAATAAAAAAGGGTGAACTAAGACCAGGGTGTAATATGCGGAAACTAAGAAGGACCATATGGGGAAATACACCTTGCCCCTTTGTACGCTGCGTTTTAAAAAGGGGAGCTTCGGACTAAATTAAAAATAAAACAAAATTGAAGAGATAGATTTAAAATAGCATTTTGGGCCAAATCAAGAGACGCGTAAAGGCCAAAGGGCCGAATGTGAAATTACCCCTATCCTTTGAAACACTTCGATATCAATAGGGACCATATTGAAAACTGAATAAAATCCACGAGGCGAATTTGAAAGAAAAACGAAGACTAGATTTTGACAAGGTAAGAATGTGGAAGGATCCAAAAGGGAAATAAACCCTAAAAGCCTTGAAAACACGCGGATCCCCACTCTTGGGTCGGGTCGATCCGTTGTGCGTCAAAACGACGCCGTTTATTGCCTGGACTCTTGGCGCAAAAACGACGTCGTTTAGCAGGTGTATAAAAGCCATTTTGAACCTAAAAAAAATTCATTTGTTCTGCTGCTTAAAAAAAACCATCTTCTCTCATTTTCTTTTCTCTGTAGGGTTCATCGGGCCGACCAAGGTCCGTCGCGGGCTCCGTCGCCGGCGCCGTCGTGTACGGCGGTCGGAGCCCCGAAAAGGTGAGATTTTGATTCCCTTTTTTTATGCTTTTTTTAGGATTTAGGTATATATACATGTGCTTAAAAAAGAGAGGAAAAAAAATAAAACTTTCGAAAATGATACGAAAATATCACATCTGTTCGGCTTCTGTTCCCGATTTTTAGAGGTTTTCTTTATGTTTTTCAGAAACTTTCTTATGCTTAATCTTTTTTTTTTGTATTGATATGAAAAAAAAAGATCCTGTTACAATTGGTTTGGATCGGCTTTTATAGCCGAAAATGCTTTTGCTTTCTGTCTTTTCTCCTTTAATGCTTGCAGGTGCTCGGCGGTGGAGGGGTCGGTGCTGCCCTGACAGTGGCGGTGGAGCAGAGGCAAGTGGGCAGAAGACCCTAGGTGCGGCGCACCTAGGGTTTGTTCACTTTGTTTTTTTGTTTGTTTTTTTCTGATTGGGGTTAGTTGGGCTAGGTTTTATTGGGCTATTTGGGTTGGGCCTTATTGGGCTGTTTAGTTTTTTTGGGGTTATGGATTTTTTAATTTGGGTTTTGGGTTTTTGTTGGGTTGGTTAATTAGGCCCGGGTAAAATTGGGTCATTACAATGGATTTAGGGATATTTTGATTTTTATCCTTTGTTTTTTTCAAAAAAATTTCTTTTCCCAAAAAAGAAGAAGAGAAATTAACGTTAGTCCTTTCTTTTTTGCCGTTTCTTCTTATTTTTTCCACTTTCGATATCGATTTCATTTTCTTTTTGTCTGCTGTCGCACCTTCGTTCTTGTTGTTTCGGTTTTCGTCGTACGTTCGGGTAAGTAAGGCTTTGCCTTTCTGTAACTTGTGTTTTTTCCATTGTTGATTGGGGTTATGCTGTTGTTTTGGCAGCAACGAATCGAGAAGATCTTGATTCTACTATTGCGGAATCGTAGTTAGTCGTTTGGAGTGTTGGGGTAAGCGATAAGTGCTAAAATTGAACTTTAGTTGGTTTCAAATTCTCGGTTTAATCGTGTTTTTAAGGTTGACCCTCAGCTTGGGTATGCTGATTATAGGTTCTGATGATCCCAGGATTGATTTTGCATCAAATCGGTACCAGGTGTGTACCCGAAATGCAGAAAATGAGGCTTTGGCAAAAGCCAAAAAGTAAATCTGTCGATGCCACGCGGGCGTGTGGTCGTTCGTGTGCGAGACACGGCCATGTGATCGACGAAGGCATGGTCGTGCACGACACACGGCCGTGTGGTGGCTCGAGTGTGGCCATGTGGGCCACACGGGTATGTCACACGGGCGTGTGGATTTTGGGCCAAGCAGTGTGGGCCACACGGGCAAGGCCAATTTGGGCGTGTTGGCCACACGGGCGTGTGGGCCCATAATTTTGAAATTTTTCCTAGGATCGCACGAGTCGCTCTGATCGACTGTGGGCCTACCGTAGGGTCGGTAAGGGCTAACCAAACCACAAAATTGTGGATCTGGTAATTTGATATTATGTTCTGAGTATGATAAAACTATGCATGTCTGTTTATTTCGATATTTGTATATGAGCATGTTTAATCTGTTATTCTGTATCTGATTTCTGTATATGCTATTGAGATGGGATTTATATGTATGGAGGAAGTATTCTGTTCGGCGTTAATAGCCTATATTCTGGCAGCTTGGCTGCATATATTCTGATATGTGTCTTAAGGGCACAATGTGGTGTGTAGGGATGGGTGGGTGTTTTAAACCCCACATGGTGTGATGGGATGGTTGGAGATGGTGTGTAGAGGATGGGGGTAAGATTTTGCATATCTGAATTTGGGACTGAATCTGAATCTGTATTTGACTATGCATATGACTCTTTATGTTTGCGTTCCTAATTCTATTGGGTTACACACTGAGTTTACGTAAACTTACTTTTGTTTGTCTGTCTTGTCAGGTAATCCACAGACTTAGGCGGATCGGTGTGGCAGAGACTCAATGGTGACCACGCGACCGTAATCTAGTTAAAGTTTTTAATTTATGGTTTAATTATGATTTTGGTTTTATTCTGAGAGTTGTAATTTTCTGGACTTTTTGGGTTTTATAACCGCTGGATTCGGTTTTATATGTTGCTAAACTGCATGCTTAAACATATGTTTTCCTCTAAAAATGACAATTTATACGCAAACAAAGGTTTTTCTAAAACACGACTGCATTTTCAAATTTTGATTGTTTTAAGGTTTTCGCTGTAATAAGTTTTAGCAAATGGACAAATTAAACGGTGTTTTCAATTAAAAATGTGAATGTGTTGACTAGACAACTCCGTTTTCAAAACCCCTACTTTGTGACACTTCCGGATTCGGTCATAACGTCTAGACTGGGTTTGGGGTGTTACATCTGTGATTCAAATCAATATATATAGATCATAATCAACTGCATACAATTTATATGATTTCTATTGTCAACTAATACAAGTTCATCATATACCACAATTATACCAAATGTTTCATATGAATCACCTATACATTACTTGAATTAGTTAATCTAAATGATTATATTATAACAATATTTCAATGCCAATGAAATTCACACAACTATTCAATTTGCACCATTTGATCATACCACATTTCCTTACCAAATCAAATAAAATCATTTGTAATCTTACCATACCGGCCCTGAAGCTCGTTAACTAGTTCGCATGGTCTTTCACATGCAATTGATAATTAAATATCGTATATAAGTACCTATAGTACAACTTTGCCGAAACCATTTTTTGAAATCGACTTTTATTTAGAAAACGAAAATAGAGAGTCGCCACCAATCTTTTTTATAAGGTGTGATCGGGTCACCTCGTAGTTTGATTGTTTTAACAAAATGTTTGATTTACCACAGCAATGTTTTTTGGTCTACAAAAATCTAGAAAACGGGTTCGGGAGTCGGTTACGCACGAGGAATGATTAGCACCCTCGTGACGTCCAAAATTTGTACCTAATTGATTACTTCGTGTCTAAGTGTCGAAAGTTGAAAACTCGAAAATAATTTAAAAATACGATCCCTCTTTGTATCGATATTAATTTTGCTCACAAATTGCTTAAATAAATCGAAATATGCTAAAGACCTTCTCATCTCGTGGCAACAAAATGTCATATCCCGTAAGTTAGGACACGACACTTCGAATCCTTGAGAATAAGCTTGCCTTTTCTTTTTTATTTGAAATCTTATGTATTTTAATTTTTGAAAGGATGTTCGATTATTCGAGTTCAACAAGAAAATCGAAACCCCGTAAGTTAGGGTGCGACTTCTCGAATTCCCCAAATATGAAACATTGCCTTATTTTGAAAATTTTCTTCTCGCGTATTTTGGCAAGAATCAACGTAATATTAAAAATGATATATGAATCAAATGTTTCATTAATAAATGGCAACAATATAAATGTACTAATAAGCAACTCATAATACGTGTCATTTTAATACCAATATTAACAAAGAAAAATAAAAAATAAAAATGAGAATAATAACGATAATAATACTAATGATAAAATATGCACATAAAATGACAATATCAATTTTTCAAATAAAGACAAAGAAATAAATAAAATAAAGACATAAATAAATATAAGGAAAATAATTCCTAAAAAAAACATATTGAAAGTAAATAATTAAAGTAAAATATAAATGAAATTAAAGGTAAAATTTGTAAATAAATATATAAAAATAAATAATAGATAAAATAATAATAATAATAATAATAATAATGATGATGATGATAATAATAATTGTCGAAACCATTTTTTAGTGTTTTTTAAAAAACGGGGATCGACTTTAAAAGAGACTAATGGAGTCGCCACCAATCCTTTATTCAAGGTGTGATCGGGTCACCTTGAGATGGATTATTTTAATAAAACATTTTAGATTTATTAAAACAATAATTTTGGTCTACGAAATCTAAGAAAACAGGTTCGGAAGTCGGTTACGTGCGAGGTAGGATTAGCACCCTCGCAACGCCCAAAATTGGTACCAAATTGATTAATTAATGTCCTTATGTCGAAAATTTAAAAAGATGTTAAAATTATGATCTTCTTTGTCCCGTTTGAAGATACTCGAATTTGAATATTAAGATTCTCTTGTTCCGAAGGAATAAAATGTCACATCCAGCACGTTAAGATACGACAATTTAAGTATTTGAATTCAAGATCATCCCAAAATTCTCAAAGCTCATGCATTGGAATTTTGAAAGGATATTTGGTTATTTGGTTAAACGGAAAATCGAAACCCAGCACGATAGGGCATGATTCCGCGGATTTCCAAATATACAAATATTGCCTTATTTTGAAAATATGGGCAAAATTTTAAAAGGATATTTGGTTAAACAGAAAACCGAAACCCAACACGATAGGGCACGATTTCCTCGAATTTCCAAATATCAAATATTGCCTTGTTTTAAAAACTTTTAAATAAGTGATTTCAAAATCGACTTAAAATGTTTTGATTGAATCACTAGATAATAAGAAACAAAAATATAGTATCAAGCATGGAATAATAATAGGTGAATACAATCTTTGTAAAAATGGATGACAAGAATGATAGTATGAACATACAATTCAATATATACAAAATCAATAATCTCACCATTCCTATTTTGAAAATACCGACATTATTAATCAAGAAACAATGAAAATTAAAATATAATTAATTAAAAAAATTAAAATAAAATATAGCAAATTTTAAAGTAATAAGCAAATAATATGTATTAATTTAAGTAATATACACATAATAAAAAAAAACTTGATATAAAATAATGTATATATAAAAATAATAATGATATATAAAAGTATATAGAATAAATAAATATATAATTTAGAATAGGGTCTTTTAAAGAGATAAATTATATACATAATAGAAATATATAAAATAATATAAAATCAATAGCATATACCTAAAAATAATTTAACATAATTATATGTATATATAAATATATATATATATATAATTAATGAAAAGAACATATAAATAGAAATAAATAATATTTAAAACCATTTAAAATGTATAATATTTAATATTAATAAAAAGAAAATAATTAGAGGAATCAATAAACAAATAATTAAATAAATAATCAAAGGACTTTGCATTGAAATCGAACAAAATTAGAGAACTAAAAAGCAATAAATTAAAAATGAAATCGAAAAAGGACTAAAATACTACGCGCGTAAATTAAAGGGACTAGTCTAGCAAATATTTCAGTTAGCCAAAACGCGGCGTTCAAGCTGGACTAAATCGAAAAGGCGCGCAAATCCTTGAGGTAAAATTAAAAGAACGAAATAGATAAAAAAAAGGACTCAATCAGATGTCAACACAAAATGGGGGGACCGAATGCAAAATTATCCCTTCAACACGTAAACACGCGGATCCTCAAGGAAGGTGGGTCGGGTGACACGGGTCGGCCAAAACGGCGCCGTTTTGAGGCCTATGAAACAAGCCCTAAACGACGTCGTTTTGCATTACTTATAAAAGCCAAAATTTTTCTTTATCCTTCATTTCCCGTTTTGTTTTAAAAAATAAAAAGGGGGGGTGTTATTTTCTCTGCTAGGGTTTGAGCCTTATCAAACCCTTCATGGTGTTTTCACCGCCGCCGTACCACCACCGGTTCAGGTGACCGGCCGTGCGCAAAAACAGGAGGCCCTATGCCCTCGTCTAAACCCGCGAGATCAAAAGGAGAGGAAAAAATGGCTTTCGACCGCGTTTCGGCTCGGTTCTGACGACGGAGGAGGACTCCGACACCGTGACCAAACTGGTAAGCCTTTTCTTTCCCTCTTTTCTTTTCTTCTTATTTCAAACAATAACCAAAAGAATAAAATCAAAAATAAGAAATCACCTTTTCAAAAAAATGTTTTCTGTTCTTTCTTTTGTAATTTTGTAAAGAACGTGGACCTTACAATGTTTGTTGTGTTTGACCTTTATAGCCGAAGAAAAAAAATAAAAATACAATCAATCAGTATTTGCCTTCTTTCGTACTGTGTCTTCGTTTCATTTGCAGGTGAAATCACCGTACGGAGGAGGACATGGCGGTACGGAGGCGCGCGGCGCGCGTGGTGACATGGAGGTGTACGGCGGCTGGAGAGGCCTGCGGCGCACCCTAGCTGGCTAGGGTTTCAGATTTTTGTTTTAGTGCGGGCTAGGTTGGGCATTTGGGTAGTGGTTGTTTGGGCCTCAATTGGGACTTGTAAAAAAAGAAACTGTTAATTGGACTTTTAATTATTGGTTTTTTTTATGTAACATCCTGAATTTTTGGGCCTATGCGTTTAATGGGTGGATATGTTTAATGTGTTAATTTAAGTGTTAGGGGTCCAAATTGGGCTCAGGCTTAGGTAGAGGCCTTGATTAAAATTATCTGTTTGGGCATTATAGGGTTTAAAAGGTAGTATCTATGTTTAAAATATGTGGATAATATGCTGATAAAGGAGGGAGGAGTTAGAGATAATTAAGTCTCTTTTAGATGAGCTAGTAGATTAAGATAAAGGAGAAAAGATAGGACTTATCTGCAAGGTTAGGTAAGTGCCAAAATTTCTATAAATAGGGGGAATATCTCTTCAATTTCGGTATTTGGGTTTTTCTCTCATTCTTTTCTCTTCTTCTCTGAGTAAAAGCCGAAAACTCCTAAAGTTCCATCTTCTTCTTCATTCTCTGCAAAAGCCAAAATCTCTAAGCCTATTCCCTCATCTTCACTTTGATTCAAAAGCCGAAACTCTTTCCATTCTTTTTCTTCCTAGCCGAAATCTTCAAGTCTCTTCCTTGTTTTCTTTTCTTCTTCTCTTTTCCTGTCAGAAACCAAAACTCCTCACTCAAGTATTTTAAAAGCCAAAGACACATCAGCCTTCTCTTGTTCATACTTTTTCCGGGATTTTCCTAAAAGCCGAAATCCCTAGATCTCATCTCCTGTGATTGCCGAATTACTTCTGTGGTGCCTACTTGTGCCGAAATCTGAAGGGAACTTTAGTGGAGTCAATCGCATAGATCTCTAAGTTATAGAATCGTGTTACTTTCGAGATTTCAAGGTAAGGGATCTATTAGTTTTAACGTGTAATTTGGGATTTATTAACCTTGGCCGAATATTGAAGGGCTAAATCTTCGTGTGATTTTCCGGCTTTTGAGCAAGGCTTTACATTGAGGATAATAGATCCGGATAGCAAGGACATCGACTAAGAATATTGGATTTCGCGATAACAGGTGTGTAATACTTCCCCACCATCTAGATCTGATTATTAATGTATGCTCATAAGTTTATATGTTGTGATAAATATCGATATCTCGGTTTAATGTTGGAAACCCGAAAGGGTGAAGCAAATCACCAGTGTCGATGAATGTTTGACTTTATATGATAAAAGCATATTGATTTTATGACTGCATGGGTTGGGTTGATGAAAGGAGGAAGTTATACGTTATATGTGTAGCGCTTATACCGTGATCTTATATGTTGTAGCGGCTAATGTCGTGATTCATTATAAGGGCTTCGGCCATAATATGTTGATGAGCGACATGACCGCCATCTTGGCGTGTAGTGGTGTGGGTCGATTGTAGAAATCCCCAATGGTGTGAATGGCTGGTGCGGGGCGTGTAGCGGATGGAAACCTAGGCAAATGGGTTGGGCCTTGCATATTATTTGTTATTTTTTTATAAATGGAATTATTAATCTGCTTTTATGGGCCTAAGGCCAAAATCTAGTGGTGCATGAGGGTTGCACACCGAGTCTCGCGACTCACCCTATTAATTAACCTTTCAGTGATACCTAGTGCTTGGACCGGCCGAGAGGAACGCAAGGTGGCCATGCAAAAGACCAACTGGATCCAAAGAAAAAGTCTCAAGTTAATACTTTATATTTTTAATTAATGGATTTTAAATCTCATTGTAATAAGGCTATGGGCCACTAGTTTATGTTTTGTTTTATTTTGGGCTTTAATTACTTTTAGTTATTTAAATTCTTATTGAACTAATGTATCTATTTAAATTTGGGTTTTTAATTTATAAAGGCATATTTTATTTAAACTATCAACTATTAAATTTCTCTCGAATAAGAAGATAAACTTTAGAAAAATATTTTTTTTCTGAAAATACGACATGTTCTTCCAAAATTTTTAGTGACATACCAGATCCGGTCGTGGTGTTTGGGCCGGGTTTGGGGTGTTACAAATTGGTATCAGAGCCCGGTTCAAAACTCAGCTTTGGGTTTTGGGTTCAAAACGTTTTCGAAAAAAAAGGGTTTTTAAAACATGAATGTTTTTAAGTGATATCAGGTCTGTTAGCTCAGCATGGCACTTGCGTCTCCGGCCCAAGTCCGCCAGGTAAGTATTCTGAACTCGCTGTGTGATATATATATATATATATATATGTGGGCTTGATGGGCTTTATGGGACGTAGACTATCTAGATTAGAACTTGATGGACACTAGGCTTAGCTGAAACAACTCATTCAATCTCATAAGACTTAATTTCACTAAACAAACCCGTGAACGAGTCGCAAGACTAGGGTGTGGCAATAGGCATGCGCATGTCTAGGATTGGATCCGGAAGAGCTTGGTACTTAAGCAGTCCTAGTGACTCACCTCCTCTTCGCTGGAATCCTACAGTGCGTAGTATTTGCTCACCCTAGCCACGAGGATTTGTTGACGGGCCAAAATCTATAACTAAAACCCGAAAGGGACCAGCCACTCTATTTTGTAAAACTACTAAATTACCCCTGATTTATAAATAACCAAAATATCCTTAATTTGTAAAATTACCGAAATACCCCCGGATTGCAAAATTACCGAAATACCCCCGGATTGCAAAATTATTAAAATACCCTTATATTGGAAAATTACTAAAATACCCTTATATTGGAAAATTACTAAAATACCCTTATATTGGAAAATTACTAAAATACCCTTATATTGTAAAATTACTAAATTACCCTTATATTGTAAGATTACTAAAATACCCCTATTTGTAAAATTACCAAGATACCCCTAATTTTTCAAATTACGAAAAATACCCTCAGAGGATAAAATTACGAAAAATACCCATGGGTAGTGGAATAACGAAAATACCCTATGTGTTGAATGTGGGTGCATGGATGTTGTCTCAGATATTGATGGTTGAATGTATGTAGTTCTTAGAACTAGGAAAGGTGAACTTGAGACTGAATTGCGAATTCGAAAGAACTACTCTTAAAACTACTAATCATTAGACTGTTCGTGGATAATCAGTGGAAGAAAACCAATAATTCATAAAAATTTTAATCAGATAAACGCGAACCGATAGCATGAGTACAAGGGGACGAGGACGCTTTAGATGCGAATACCGGTGCGTACCCTACCATAGTATACTAAGTGTTTATTTTGACTTTAGAATTAGAGTGGGCAGCGAAAGCATAGTGGTGAGACTTAGGTAGTACGATTACTAGTTAGTTGGAAATTTCGAGGACGAAATTTCTTTAATGGGGGTAGAACTGTAACATCCTAAATTTTTGGGCCTATGCGTTTAATGGGTGGATATGTTTAATGTGTTAATTTAAGTGTTAGGGGTCCAAATTGGGCTCAGGCTTAGGTAGAGGCCTTGATTAAAATTATCTGTTTGGGCATTATAGGGTTTAAAAGGTAGTATCTATGTTTAAAATATGTGGATAATAAGCAGATAAAAACTATTATTTAGGAATTTATTTTATGTAGATAATAAGCAGATAAAGGCTAAAATTTAGAGATTTTAATGATTAAAATATGTGGATAATATGCTGATAAAGGAGGGAGGAGTTAGAGATAATTAAGTCTCTTTTAGATGAGCTAGTAGATTAAGATAAAGGAGAAAAGATAGGACTTATCTGCAAGGTTAGGTAAGTGCCAAAATTTCTATAAATAGGGGGAATATCTCTTCAATTTTGGCATTTGGGTTTTTCTCTCATTCTTTTCTCTTCTTCTCTGAGTAAAAGCCGAAAACTCCTAAAGTTCCATCTTCTTCTTCATTCTCTGCAAAAGCCAAAATCTCTAAGCCTATTCCCTCATCTTCACTTTGATTCAAAAGCCGAAACTCTTTTCATTCTTTTTCTTCCTAGCCAAAATCTTCAAGTCTCTTCCTTGTTTTCTTTTCTTTTTCTTTTCTGTCCGAAACCAAAAACTCCTCACTCAAGTATTTTAAAAGCCAAAGACACATCAGCCTTCTCTTGTTCATACTTTTTCTGGATTTTCCTAAAAGCCAAAATCCCTAGATCTCATCTCCGTGATTGCCGAATTACTTCTATGGTGCCTACTTGTGCCGAAATCAAGGAACTTTAGTGGAGTCAATCGCATAGATCTCTAAGTTATAGAATCGTGTTACTTTCGGGATTTCAAGGTAAGGGATCTATTAGTTTTAACGTGTAATTTGGGATTTATTAACCTTGGCCGAATATTGAAGGGCTAAATCTTCGTGTGATTTTCCGGCTTTTGAGCAAGGCTTTACATTGAGGATAATAGATCCGGATAGCAAGGACATCGACTAAGAATATTGGATTTCGCGATAACAGGTGTGTAATACTTCCCCACCATCTAGATCTGATTATTAATGTATGCTCATAAGTTTATATGTTGTGATAAATATCGATATCTCGGTTTAATGTTGGAAACCCGAAAAGGGTGAAGCAAATCACCAGGTCAGTGAATGTTTGACTTTATATGATAAAAGCATATTGATTTTATGACTGCATGGGTTGGGTTGATGAAAGGAGGAAGTTATACGTTATATGTGTAGCGGTTTATACCGTGATCTCATTATATGTTGTAGCGGCTAATGCCGTGATTCATTATAAGGGCTTCGCCATAATATGTTGATGAGCGGCATGACCGCCATCTTGGCGTGTAGTAGGTGTGGGTCGATTGTAGAAATCCCTAATGGTGTGAATGGCTGGTACGGGGGCGTGTAGCGGATGGAAACCTAGGCAAATGGGTTGGGCCTTGCATATTATTTGTTGTTTTTTTTTTTTTATAAATGGAATTATTAATCTGTTTTATGGGCCTAAGGCCAAAATCTAGTGGTGCATGAGGGTTGGACACTGAGTCTCGCGACTCACCCTATTAATTAACCTTTCAGGTGATACCTAGTGCTTCGGACCGGGCTGGAGAGGAACGCAAGGTGGCCATGCAAAAGACCAACTGGATCCAGCAAAAAGTGTCAAGTTAATACTTTATATTTTTAATTAATGGATTTTAAATCTCGTTGTAATAAGGCTATGGGCCACTAGTTTATGTTTTGTTTTATTTTGGGCTTTAATTACTTTTAGTTATTTAAATTCTTATTGAACTAATGTATCTATTTAAATTTGGGTTTTTAATTTACAAAGGCATATTTTATTTAAACTATCAACTATTAAATTTCTCTCGAATAAGAAGATAAACTTTAGAAAAATATTTATTTCTGAAAATACGATATGTTCTTCCAAAATTTTTAGTGACATACCAGATCCGGTCGTGGTGTTTGGGCCGGGTTTGGGGTGTTACATTTTATTTGTTTGGTTTTAATGGTTAATTGGGCCCCGGGCAAAATGGGCCTTCTACAATAATAATGATAATAATTATATTATATGTACAAGTAAAAAAAAACATAAATAATCTAGTTTTTTTAAAGTATATAAAAAATAATAAATAAATAAATGAGTAAATAAATAGTGAAATAATAACAGCAATAGTAAAGGCCAAAAAATAAAAATAAAATAAATAATAAATAATAATGATAAAAATAAAAGTAAAATAAAACAAAAATGCATAATAAAAGGAAATAAATTAATTTTAATTAAAAAATAAGGAACAAATAAATAAATAGATAAATAATAAATAAATTCATGAAATAGGCTAAAATTAAATAAATAAAAGGATTAAATCGGGAATAAAATGAAATTGCGGGTCTAAATTGTAATAAAAGAATAAATAGACATGGACTAAATCAAAACTAAAATGAGATAAAAGGGATAAATTGTAAAAAAAAAAATGACCAGATCTGAACGCGCGAAAAAGAACGGGGATCAAATGGGAAATTATTCCCAAACCCCCCCTAAACGCACCGTTCCATAAGGTCAAATAGTCTGAGGACCAAAATAAAAAAAAAATAAGCGGGGTAAATTAAAAAAAACAAAAAAGAAGAAATAGGGTTGTATTGAAACCAGTGTAAAAAGCGGAAGGAACAGGGGCGTAAATAGCCCAAAAATCAAAAACACGCGGATCCCCCTGGAGCGGGTTGGGTCGCGCGCGGGTAGGCTAAAACGGCGCCGTTTTGGCGCTAAAGAGCCCCAAGTGAAACGACGTCGTTTCACTAATGTTATATACGTCAATTTTTTTTAAAAAAAAAACTTCATTTTTCTCTTTTCTTCTTAAAAAAAACCAAAGAAATCCTCTCAACTCTCTTTCACTCAACCCTGGTCCTGGCCAGAGGTCCGCCATCGATCGCATGCGCGCAAATCGCGCCGGTCGCCGGCAAGTCGCTGCCGTCTGTGGCCGAGAAACTGAAAAGTTTCCCTTTTTAACCCCCTTTTTGCAAGGAACCCCGATCTAGGGTTCAAACCCCCAAAATCTCATCGGTGCTCGGTGATGGCGACTATTCTCGAGTAAGTTTTCTTTCCCTTTTTTAGGGTTTCAAAAAAAAAAGATAAAAATAAAAAATAAAAACTTTTTTCTTTTTATTGTTATTTCGAAATGAAATAAGAACAAATATAATATCACATTTTGCTTTGAGTTTTTTTGATCTTGTCTTTTCTTTTCTTTTTTGTATTCGATATCTCTTTACACAAATCGGATCCGGCTTTTATAGTCGATTATACACCCTTTATTATTATTTTTTCTACTGTTTGGCTTTATCCTTGTTACTGTTCTCTTTTTCTCTTCTTTTGCAGATGCTGGGGAGGTCAACGAAGGGGCTTTGCTATTTCGGTGTAAGGCGGAGCAGAGGGGGTCAGGCCTTGGGACGAGACGCGGGCGGCGCGCCCGAGGAGAACGGCACCAGAAACACTAGGGTTTTTGGATTTTCTGAAAAAAAAAAATTAAGTTGTTGGGCCTGTTTAGGTTGGGCTTAGGGTTTTTAAAATTTGGGCTGTAATTTGTACTTGGACTATTTCTGTTTTTATTTTGGTTTTTTTGGTTTAGTGGGTCGGGCAAAATAGGTCTATTACAACTGTCCCTCTTTGCTCGTTGTCGTGTAACGAGAATGGAGCAAAGACTTTAAAAGGGCCAATTTTGCCTGGACCTGCCGAGGCTCGACTTCTTTTGGTGTTTCTCTTCTTCAAGTAGCTTTATTCCAACCCACTGCAACTTTAGGGGTATAAGATTTGCTATCTTCAATCTGCTCCACAGCAACTTCAGGGAGATGAGATTTGAAGCTTTACTCCACTGCAACTTCAGGGAGACAAGGTTTGTCACTTGTAGCTTTAGTCTATTCCACTGCAACTTCAGGGAGATAAGACTTGCTATGGTAGATGTAATCCGACCCACTATAACTTTAGAGGTATAGGACTTGTCGCTTCGATCTGCTCCACTGCAACTTTAAGGAGATAAGATTTGTAGCTTGTAGCTTTAATGTGTTCCACTGCGACTTCAGGGATAAGGTTTATAGCTTTAATCTGCTCTACTGCAATTTCAGAGAGATAAGATATGCTATCTTCAATCTATTCCACTGCAACTTCAGGGAGATAAGATTTGTAATTTGTAGCTTGAATCTGTTCCACTGCAACTTCAGGGAAATAAGATTTGCCACGATGACTATAATTCGTCCCACTGTAACTTCAGGGGTATAGGATTTGTGGTTTCACTGATCTGTTACACCGTTCTCTGGGGAACATGACCTGTAGAATCCATTTCATGGGCCTATTTATGCCTAGTGATTAGGATATCATGATCAAGATGAATCAAATGCTCCTAACTAGATGTGTATGAATGGTATTTGCATGAATGCAGAATGTCATTTTTCGAGAATGATCCCTTTTTAATGCTTAGGTTGTCATTGCTCGCTATTTATCAAGGTTCTATTACTGATGTGTTACCATGTCTTCTTGTTCAGCTGGTATCTTTAATAGAATATCTAAAGAAATAGTCACAATTTAGACTATTCTTTCTCAAATGTTTCCAACCCTTAAGTTTGGTTAGTTCTGAATAGTGGTCCTGTTTTCAGATCTTTGTACTATTTAGAAAACCTTTCAGAGCGATATGCATAACTCTTTTTTCTTGAATATTATTAGTCTATTAATCGTTATTTCAATGAAAAATGGTTGAAAAGGATTATCACAATGGATAAAAGGAATTTTATTGAGAGTAGAGCTTGAACTGGATAAATTAATCAAAGATAGCAAACATTGCTAAAATAAAAAAAGAATAAGATAAAAATAGATGCCCCGGATATCATAGCATGAACTTCTTCGCACTAACTTTTCGATGACCTTTTTGAACTTGATATGTGTTTCGAAGATCCAAAATACTTTGTTGATGCCCCAAGACGTAGCATCTCTCCTCCTTGTTCATTCAGGGATAACAAGACTACCACATGCCCCATCTTTGATCAAGATTTGAATTGCCCTTTTCCTGGGTTTTCAATTCAAAACCCCATTGGTCTCAAGGCGCCCTTTGCGAGTTTTCACCTTGGCCTCTCCTTTTTTTTTTAGGTGAAGTATTTCTTAACTGAGCCTGAATTCACAGGATTAGGCAAGCTTTTGCCATCCATCTCAGTCAAAATTAATGCTCCTCCAGAAAAGGCCTTCTTTACCATATAAGGTCCTTCCCAATTTGGCATCTATTTCCCTCTGAAATCCTTTTGTATGGGCAAGATCTTTTTCAATACTAGGCTCCCCTCATGGAATTCTCTGGGACGAACCTTTTTTTTGTAAGCTCGCATTATTCGCTTTTGGTACATCTGACCATGATGGATTACTTTCAACCTTTTCTCTTCAGTCAAGTTTAGCTGATCATATCGGGATTGGATCCATTCTGCTTTATCCAACTTCAATTCTTCCAAAATTCAGAGAGAAGGAATCTCGACTTCAATGGGTAAAACCGCCTCCATTCCATAAACTAAAGAGAAAGGCGTTGCCCCGGTTGAGGTCCTGACAGATGTTCGATAGGCATAGAGGGCAAATGGTAACTTCTCATACCAATAATTATAAGTCTCAGTCATTTTCCCCACGATCTTCTTGATATTCTTATTGGCTGCCTCTACTGCACCATTCATTTTCGGGAGATATGGTGATGAGTTGTGGTGTTTGATCTTGAACTGACTGTAGACTTTTGATATCATGCTGTTGTTCAAATTTAGTGCATTGTCAGATATGATCCTTTTTGGCATTCCATATCGACATATGATCTCCTTCTTTAAGAACTTGCTGACTGCTGACTACGTGACATTGGCATATGAAGCGGCTTCTACCCACTTTGTAAAGTAATCGATGACCACGAAGATGAATCGATACCCGTTAGAAGCTTTGGGTGAAATTGGCCCAATGACATCCATGCCCCACATAGAGAAAGGCCACGGAGAAGTCATAACATGAAGAGGTGAGGGAGGTACATGAATTTTATCTCCATAAATTTGACACTTATGGCATTTATTGGCATAACTGATGCAATTTCCTTCTATGGTGGACCAATAATACCCGAATCTTATGATTTGCCTGGCCATTGTAAAACCATTGGCATTTGTTCCGCAAACACCCTCGTGGACTTCTTCTAAGATTTTCCTAGCCTCGACAGCGTCTACACATCTTAGTAGCACCTGATCCTTTCTCTTTTTATATAGGATCTCCCCATCTAAGACATAGTTGTTGGCCAGTCTTCTCAACGTCCTTTTATCATTCTCAGTTGCTTGGTCAAGGTATTCATGATTTTTCACATATCGCAATATATCTTTGTACCAAGGGTGACCGTCCTCTTCTTCTTCTTCTTCGATATTGTAACAATGAGCCGGAGTTTCATAAATACTCATCAGGATAGGCTTTACATCCTCTTATTTGTTCGCTTTGACCATCGAAGCCAAAGTAGCCAAGGCATCAGCCATCTGATTTTCATCTCGTGGGAGGTAATAGAAGGTGATGTCATCAAACTCCTTAATTAACTCAAGAACCAACCTTTGATAATTGATTAACTTGGGATCCCTTACCTCGCATTCTCTTTTGAGTTGATAGATCACTAGTGCAGAATCCACATATACCTCTAGCACTTTGATCTTACATTCTATGGTTGCACGAATACCCATGATGCATGTTTCGTATTCTTCCATATTGTTCCTGCAATTAAAATCCAATTTTCTAGTGAAGGGATAATGATCTCTGTTTGGGGATACCAGGACTGCTCCAATTCCGTTACCCACAGTATTTGAGGCTTCGTCGAAGTTTAGCTTCTAAGGATGACCTTCTTGAGAGTCTTTTTCAGTGGTTACAACATACATTAGATATTCATTCGGGAAATCAAAGTTCAAAGGCTCGTAATCCTCTAGAGCTCTACTGGCCAGAAAATTCACTATTGCGCTTCCTTTGACTGCCTTCTGGTTCACATAGGCTATGTCAAATTCAAAAAGCAGAATTTTCCATCGGGCCATTCTTCCATTTAAAGCGGTCGACTTCATCATGTACTTTAGAGGGTCCAGCTTTGAGATGAGCCAAGTTGTGTGATACATCATGTACTGTCTCAATCTTCGGGTTGTCCAAATCAGGGTGCAACATAACTTCTCGATTGGCGAATATCTTGTCTCACATTCAGTAAATTTCTTACTGAGATAGTATATCGCTCTTTCTTTTCTTCCCGACTCATCATGTTGACCAAGCACGCATCCCATGGAATTCCCGAATCATCGCCAAGTACAAGATGCGCCTATTATCCGGGTTAGGTGGCATCGATCTTCGGGGTATTGGACAAGTAATGTTTGACCTTATCAAAAGTCATCTGGCACTCCTCATCCCAAACGCATGGGTTGTGTTTCTTAAGGAGACGGAATATGGGGTCGCATTTCTCAGTTAGTTGTGAAATGAACCGGGCAATGTAATTTAGTCTTCCTAAGAAACCTCAAACTTCTTTTTAAGTGCGTGGTGGAAGCAATTGCTGTATAGTCTTTACTTTGTCTCGGTCAATCTCAATCCCCTTTTCACTGACTACAAACCCTAGCAATTTTCCCGACCTAGCCCCGAAAGTACATTTTGCTGGATTGAGCTTCAGTTGGAATTTTTTCAATCTCAAAAATAGTTTCTTCAAGACTTGTACATGCTCATTCTCTATTCGGGACTTTGCGATTATATCATCAACATAAACTTCGAGTTCTTTGTGCATCATATCATAAAACAAAGTTACCATGGCTCTTTGATACGTTGCTCCCGCATTTTCCAGTCCAAATGGCATCACCTTATAGCAAAATGTTCCCCACATGGTAACGAATGTAGTCTTCTCCATCTCTTTAGGATGCATCTTTATTTGGTTGTATCCCGAGAAACCATCCATGAAGGAGAACAGTGAGTAACCTGCCATGTTGTCCACTAAAGTGTCGATATGTGGCAATGGGAAATTGTCTTTCAGGCTGGCTTTGTACAAGTCCATGTAGTCTACGCACATTCATACTTTCCCATTCTGAGTATTTAACCACCCGTAAGAAATCAGTATCGAATTGTTTCTTAACTTCTTCTTTTATTTTCAGTAAAATATTGGGCCTCATCCTTCGGAGCTTCTATTAATCTGGCTTGCACTCTTCCTTTATGGAGAGCCAGTGTACCACGATATTAGTACTTAAACCGGACATGTCTTGATATGACCATGCGAAAACATCCTTAAATTCTTAGAGTAATCAAATGAGGTCTTGCTTCATCTCTGCGGTAATGCAAGCTCCTATCTTCACCTCTTTTTCTTCTCCTAAGCTCACAATTTCCACTGACTCTTTATAAGGCAAGATTTGTTTCTCATCTTGTTCTACCATCCTCAGCAAATTAGGAGATCGGTTACAGTCTCGATCATCTTCAAAATCCTGAGAATCCTCCATACACATATCTTGCTTGAAAAGAGATTCTGAGTCAGTAGCAGCGTCACTCATATCATTGATATCTGGAGACCTGTTATAGGGATGAAGAAAAATCCAAAGAACAAAAGAATCTAAGAATAATAATCTGTATGGTATGATTATGAATGAAATGAAAATAATAAAAGAATATTTGCTCAAGATGATACACAAAGATGCATTTTATTGAAATAAAGATGTTAAACATAAGCTTATTTCACAAAAAAAAGATTATTATTGCTCCTAAGCTTAGAGCAATAAGCGTGTTTTGAACATTACTTTGAATTAGCTCTAAAGACTACAAGAATCTCTTTCGCAGTCCAGTTGTTCAAAACACTTCCAGGTACATAGGGGCAGATGTCTGATAAATTTTCTCCCCAAGTTCTTTCTTCGGATATCGCGTTGATGTTCAGGTTTCCCAAAATTTCTTCAGCGGTCTATTCTCTTGACATCCTTCTTTCAGAGTGAATAGTTCCTCCTGACACGAAAGTCCTGGATATATGGGGAAAGGTCATTGGTTTCCACTTGACCTCTTCCCCGCTCAGTCGCGCTCTTCTCTTTTCTTGTTTCTTCTCCATCTCCTTCTTATTTTGCCTCGTATCTGGCTTAAATCTTAAACCAAAGCAGTCTCGTTTGTCCTTCAGCATAGGTTCCTCGACTTTTCCTTGTAGGCATTTTCCAAGTCCTCTCCCAGGCAAGGCTCTTTTCCCGACCGTCAGTTACAGGCCCATCGTTGTAGTTTTGGAGATTTTGGGCATCGGGATCTTGTTCTCTTCGACGATGAAGGTTGCATTCACAAATTCCAACAATTGAAAAGAATATTCTATCGCTTCATCGTCTGTTCCTACGTATGGCGCGTCACTGGCTACGGATGCAATAATGTCTTCTTCTGCGTTTATCGTTACCAGCCGACCCTCAGTTACCAACTTTAGCATCTGGTGTAGTGATGACGGTACTGCCCCAGTCGTGTGAATCCAAGGCCTCTCCAACAAACAATTATAAGAAGGCTTTATGTCCATTACCAAGAAATCTACTTTATACGTGTTTGGACCAATCAAGAGGGGTATCTCAATCTTTCCCATCACCCTTCTTTCTGTTCCATCGAATGTTCTCACTATGTTTTGACATGTCTTCATATGAGAGCTATCCACAGGTAACCTATTCAGGGTGGATAGGGGCAAGACATTTAGTGTAGATCCATTGTCAATCAACACCCCTGGTAATGTATACCCTTTGCAGCGGGTGGTGATGTGCAGAGCCTTTGTAGATCCCATACCCCCTGGTGGTATTTCATCATCGTTAAAGAAGATGAAGTTGTCGGCACTTATATTGTTAACTAGGCGATCCAGCTTGTTTACAGAGATATCGTTGGCGACATAAGTTTCGTTTAGCACTTTCATTAACGCGCCACGATGGGTCTCCGAACTTAAGAGTAAAGCTAGCACTAAGATGCGAGCCGGTTACTTGTGTAGCTATTCCACAATGTTGTACTCGCTATGCTTTAAGAATTTTAGGAATTCTCTAGCCTCGTTCTCAGTTACTGGCTCGTTAACTGGCGATTTGAGCCTGACCGTCTTTTCCTTCTCTTGCTCAACTATTGGGGTCTTTCCTTTAACAGGCTTAGCTCCTGCATTTGATGGGTCATAGCACCTCCCACTGCGCGTGTAGAAACCTATATCTTGGCCTTCTTCCGAAGCACTAATTGGGTTCTCTTCTCCCGGGATTGTTACATTGCAGTCATAATTTCAGGGAACCTTCTTGCTATCCCTGTAGGGAAAAGCTACAGGTTTCTGGATTATGACACTTGGTGCAATTTGTACTCCAGCTTCATTGCTTCTTGGTCGTGAAATGATAACCACTGGGTGGTTGACTTTATAGACCTTCTCTATTGACCCCTCTTCTGAGGCGTACACATCTTCTTTTTTGGAGCCTATAGCATATTCAAAGAATTCTAGCTCATTATCGTCCATCAGATTTTGCACTAAGGCCCTGAATTCAGCGTACTCCTGGATCTCATGATCCTCCTTAGCATGAAACTCTCAGTAGTTCCTTATCCCTTCAGCTCTCTTTTCTGATCCTGTTTGATTAATCCTCCCTCTACCATTTTCTTCCAAACCTATTTCATTGGGGTTTTTACTTCTGCTACATCCATCTCGGTTATTTTCCCTCCATTCTCAATTATCGTATTTACCCTTTTATCAGAATGACTGGATAACGAATTTCCTGCCACATTAGGTCCTGATGGGTCGTCAAACTTTACAGTTCCCATTTTAATGAACCTTTCGATCAACTTTTTAAATGCAGTGCAGTTTTCGATTGAATGTCTCGTGATTCCCGCGTGGTACTCGCATTGAGCATTTGCATCATACCATTTGAGGAATGGAGGTTGCATGGGCTTCAAGTAGAAAGGGGATACCACATATGCATCAAATAGACTCTGATACAGCTCCCTATATTTCATCAGGATAGGTGTGAACTGGAGCCTTTTTGTATTTGGCCTCGGGTTGGATTCTTACCTTAGGGGCCTTGATGGCTTATGGTTACTGTCTTTGGCGAGCCTACAGTAATTGGTTTCGAATAACCCTTGTTGTATGTGTTTACATTATTCACCTCGTTTTCTTTCTTCCTCGGGGCTGATCTTTTGAAGTTTTCCCCGGCGTCTATCTTACCACTTCTCACTGCGTTTTCAATCATTTCACCAGACATCACTATATTCGAGAAGCTCTTAGTAGCGCTCCCCAACATATGGTTGATGAACGGGGCTTTTAAAGTGTTGATGAAAAGTATTGTGGTTTCTTTTTCCAGAAGAGGTGGCTGGACTTGCGTTGCCACATCTCTCCATCTTTGGGCATATTACTTGAAGCTCTCATTTTACTTTTTTTCCATGTTCTGCAATGTGATTTTGTCGGGTGTCATGTCCGTCACATGACTATATTGCTTCATAAAAGCTTGTGCTAAGTCTTTCCATGAATTGATTTTGGCACGACTCAGTTGGTTGTACCATTTAGCTGCTGACCCGATCAGACTGTCTTGGAAGCAGTGGATTAATAGTTGATCATTATTGACATATCCTGTCAATTTTCGATGTGAGCTTCAGGGCAACTAGTCCCGTTGTACTTTTCAAACTCTGGAGTTTTGAACTTGGGAGGGAGTATTAAATCTAGGACCAAACTCAAGTCTTTGGCATCAATTTCGCAATGATAACCAGTGCTTTCCATTGCTCTGAATTTTTCTTCTAGCCATCTACATCGATCCTCAAGTTGCTTTAGCAGTTCCACTCTTTTTTTTTTCCATTTCTGCCATATCATCTAGATCGGGAACAACGGGATTGGTTGGGTTATCCCCTGGATTGGAACCTGAGCCTGTTTGGTAGTTCATCAGTGCCGAGGTACTGGTTTGATATTGTTGGGGTCTGATTGTGACGGGTACCCTTCGTGGGTACACCTCTGGTTGTGCCTGGGTGTTTATCGGGGTAAAATCTGGGGGGTAAATAGGATCCTCATTATCATCCCCTGAGTTGATCGCTGTGCTTTTCTCTTTTTCATGTTCTCCAGCCAGCAACTGCACCAATTGACTTATCATACTTTTTTGGGATTCTAGTATCTGATCCCTCATCTCCTGTTGTACTTTCGCTAACTGTTCTTGCAGTTGTGCTTGCAACTAGTCTTGCATCTCTTTTTGAATTTGCTCTAGCCTTTACAATATTTGGTCCATTACTTTAGTTTTGGCGCGAGTACTGTAACGATGTTCGGTTGGTTGATTCTTGTTGGTTTCCAGATTAACTAAAATAATTTCATTTAATTAGGGTCCTTTTGTTAAATTTAATGCATATGATGCAATGTAATGCAAATGCATGAAATGAATGCAAAAAGAGGCATTGACTCTGATTCAATTCTGTTAGAACAACTTTACTAGAAAATAAATTTCTCTACATAAAATAAATTACATATACGGCTTTGCCCTAATGCTCAAAGCCTTAACCTTCCTAAGAAGTCAAGCCAACTCTTGACCCCGATCCGATTCTGATTCATACTTCAAGCTTAGCATGTCAGCCTAAACTGCTAGGGTTTGTAAATGATCGGTCACCTCTCGAATTTGAGCCACAGCTTCACCCATGATATAGTCTCTATCTCTGACCTGACCTTGAGAACGGTGAAGTTGCTATTTCCACTGCTCGTTGTTTGCTTCAAGGAGTTCAACTCGGAGTTTACAATTTTGTAATGCTATCTCGAGCTCTTCTATTTTCCTTTTTAGCTCTTCAATCTTGTTTAAGCTCGCTTTCAGCTCAATTGTGGAGTTGCGATTATGATACTGATGAAGTGACTTTTCTAGTTCTGCTACCTTGGCTTTTAAACTGACCTTTTCATTTTGACATTTCGATAAGTCTCTTTCTAGAGCATTTTCTCGAACCTGGGCATCTTGGCATTTCCTTTCCCATTGATCGGCTTTATTCTTTTCTTATTTGATCTCTTGCCGCCATTGTTCTGATGTCTTTCCCAACCCGGCAGTCCTCATTGATAAGCGTAGCTTCTTGTAATCTGTTTTCAAACTGTCCAGATCTTCTTCGACCTTATTCTTTCCTTTTTTTAACTTATTGGCCTCTAACTTCTGAACGTCAACATCTAGTCCTAATTGCATCTTTTCCTATTCTAATTGCTCTATCTTCTTTCCTAGCTCCAAATTCCTCTTTTTAAAATCCCGCTTGATGATCTCTAGCTCAGATGAAACCACTTACAGGTGTTCTTCCAATGGTCGAATGGTTTCTTGATTTGGCACAAGGATGTTGTCATTGACGCTTTGACCCCACCACCAACTATATTCGGGGGTCGCCATCGGACCTGCAGCTAATCTTTTCATTCGATGGGTTTGATTCTAGGCGTTAGACATTTCTCAAACCTGTTTCTTGTAGTTATCACCCTTATATGAAAACTCACACTGGGCTAGCCCTTGCGTTGCTGGTATGAATTGCCTCGATCTATATTACCTCAACACGAGTAGAGGAGCATATCCAACAGCTCTCCAAATCCCAAGTAGATGAACCCAGTCGAAATCTCTATACCGGTACAGAATCTCATCGGGATCATCCAAGGGGATCTCCATTTGACGTCATTATCTTGGAGATTCTGGAGTATAGCCATCCATTTTTCTTTTGAAATGTCATCTCGCCTCGGTGTAGCCACTAATTCTTTTAATGGAGAGTAGTTCTCGGAGAATACTCGATAAGAAACTTTTTCTACCCTCCAAAAGTGGCTATGGAACCATACCAACAAGAGTTGCGCGCATCCAATGAATCTTCCTTCACCCGCTCTTCGCATGCATTCAAAGATCGGAATGTTTCGGCCAAAATTGCAGGGACGGGTGTGACCCTCTTATTAAGCCTGTCGAACAAATCTGAAACTGCCTCATCCACGTGCCCTAGTGCTTTAGGAAAAACAACCAGTCCATAAATGCTCAAAGTAAAGACATTGACCCTTTTCTTCATATATGGGTGTGCTAAGATCAAATCTCGCAAACTATTCCAAGGGATACATTTACCATCTTCCTTTTGCTTGACCCGGGCTGCAACTCATTGCTCACTCATCCATGTGATGTTCATTAGTTTCTTTAAGAAGGTCGGGACATTAGCGGCTTTGGAATAAACCTTGTCGGGTCGAATTTTCAGGGAACGGAGTAAGGTCGTGTATTCTTCCACAGTAGGTACTAGGTCCACTTTTCCAAAAGTAAAGCAACTGTAGGCGGGATTCCAAAATTGAGCCAGAGCTCGAAACAAGTGCTTGTCCACTTTGATATTGAGTAGACAGGGCAAATCACCATAATTACAGTAAAATAGCTACTTGATTTCATCATCCCATTGGACCCATATCTCTTTCAGTTCTTGGAGATTGTTTTGGGTCACGCTGATACGAGTGAAGTCCCATAATTCTGACACGTACCCCTCCATCAGACTATCACCATTCTCTAGTCGCGTTTTCTCAGACCATATTCGGACAGCCGCGTTATCTTCCACTTTATCAAAAAATTCGTTCTCCATGGCAAGCTCTCTATTTAGTAACTGAATGTGAATCAACACCTTTTTTATGATGAAAATGCCATGCAATCACAGTCAAAGCAAAACAAAACAAGTCAGTATACAAAGCTAGAATTCAAAGTAAGCAAGAAATAATAAATAAAGCTCATATTCGGGTAACCACTAAGGTTTGGTACGGTTCTACCTAGGGTAAGTTCTTAGGGCTCATTATATGCGGTTCGGTTCTAAAGTAAGGGTACCTGAACCGACAGATTCCTCGATCCTCACCCATTATAGGCTCATATGGACCGAGTTCAGTTTAGGGGAATACATTTCCCTATGGCTATTCGGAGATGAAAATCTCACGAAGACATAGGTACGGATGTATCTCGAAAGCGATCTGCTATCCTATACGGAGGTGAAGACCTCACGAAGGAATACTTTCTCACTCCCACTTAAAAGGGCAAAATTGTCTGATTATGCGATGTAATGTGCGGAGTTATATTAAAAGACTCGAACCAATAAAGCAATCATGTCAAAATGATGCAGACCAATGAAATGTAATGAAAGGATCGTAAGTTTAAACCAAATTATCAATCTTCGACAAAAAGACAAAAAGTAATCAACTCGTGGCTTTACTCTCTTATTTGGGTCCCCAGTGGAGTCGCCAAGCTGTCGAAACCATTTTTTTGAAATCGACTTTTATTTAGAAAATGAAAATGGGGAGTCGCCACCAATATTTTTTATAAGGTGTGATCGGGTCACCTTATAGTTTGATTGTTTTAACAAAATGTTTGATTTATCAAAGCAATGTTTTTCGGTCTACAAAAATCCAGAAAACGGGTTCAGGAGTCGGTTACGCACGATGAAGGATTAGCACCCTCGTGACGCCCAAAATTGGTACCTAATTGATTACTTCGTGTCTAAGTGTCGAAAGTTAAAAACTCAAAAATAATTTAAAAATACGATCCCTCTTTGTATCGATGTTAATTTTGCTCACAAATTGCTTGAAGAAATCGAAATATGCTAAAGACCTTCTCATGTCGTGGCAATAAAATGTCATATCTCGTAAGTTAGGACACGACACTTCGAATCCTTGAGAATAAGCTTGCCTTTTCTTTTTTATTTGAAATCTTATGTATTTTAACTTTGGAAAGGATGTTCGATTATTCGAGTTCAACAAGAAAACCGAAACCCTGTAAGTTAGGGTGCGACTTCTCGAATTCCCCAAATATGAAACATTGCCTTATTTTGAAAATTTTCTTCTCGCGTATTTGGGCAAGAATCAACGTAATATTAAAAATGATATATGAATCAAATGTTTCATTAATAAATGGCAACAATATAAATGTACTAATAAGCAACTCATAATACGTGTCATTTTAATACCAATATTAACAAAGAAAAATAAACAATAAAAATGACAATGATAACGATAACAATACTAATGATAAAATATGCACATAAAAAGACAATATCAATTTTTCAAATAAAGACAAAGAAATAAATAAAATAAAGACATAAATAAATATAAGGAAAATAATTCGTAAAAAAATATTGAAAGTAAAGAATTAAAGTAAAATATAAATGAAATTAAAGGTACAATTTGTAAATAAATATATATAATTAAATAATACATAAAATAATAATAATAATAATAATAATAATAATAATAATAATGATAATAACAATATTATATGTACAAGTAAAATAAAAACATAAATAATCTAGTTTTTTAAAAGTATATAAAAAATAATAAATAAATAAATGAGTAAATAAATAGTGAAATAATGACAGCAATAATAAAGGCCAAAAAATAAAAATAAATAAGAATAAAATAAAAATAAATAATAATGATAAAAATAAAAGTAAAATAAAATAAAAATGCATAATAAAAGGAAATAAATTAATTTTAACTAAAAAATAAGGAACAAATAAATAAATAGATAAATAATAAATAAATTCATGAAATAGGCTAAAGCTAAATAAATAAAAGGATTAAATCGGGAATAAAATGAAATTGCGGGTCTAAATTGTAATAAGAGAATGAATAGATATGGACTAAATCGAAACTAAAATGAGATAAAAGGGATAAATTGTAAAAAAAAAGAATAAAGGACCAGAATCGAACGCGCGAAAAAGAACGGGGATCAAATGGGAAATTATTTCCAAACCCCCCCTAAACGCACCGTTCCATGAGGTCAAATAGTCTGAGGACCAAAATAAAAATAAATTAAAATTAAGCGGGGTAAATTAAAAAAACAAAAAAGAAGAAATAGGACTCTATTGAAACCAATGTAAAAAGCGGAAGGACCAGGGGCGTAAATAGCCCAAAAATAAAAAACACGCGGATCCCCCTGGAGCGGGTCGGGTCGCGCGTGGGTAGGCCAAAACGGCGCCGTTTTGGCGCTAAAGAGCCCCAAGTGAAATGACGTCGTTTCACTAATGTTGTATAAGTCAATTTTTTTTTAAAAACTTCATTTTTCTCTTTTCTTCTTAAAAAAAAAAACCAAAGAAATCCTCTCAACTCTCTCTCACTCTCCCCTGGTCCGGTCAGAGGTCCGGCCATCGCCACACACATCGCCGATCGCCGCATGTCAGTCGCCATGCTCACTGTGGGGAAACTAAAAAGTTTCCCTTTTTAACCCCCTTTTCGCAAGGAACCCCGATCTGGGGTTCAAACCCCCAAAATCTCACCGGTGCTCGGTGATGGCAACGATTCTCGGGTAAGTTTTCTTTCCCTTTTTTAGGGTTTCAAAAAAAATAAAAGATAAAAAAAAAACCTTTTTTCTTTTTATTGTTATTCCTAAATGAAATAAGAACAAATATAATATCACCTTTTGCTTTGAGTTTTTTTGATTCGTCTTTTTTTTTTGTATTCGATTTCTTTGTGTGTAAAAAAGATTACAAATCGGATCTGGCTTTTATAGTCGATTATACACCCTTTATTATTATTATTTCTACTGTTTGGCTTTGTCCTTGTTACTGTTCTCTTTTTCTCTTCTTTTGCAGATGCTGGGGAGGTCAACGAGGGGCTTTGCTATTTCGGTGCAAGGCGGAGCAGAGGGGGTCAGGCCTCGGGACGAGGCACGGGCGGTGCGGCCGAAGAGAACGGCGCCAGAAACCCTAGGGTTTCTAGCTTTTCTGAAAAAAAATTTAAGTTGTTGGGCCTGTTTAGGTTGGGCTTAGGGTTTTTTTAATTTGGACTGTAATTTCGACTTGGACTATTGTTGGGCCTATTTTTTTTTAATCCGGGCAAAATAGGCCTATTACAAACTTCATAACATTTAATTCTTTTCAAATATCATTCAATCAATTCAAAGTTTATATCCCCTATTAACATGACTTAAACTCAAATGGATATACGGATCCCAACTAACACACCAATTTGGCACCCAATGCCTTATCAGAACGTCCAAAGTAAATAGATTGCACCCAATGCTCATCGGTATAACCGACGTAAAAGTTGTGTCCTGCACTCATAAAAAACGTCCAAATAAAAATGCACTCAACGCTGATTGATATATAGCCGAAGTAACTTGTACTCAATCTATCTTATGGCATGCCAACTATATATGACTTTGACCGAATAATTCATAGGGTAATCAATTTTTCGAATTCATTATATAGCTTAATTACAATCTATCAATCTCAATTTATATTCAATTCACCATTTCATCAATTCAAACAACATATCTCAACTCAATTTCATACTGAACATCATAAATCATTAAGTTATGCTACTTTTCATTCTATTCAATTTAGTCCTCTATCTCGATAATCAATCACAATCATGTCAATTCAATTCAAGCAACCATTTTCAACTCAACTCAGTATCATACTATGCAGAACTTCATGAATATGCAATAATTAAATTGATTTGAATAATAAAAATACAAACCAAAACTCGAGTTACTCAATCATCTAGCTCTCGCCTTTCTTTTCCTCTCGACACCCCCTGCGTTGTCTTTAGCTACAAATAATAATTTAATAATAGACAGTATTAAATTCCATATCAAATCACATTCAATTACAAAGTCATACATATTTTTCAATTTATTCAATTTAGTCCTTAAACCTAGGACAAGCATAACTTTCAATCTGAACCTTGGGATTAAAATCCGATTTCACATATATTCATTAGGGACCTTCTACTTTCTATTCCTACCAAAATTTCATGACAATTTTTCATTTTATTTAGTTTGGTCCTTAATATACAAAATCAATAATTAAGCTTTACAAATTAGTCATTTTCTTAAACTAAACTTAATTTGTATAAAGTTCACACCTAAATCTTCAAGAAATCAACAATGACAACTTTCTAGAACTTTAATAATTTCACAACTTGATACATGGGTTAGCTAAATCAAACTTTCATGACCTCAAATTTATAAATAAATAAATAAAAATGGCTAGAAACTTACTTGAATCTTTGGTCGAAAGTTAAGAAATATTGAAGCTTTCTTTGTTTCCTTAGCTATGGAGGATGACAAGGAAGAAGATGAAATGTTTTCGTCTTTCCTTCCACTTTCTTTAGTTTATATGTTAGGATTATAACATAATTAATTATGTTTTTTATCTTAATAAATCAAAATATAACATTACCATCCACTATCTCTTATTCATACAGGGTTTAATTACCATTTTAGACCTTTGTATAATTGCAATTTAAGTCCCCAAACCATTTCCTAATTAAAAATTTATAGCGATTGGATTTTTACAATTTAGTCTTTGGGCATTAATTAACTATAATTTTAGCTAAATTATTTATCCAAATTTCAATTCATTTATACGCTAACTCCATAAATATTCTTATTTAATATTTATAGACTCGATTTACGAAAATGAAGTCCCAAAACCGCATTTTTTAACACCATTGGAAACCAGGTCGTTACAATTTTTATACAAGTTATAAAAATTATATTATAAGCATGAACATGTATCGGTGTTTGGATTGGTTATGACAAAAAAATTATATTATAAATCCTAAAAAGATTATATTATAAAAGTATTCTGTGTATTTTATAAAATTATAAAGAAATCATATTATTTAAATCCTAAAAAATTTCTAAAGTTATGCCCCAAATATTTATTATGAAAAATAAATTACGTATCATAAAAGCGTTATAATATATTTATTTATAAAAAGTTATGGTCAATAAGTATGGACATAACTTGTTTATGTGTCCATGCTATATTTTATAAAAATAATATATTTATCCATAAAAATGTTATTATTATTTTATTTATTATTTATTTATAAAAAATAACTTTCTAAAATTACGACAAAAAATATATATTATTTATAAAAAGTGATAAAAAAGTTTTGTACAATTTATAAAAGTTATATGTTATAAATTTTATAATTTTTTTACTTAATTTACGTATTATAAAAAAATGATAAAACCTAGCATAATTATTTCTCCAAATTAAATTTATACAAGTCTTTTTTGTTAAAACTATAGACTATTTGGACTATAAACTCAAATATTACAAGGTTGATGCTAATTATACAAATAGAAAAAATTTCTTGAACTATATCGTGGGGGTATGATACCATGTGAGAGAATGGTACCAAACACAAGCACCATAGACAATTCGTGAACTCTTTAATTTGAGACATTCAAGGCTTCGAAGTGTTGTTGAGAATAGATTTGTTGTTCTAAAAAAAATATTTCTCATATTAACATCACCTTAGTATTAAAAAAAAAAAAAGGTTGGATTATATTAGCATGTTGCATATTTTATAACTTCAATTATAGGATTGAGATGATTCGTATTTCAAAGAGTATATAGAAGAAGAAAATGTTAATAATATTAATTACAAATTCAAATTCAGATGATGACAAACTCGATTAATGACTAACATATGATGATATGTTGAACATTAAAGAGGGAATAACCCAATAAATATGCACTAAAATAATTAGATAAAATTGCATATGATGCTTATTTTTCTTGATATTTTTATTAATAATCGTATTATCAACTAATTTTTAGACTAACATAATACATATAATAATTTTATTTTAAATTTTATTAAATATTTAAAGATTATTTTTATCATACTAATAATCTTTATAGTAATTAATATTTTTATCTCCATTTTGTGTTTTCTTTTATCTCCAGTGCAGCTTTGTTATCCAATATAGATTTTCTATTATTTTATTATTCTTATTTAATATTGCAAATATGTCTATTATTATATTACAAATCATAAAATGATTATTTTATAAATCAATACTTAAGTCAATTGAGTCTTAACTCGATTGGCATCGATATTGTTGTTGGTATAGGAGGACTTGGGTTGAGTGCGCTGAATATCGCCAGTCTGACGGGTTCATCCGATTCGATTAAATAAATTATTAAAAAAATTATAAAAACTAATTTAAAATACATGATTCAATTGGTTCATACCAATTTTCAAGTCAATCGATTTAACATCACTCTCCGAACCAATACCCTAAAATCGATTCTTAGTTCGATTGATTGGTCTGGTTCAAACAACGATGACCGTAATATAAAAGTATAGGATAATGTATATTAAGTTCCTCTATCATAAATTGATCTATTACTAAAATTTGATCTTATCCTTATAATAGGACCTGTTAAGCAATTTCACCTAAAAATAAAACAAAATATTGAAGTCTATAACCATCTATATTTGAAGCCAATTTGGCAAGGAAATATGGTGTAGAAACCTGTAATCTCAGACCAACCAATTATTTTATCCTTCAAATTGCACTCACTAAAAAACTGTAGAAGATTATATATATATATATATATATATAATCATATTAAGAAAGAAAAGAAAAAAAGGAGATAAGATTAGATTGGTAAGAATCAGAGTTGATGAAGCAATGGAGAGTGGAGACCATCCAATAACAATAAGCTCTACCCTATGTCAACATCCTTCCCAAGAACAGTGGTTCATTGCACAGCAGTGCAAATTGTAACAACTAACTACACAAGCTCTTTCCATCATCATGGAGAAGTCATGACTTGGTTTCGGATTCGGCTCGAACGCCTAACCGGGGTCACTATCCCTTCTTCTCTTCCTCTCTTCAATTCAAAACAAACAAACACAAGCACAGTGTTAGTAAACAAGTTCTCTGTCTGGTTTGTCGATGACAAGTAAATATAATGAGTATCTTGTTACTTACATGCTTGCTAGGTATCTTATCGTACGTGGTAAAACTACCATAGGACAACGAACCTATGGAGTTATCGGATGAAGCTGTAGATTCTCTCCTGTAAGTAGTCTTCCTCCTTTCTTGGCTCTGATGATTTTCATTTGGCTCTGATGATGAGCTCCTCATGTCTGAAGGGCATGGTTCATGGATTGTATCCTTTAAACCTGCTGCCACTGAGGGCTTTCCTCTCTTTGTGTAGACTAAAGCTGAAGCTGCTAATAGACACAACACAAGCAAAGCAAAACCCGTCATATTAAACCGGTCCTCAGGTCCGTTGATTGTGGAATCATCTACTGAAATTTGAGAGCTGTAAGTGGAATCTTCCTCAGGGAACATTGTTTCAGCAATGTTGCTCGATTCATCACCCTCAGGGTCCCAAGTTTTGGATATATCATGTTGAATTTCATTAGCTTTAAGGTCCACATTGCACCCTGCATCTAACTGATCATCAAGTTCAATCATCTCAGCTCTGATCTCTTGCTCCGTTGCATCAGTTTCAGCTGCTGGAACCAGCTCCGAGCTTTTAAAATCTTCTTGTTCTTCATCTTCACCTGCATAAGTTTCTTCTTCTATCTCTTCTTCATCTTCATCTACTGCCTCATTGGCTTCAACCTCTCCATGATACTTATCATTTGCTATTATACTGTGATCAAACATGAGACCGTGGTGCCCCTCATCAACCATATGATCCTCATCCTCTAGCAAATGACTCAAGTTAGCATATTCAAAGAGACTGAATTTGTCCCCTTCTCTCGAACTGGAAACATAAGACACAAAGCTATCCGACCATTGCCAAAGATTTTCACTGAAAACATCAAATTTAGCTTTTGCAAAAGCGGTGATTTGAGGCGGCACATGGAAGTTTAATAGGCTTAATTCTTCCAATCCACTAGATGTAAAAGCTGGAGAATTAGCTGCTAGAACTGAAAAGTAAGCAAAGGCCAAAACCATAAGCAAAACAATGAACTTTGATTTGGTGCAAAAACGTTGCCTGGACCTTCTTTTGGCCTCAAAACTCTCTTCAACCGTGGCAGCAGCATCCTCAGATTCTCTCTGGGAACCTTCGGACTCTGTTTCTCCGGTGTCGTAATAGCTTTCGGTTGCTAAGCACTCCTCGAGTTGCTTGCCATCTCTTTCCGATAAAGCTCGATTCGAGGATTTGGCCTGTAGTGAAGTAACTGAGGCCTTGGAGAAAGGTAATTTGTTTGGGGTCATGAGGAAGCATCAATGGATCTGCATCAAGTGGTGCTAAAATCGAAACTTTAGGACTAATCTCAAAGCTGGGAATCACTTGAACCGAATTGGCATTGCTTTTAACATGATCATTATCTTCCATGATCATGCTTTTAACATCAGAAAATGAAACCTTCTTCGGCTTCAAAGCAACCACCGGGGTTGATTCATTGTCTTGCATGATTAGACAATTGACATCAGAGAATGAAACAGAAGATCGAGCCAGCTCGTTTCTCTCTACCAAGATTTTCTTTCTAGGTGACGCATTGATCTTCGAAGCAGCCGAGATTGTTGGTGCCATGAAATTCTTTGTACCCTTTGAAACAGCTGGTGATCTGAGTCTTGTTGGTTTCGGATTCTGGTCTATATAATTCTCCTTGTTGGGATCACGCAAAGAAGCTACACTTTCTCTGCCAGTTGAATGCCTTCGAACAAAATCTAGAAAAGGAAAATGATAAATAGTACATATACAAATATCAGAACCATAATTCTTACTGTTTGGTTGCTAGGAAAATCTCTCACCATTGCAAATAAATAAAAGCAACATTCAGTACTTGCAAAGTAGCAAGTTTGGAACTTTTATCAACTTGGTATCTAGACCTTTTTTAGTCCGTCTTTGAAATTGAATTTTTACAAACAATTTAATATTTTTTAACAACTTTAATGTCAAGTTATCACCTGAATTTTTAGAAAAATTATATAATTTTTAAAGATTATTTTAGATATCTTAAAACCTTCAGATCATGACATAATATAATCTTAAAATGTGATATTATCACCTCTTAACGAGGTTAAAAAAATTAAATTAAATTACGAAATTCAAGTTAGGAAACTAAATCCCACTAACCAATAATGATTTAAACTTACAATGATTCAACCTGGAAAATTGAAAATTCTAAAACAATTCAAACTCAAGTGTGAATGTTCATTTTCTACCCAAACAAGCAGATCAATATTTTCTAACAAAACTAACATAAAACGAAACAAAAACACGAACCCAAATTTCCTTTTCGATATTCCCTTTAGAACCCAGATTAATGTCTCAAATTTTCTTTACATTTGTTTCATACCCTTAATTCCTATTTCCAGAAACAGATAATTAAAACTCTAAAAAAAAAAAAGATTAGTAGAGTAAAAGAAAATGGAACCTGAAGGGCTATTAGCCGGAGTGTTGAGGTTAAATGCTTTGGGATTTGTGATAACAGCCGGCTTTGTAAAAGGGCTTCCATTGAAACTTCTCCTTGTGGGATCGCAGAGTTCGGATTTTCTCGTATTAGCGTTCGTTCTACATGGGATCGACGATGAAGAAGTTTTGGAAAGTGATGTCATTATTGAAAATATTTGTTTGCTTTGTTTCGTTTACTGTTAGCTTGATTGAATGTGATGGGGTTTAGGGTTTTAGAATGGAAAACAACAAAATCTTGGATGGTAATGGTAAGAGATTGTGATTGGGGAAATGTGAAAGAAAATTTGATGAGGGGATGGGTGGCTAATGTAAAAATGGAACATAACGGCTAGTTTGTTTCAAAAGCAGAGATTCTGATTCCGGGATTTTGAGTTTTGACCGTTGGAATTTGAAAAGGTCTTGGAACGAAAGTGAACCGTTTGATTCATTGTTTCGGCTGCCGTTTGATACCACTGATACTACAATCTATCATTGTCTTTAGGGTAAATTACACATTTAGTCACTCAACTATAAAAAAAATTATTTTAAGCACTTAAAATAAAAAATTTGCAATTTAAACAATCACGTTTTTTTTTTTTTTGACTAAGTCTTAACTGAATTGGCATCAGCATTGTTACGTGGGTTCGAGTGCGTTGAAGCATATTATCCTCTTATTTAATAATTGAAAAGGGATATGAATAATTCTAAGCATTATATCAAAAAACAAATATTAAGAATCATGATGCTACACTCATACGAAAGAGAGTAAATAAAAAAATAACAATCGCGTTTTTCCCCATTTTAGGTTAACTTGTCACTAACCTTTTTTGAACGGTTTGAACGGCACTAACTTTTTTTATTTGAGTTAATATTTTATCTATTTAAATTAAGGTGTCCCATAAATGCAGTTGTACCAGTACCACATAATTTTCAATTTTTTAAGTTTTATATTGATATTTTTATTAATAAAAAGTCATATAAACTTTTATTTTTTATATTTTTCTTTCTTGAGTTCTTCAAAATTCTCCATATTTAGTTTTTGTTTTGGTCGATTGAGTTTTAGCTCGATTGACACGAGTATTGTTGTCAATACAGGAGGACGTGGGTTCGAGTGTGCTGAAGCGCATTATCCTCCTATTAATGGGTTAGGGAGGGGTTATGAGTCATTCTAGGCATTGTGTCAAAAAGAATATATATTATCATAACTTATAATGAGATTATTAAAAAAATCCATGTTTGTGTTTAGTTTTCTTTTCCTAAGTTTTTTAATTCACTGATGGTGACATTGATAAGCTAAGAAAACAAGAATCACTTATGAATTAGGCTCTCCCATTTATTTATTTTTTTCTATTTCAACGATTTCTTTTCATTTTCTTTTCTATTTCACCTATTTTGTTTTTAAAATTACCATCATTGTCCGCTTCATACACGGCAACACCCATTAAAAAATTATTTTTTCCAGTTGATTTCAACCGACATAATTTTTTAAAAATTGACCAATGTTGCCTAACACACATACGATACCCGTTAAAAAAATACTCGCATTTTTATGAGTATTTCAAAAAATATATACGGGTGTCTTTGACATTAATGGTGGCATCAAATTTTTTTAAAAAAATTTAATGATTGGATGATAATTAAGAAGACAATAGGTGATACCACCGGTATGTCAAGTGACACCGACAAATACTATTAAAAAAACCGTTTTTGCAAATAAATTTTCCCTTTTTAATTCATTTTTATAAATAATTAATATTTTTATGTTATTTAAAAAAATAGCGAATATAAATCCATAGGATTGTGTAAAAGGCTAAAACATGCTTTTGGCACAAAATTTGAGTGGATGCATAAATCACATGCAGATGTGACTTCTCTGAAATTTCTACATGGAAGGTGGATCCATTCACTCATTCTAACACGTTAAACATGCCTGCCTAACTTTACATATCACCATCTTTAAATTTTGGGTCAATTATTAAACATAAAATCTTCCAACTACTTAGATTATTTATCCATTTAGTTATTAAAAAAATTTAAAAGTATTAAAAACCAGTAACCACGACATACACGTGGAGCTACTAAACTTTGTCCGGAAATTAATAAAACGCGCACTGCACACTCCCACTATAAACCTTACAGGAAATTTTCCTACTATATTCGCTAACGTGCGCCGCTTTTCCCTCCTTATTCTCTCTCAAAATGGCGATTTCTCTGCAACTGTGTCGTTTCTCCATCCGCATCGGTTCCGATAACTTTGGCGGGAGATCCGTAGCTCTCTCTTGTCGGAAACCTATCTCCGTCAGATGCTCCACCGATTCCACTTCTGTTGTGGTGGATCCCGATAACTTCGACGCCAAGTCTTTCCGACATAACTTGACGAGGAGCAAGAATTATAATCGGAAAGGATTTGGACGCAAAGAGGAAACTCTCGAGCTCATGAATCGAGAGTATACTAGTAAGAAAAATTCCGCTTCTTCTTCTTCCTTTTCTTTAAAAAAAAAAAATCTAATTCATGTTTTTAGTACGATGTACAGTAGGATTTAATTTGAATTGTGTCAAAAAAAATATTGTTTGGAAATTTCTTTCAGGTGATATCTTAAAGAAATTGAAGGAAAATGGAAACGAGTATACATGGGGAAATGTTACTGTAAAATTGGCAGAAGCGTACGGATTTTGCTGGGGTGTTGAGAGAGCTGTTCAAATTGCTTATGAAGCGAGAAAGCAGTTTCCAGATGAGAAAATTTGGATTACCAATGAAATTATCCACAATCCTACTGTTAATAAGGTACTCTATGCTTACTCTTTTCCATACTTAGTACAGGCAGCAGACCACCGGATATATGTAATTTTTATAAAATTTGAATTTGACTCCGAATCTGCTTTAAATCCGAATTTACTTATTATTTGCATTAAATATGGATATTATTATCCGAATTTAAATTATCTGTTAATATCTACATCCGCTCCAAATTTGCCCTCAATAGTAATTAGAACATGCAAATCCAAATATTATCTAAATGTGTAATACCTTAATCTACAACAAACAAATCGGGTTTCAGTAAATATTTGAATCCGCATTATTGCCGTTGTTGAGGAATGCTTTTTGTTTCGAGTAAGCTCTTACATATTTTTTTTAATTAAATATACCTTTATTCTTTAAATTTTATTGAGTTTAAGTAAAACTAGAAATACTTTTATCTGTTAAATTAATTGATCTTTGAAACTAAATTACTTATGTAATTAAAAAAGAAAAAAAAAGAATATAATATCTTACATGAATAAGTGAATTAGTTAAGGTTATTTCTAATATATTAACATTCTTTTTACTATTTTATACTTTCTATAATGATTATAATAAATTCATGGGCTGAGCACCATCGGCACTAGCTGGCCTTGGTGCTTGAGCACCATGTGGATTTGGCTTTACTCCATTATTATTTTTTACATTTTATCTCATGCATGTTTAATTACTGTTTACAAATTGACTTTCACGTGTAATGAATGAGTCTTACACATTTGAATTGTGATCATCATTTTATTAGATATTAATGGATGAAAAAGTAATGGAGTGTATGAAACCCTGTCAGACACCACTGGGACTGGACCTTGTTAGTTTCTTTACGTAGTTCTTTTCTTTTTCAAATGCAGCGGTTAGAGGAGATGGAAGTTAAAACCATCCCTGTTGAGGGAGGGAAGAAACAGTTTGATGTTGTGAATAAGGATGACGTAGTAGTTTTGCCTGCTTTTGGTGCTGCCGTTGATGAGATGTTGGTTTTGAATGACAAAAATGTCCAAATTGTTGACACTACTTGTCCTTGGGTAACCAAGGTATCATCTTCCACAACTTGTTTTTTCCAATTCGTTAGATCTTTGCAGCTTTTTGACATTCAGAACAACGGGTTTTCGATACTGAAACCTTCTTTCATATGTAGGTATGGAACTCTGTAGAGAAGCATCAGAAAGGTGATTACACTTCCATCATTCATGGTAAATACTCTCACGAGGAGACGATCGCGACCGCATCTTTTGCTGCTACATACATTATTGTGAAGGATATGACTGAGGTGTGTCCTAGAGTGGCTAGTATCCTTTTTTCCTTTTGATATCTTGTAAACAATAAGTTGTTGATTTGTATGATGTATGATTTGTGATAGGCAATGTATGTTTGTGATTACATTCTTGGAGGTGAACTTAATGGAGCTAGCTCCACCAAAGAGGCGCTTATGGAGGTATAGTCTTCATCTCGTTTCTTCTTTTCTTCATATGTCAAATATATGTTCGCATGATTGTTGGTTCTTTTGCAGAAATTTAAACATGCTACCTCAGAGGGCTTCGATCCAGATCATGACCTGGTAAAACTTGGCATTGCAAATCAAACTACAATGCTGAAGGGAGAGACCGAGGAAATTGGTTAGTGGCACTTTATGCATTTGCTATACATCATCATTCTTCTCTGCCAAGTAATTACTGCTTGATACACACGTTACATTTCGGTTTAACAGGGAAATTAGTTGAGAGGACAATGATGCAGAAATATGGAGTCGAAAACATCAATGATCACTTCTTAAGCTTTAACACAATTTGTGATGCTACGCAAGTAAGTTGAATATTTGCGACCGATGCAATGATGTGCAGTCCTTGTTGTTTTCATCCCCTTAACTGATTGGATATTGAAATGATTGTTGTGTTGGTCATTGAATTTAAGCCATTTTATCATCATTTTTCAGGAGCGACAAGATGCTATTTATAAGTTAGTGGAGGAAGATTTGGATCTTATGTTAGTAGTCGGCGGGTGGAACTCGAGCAACACTTCACACCTTCAAGAAATTCCCGAGGATAGCGGGATCCCCTCATATTGGATCGACAGTGAACGGAGAATTGGTCCGGGAAACAGGATAGCTCACAAATTGAAAGTAAGCATGAACTCCCTAGAGAAAAAAAAAAAGGGGGTATTCTAGTTGCAGTTCTTAATATTCTAATTTATGCAAAATTGTGTTGTACCAGCATGGGGAGCTTGTTGAAACAGAAAACTGGCTACCAGAGGGCCACATTACAATTGGTGTCACTTCTGGTGCCTCCACACCAGATAAGGTAATTCTAGTGTTATATATGTATATACACACACGTACACACAAGGGCTAAGGTAAGAAAAAGTTTTAAGGGCCTAAATTGAATAATAAATTTTGGGGGTTAAAGAGTAATTTTATGATTATGCTAATTTATAATTTTCGAAAAAAGACTTAAAAGTAAATTTGACATTTAAGGGCGCCAAGGCCAATGTTTACCTTCTAGATTCACTATACACAACTATATACACATCCACCATGTGTGTGGGAAAGTAAATATTAAAAATTTATGTAACAAGGAATTGAAGTTTTAGTTGAAACGGTAAAGTTGAAGATCTAAATATTATAATTTTTTAAGTTCAAGTCTTACTATATGTATATTTGTGTTTATGTGATTTTATATAAAAATATAAAAAGATAACACACTCTGTAATAATATAATTTATTTTGTATATAAAAAAAGATCTTTTAGTCATTTTTTAACTGAGTTGGTGTTTAGTTGACTTATAATATGAATGTAAGTAATATATATATATATATATATATATATATAACACAATAATACTATTGTTTTGTGAAATTGGATTAATCAGGCTGTGGAAGATGCCCTCGTCAAGGTGTTTGACATAAAACGGGAGGAGGCCTTGCAAGTAGCATAAAAGTATGTATGTATATATGTATGTAGGTTTACACAAGTGGGTCAGCCATTGGTGCTCGTTTGGTACTGATAGTATAATGTTGTCAATGTATAGTTGAAGTGAAGGACTCTTTAATCTTTAGCATCTGCGCGTACTTGAAATCAGATAATGTTGAGTAATTATGTATCATGAAATGGTTTTTCTTTTTGCCTTTTCTTTCTTTTGGCATGAGATTCACTACTAAATGTGACACTCGGATTCAGTTACCGTATTCGAATATAAGACATTATATTATGATGCTAAAGCAACTCTGACTAATTTGATGTAATATCACAAAGTTCAACGTGTAAATATCATGTAATTCAAATTAATCGTCATTCACAATCATTCAAGTATATTATAGTTGTCAACTAATTTTATTTAACAAGTCTATGATTTGTTCAAGGTCAAAAATGGATTTAGAACTTAAATTTCATATTTTAGTAGTGTCTTGAGACAAGACATTCATGTCTCAAGACCTATTGATTTTTATTGTTGTTTCGATGTTGGAATGTCTCGAAACTAATGTACCTTGACTAAATCCGGAATTGAGCTGGATAGGATCTCTTTCAAAAGGCAAAACTTTTCTAATATTGTTTTCACTATTTTCAAAACTCAAATTTGAAACCTCTTTTTGGTCGAAATCAAGGTGTTCATTATTTATAGTAGTGACTAATCATCCCCTTGCTGTGAGTGTTCTAAAAGAGGTAAACGACTAACCATGAAACGTGCTCTATTCTTATGGGCGAGGATCGAATCTCTAACCTCATGGTTAAGGGATAAGATAAACAACCACCAACCTCATGATTAAGGGATAAGATAAACAACCATCACACCACATGATTCAAATTCGAAACCTTACTGTAATTCAATTTCGAAACCTTGCTCAATAAACATTACGCGCTTTATCATTTGATACAACAAATATTGAAGAAATGTTTGATATTTATAGTTGCTTTTATAAGTTTTTAGTACTCCTTTTTAACGGTCATCAAATTTCAACCAACCTTGAAAAGGATTACAATTGATAATATTCGAATGTTATATTTGATAAATTTTATTTTTTAAAAAAATAAATTTGTTAAACTAAGTTTGGGATTCATCAGCCATCCTCTATAGAGAATTAGAGATCGAAAATGGTTCGGTTTTTGAATTTTGTGAAAGCCATGTTTAACTGCCAAGTTGTCTATATAAGAAACCATATTGTTTTTATTCAGGTACAATAAAAAGCACAAGGACTTTACATAGAAAAAATAGAAAGTTCAGGGGCTCATTTTGAATTTAGCCAAAAAAATCAACAACCAAGCATTGCTTGATATTTCGAGTTAAGCGGTCAATTTAGTTAAAAACTAAGGGTGGGTTTGGATGGGCGATTGAGTGCGGTGCGGTGCGTTTAGCTTACTTTTTGTCTCACGCTACAGTATCGCTACAATATCTAATCTCACCGCCACCGCTATTTTTACACTAACAGCAGGTAAACGCACCGCCCATCCAAACCTACCCTAAGAAAAGTTGAAATAAAAATGAAGAATGAAGATATTCAATTCTTTTCATTTTTAAATATAAATATTAAAAATAAAAATCTAGAAAAATGTTTTTACTCTTTTATTTATTTCTTTTTAATACATATTATTTACCGAATTACTCTTCTATTACCAAATAATTACACCTTTATTCGTATATATATTTAAAAATAAATAACATTTTCCAAAATACAATTCGAATAATAAATTGGTATAATTACCATTTTGGTAAAATTAACATTTTAGTCTCTCTGTAAAAAAAATTAAAATAAATTTTAAAATTCAAAATATTTATAAAAATTTCAAAATTTATATTTTAAAAAAGATATTTTTAAAAAAAAATTCTAAAGAATATATAAAGAAAGTTAAAAAATTTAAAATTTTCTAAAATAATAATTTTAGGATCTAAATAAGTTAATTAATAATTTAAGTTTATCATACTAGAGTATCTTATTTTTCTTATTATTTTGCTTTAATTTTTTTTCAAATATATATGGTTTCAAATTTACGTTGTCGAAACCATTTTTTGACAGGTCGACTTTTGGTTTTAAAACGAAAAATGGGAGTCGCCACCAATCTTTTTTTATGAGGTGTGATCGGACCATCTCGTGATTTGATTGTTTTAATAAGAGGTTTCGTTTATTAAAACAATGTTTTTCGGTCTACGAAAATCTAAAAAATAGGTTCGGGAGTCGGTTACGCATGAGGAAGGGTTAGCACCCTCGTTACGCCCAAAATTAGTACCTAATTGATTATTTGATGTCTTTATGTCGAAAGTTGAAAACTCGAAAAGAATTTAAACTATGATCCCTCTTTGTATTATGTTATTTTTACTTAAAATTTGCTTGAATAAGTCGAAAAACATATTGAAGACCTCCTTATCTCGAGGCAACTAAACGTCACATCCCATAAGTTAGGAGATGACACTTCGAATTTTTGAGAAAAATTCGGCCTTTGATTTTTATTTGAAATCTTACGTGTTTTAATTTTTAAAAGGATATTCTATTATTCGAATTCAACGAGAAAAATTGAAACCCCGTAAGTTAGGGCACGACTTTCTTGAGTTTTTAAACATCGAACATTGCCTATTCTTTGAAAATTTGTTTTAAATAATAATAGGTGTAATATTTAAATGATATGTATTTACCTTATTTAAAGTATAATATAAAAACAACCAATTACATTTAAGCATAATACATGATGATATGACCATAATAATAAAACACCGAATAATAATGATGGCAATAATCTTGTAAAATCGTCAATTTTAATACTAATTAAATAATAGATGAAAAAATAAATAATAATGATAATAAAAATAATGATAATGATACATGTAAAAGTAAAAACATAAGTAATATAATTTTAAAAGTATATAATAAAATAATAAATAAATGAATGAGTAAAAAAGCGAAATAATGATAGCAATAATAAAGGCCCAAAGAAAAAAATAAAAATAAAATAAAATAAAATAAAATAAGAAAGCATAATAAAAGGGAATGAATTAATTTTAAATACTAAAAATAATGAATCAGTAAATAAATAGATAAATAATAAGTAAATAAGTAAATAGATAAATGTAAGAAAACAATTTAATAATGATTAAAAGGTTAAAAGGATTAAAATGAAGCGTGCGTGAAATAATAGGGACTAAACGGAATAATATTCCTGAATAAAGGACTGATGTGTAACGCGCTAAAAAGTATAACAGGGAAAAGGGAAAATATCCCAGTTCCTTATGCGCACCGTTTGAATGGACCAAAATAAAAAAATAAAAATTAAACGGGATAAATTAAAAAACAAAAAAAAGGAATAGGGCTACATTAAAACAAGTGTAAAAAGCGGAAGGACCAGAAAGGTAATTAGACCTTCTGCGGACCTGAGGCGGGTCGAGTTTGGCCCGAAACGACACCGTTTCAGGTGTCTGTCTCTTCGAATGGCTTGAGGACCAAATTGAAACAGAAACGAAAATCTCGTGGCAGAAATCGAAAATTAAAAAAATATAGGACCACATTGAGACGTGCCGCAAAAGCGGAGGGACCTACTGCACAAATAGACCCTTAATCGAAAACGCGCGGATCCCCTAGAGCGGGTCGGGTCGCGCGCGGGTCAGGGCTAAACAGCGTCGTTTTGGCACATGGGGTTAAGGCCTAAAACGGCACCGTTTTGATTGTTCATAAAAGCTAATTTTTTTTTTTTTAAAATTCATTTGCAGCCTTCCCTTAAAACAAAAAACAAAGGAATCCCTCAATATTCTCTCTGCCTTCCCCCTTGGTCCGGCCTAGGTCCGGTCATCCTCCGGCCATCAGCCGTCGGCCGACCGTCGGTCGCCGGCATTGGCGCCTCCGTGTATGGCGGCCGAAGCTTAAAAAAAAAGGGTTTCATCCCATCGACTCCCCGATTTTGATTCTGGGGTCCCTTTTTAGAGAAAGTGGCCAAAAATGGCCAAAAAGAGAAGGGACCTTTCGCTTCCCGACGACCGAAATCCACCAGGTAAATTTTTTTATCTTTTTTTAGTATTTATCTATCATGTGTATACAAAAAAAATGAATGAAAAGAAAAACCTTTGAATATTTGCTTTCGTATTTTGTTCGATTCTCTCTTTTTGATTAATCGTTTGTAGAGAAAATACAAATTAGATTTCGGCCTTTTTTATAGCCATTTACATAGTCCTTTTTACTGTTTATTTCTACTGTTCATTGTTTGCCTTTTTTGTCTTTGCTTCTGTTGTTTATTTGTTGCAGACGTTGACGGAGGACGAGTCTGGCCATTTTGGCAAAACGGCAGAGCAGAGGGCGCGCCAGGGGGCCTCGGGACGAGGCGCCTTGGGACGCGGCGTGGGCAGCACGCCTGAGGAGAACATCACATGGGGCGGCGGTAGATTTAGGGTTAGAAACCCTAGGTTTTCTGAAAAAAATTTAAACATATGGGCCTAAAAAATTAGGCTGTAATTGTAAAATTGGGCCAACATTATTTTGTAATTGGACTTTAATTTTTATTTTGGTTTTGGTTTTTTTTATTTGTTATGTGGGCCGGGCAAAATGGGCTGATTACAGTTGCCCCTATTTGCTCGTTTTCGTGTAACGAGGATGGAGCAAAGACTTTAAAAGGGCTAATTTTGTCTAGACCTGCCGAGGCTCGACTTCTTTTGGTGTTTCTCTTCTTCAAGTAGTTTTATTCTAACCCACTGCAACTTCAGGGGTATAAGATTTGCTATCTTCAATTTGCTCCACAGCAACTTCAGGGAGATAAGATTTGAAGCTTCACTCCACTGTAACTTTAGGGAGACAAGGTTTGTAACTTGGAGCTTTAGTCTATTCCACTATAACTTCAGGGAGATAAGACTTGCTATGGTAGATCTAATCCGACCCACTACAACTTCAGAGGTATAAGACTTGTCGCTTCGATCTGCTCCACTGCAACTTCAGGGAGATAAGATTAGTAGCTTTAATCTACTCTACTGTAACTTCAGAGAGATAAGATTAGTAGCTTCAATCTTCTTTACTGCAACTTCAGAGAGATAAGATTTTCTATCTTCAATTTGCCCCACTGCAACTTCAGGGGGATAAGATTTATAACTTCAACATGCTCCACTGCAACTTCAGGGAGTTAAGGTTTTTGGCTTTAATCTACTCTACTGCAACTTCCGGGAGATAAGATCCGTAGCCTGTCTTCAATCTACTCTACTGCCACTTTAGGGGTATAGGATGTAACACCCCAAACCCGGCCTAGACATTATGGTTGAATCTGGCATGTCACATTGAAGTATCTTTCGAAAATTTGACTTGTTGGTAAAAATTCGTTTCTAAGTTTAAAAACCCTTTTTATTATTTTACAAATCATCTAGTCAAACTGTTTGCCTTATTATCTGCTCTTGTTATAGGGTTGATTCAAAATCGCGGAAGCTTTTAAAAAAAATCTAATGTTTAAATTTCGTGTCTTTGAAAACAGTAATTATTTTGAAAATTCGCCTTCTCCTAAACTAGCAATTTAGAATAAGCAAACAAAGCCTAAACAAAAGAAAAAAATTTTTAACAAACATAAATGGCCTTATTACATAAACAAAACCCAACATCAACTTTAAATTTTAAATAAAAACAAGTGTAGAAGAGTTGTAGTTGTGTGGCCACCTCCGAGTCCCTCACAGCACCAAATCGCCTATGGTTGGGGATTACCTGTACAGTTAAAAGGAAAGGGTGAGTTTACGAAAACTTAGTGTGTAATCCCCTATCGGTCGATCAAGATATAACATGCAATAATGATGCGGGCACGAGCCCTATTCAAGAATAACACAAAGGTGGGTCTTAGCCCAATATAGTAACAGTGTGGGCCTTAGCCCAATACCATATCAGTACAGTGCAATAATGCAACCCATCCAAATCCAGCCAACACACCACTCCGTACCACCAACACACCATGTGGGGATAAAATCGACCCACCCAGCCAACACACCAATATCGCAGCAAAGCCGCCAAGAATGATATCGCAAAGAAAGTCGCGATGCGATATATGTGGCAAAGCCACCAGTACAGTATACTTCCTCCATAACCGTATCACAACCCCATGTAGTATGTCATGTCATAAATCATACATATATGCAGAATGTCCTACTCAGTAACAGTCATATATACAAATCATGAACACATCAGTCAACCTACCCTTAGGGGTATAACGGTCATTTCCATCCGATAGGGGTAAAATAGTCATTTCACCTTTTAGGGGTATTTTGGTCATTTTACCTACTTTGGGGTCTCTGTGCAGATATCAACCTCTCGGAAGGTCCACAGTCGCCTTAAGCGACTTCGGTAACCTAAATGGTCATAACAGTGTAAATGGGCCCAAGGCCCATTACTCGGCCCAAGTGGGCCCACACGCTCGTGCGGCCCGTTCAACCCAGATTTCGCCACGGCTATGAGACCTACATAGCCTGGTCCAGTATTTGCCACAAATCGTGGATTTCATTCGTGTAGAGCCCACGAGCCCATTGGGCACACACAGCTCATTTCGGCCCAACGTGGCCCAATACGGCCTAAGCCCATGAAAATGCTCATGGTGGCCTCTACAGTCATACGCTTATGATTCATGGGCTCGGTTTGACCACATGAGCGTTTGCACGCCCATGTGACCTCAAAGCCTAATCTTTCGACTTTTCGGCTTTTGCCGTTCTACAGTCAAAACAGTGTGAATACACACCTGTTTACGAAACCGCTCCAAGTTCCACGAGCACCCAACCTAGATTCAAACATGACCCAATGTCAGTCCTTTAATCGTTAGGGTAAAACATCCTCTTATTGACACTTAATCCAAAACCACCATCCTTACCTTGCTTGAATGAGGCGACTTTAATCCTCCAAGACCGCTAACCAGAAGTGATCACACGCCTTTATAGATTATCTGTACCACAACATCGATCTCATTAACCAAGGTAGGCCATATAAGTGGCCTCAATCCACAAATGATCTCCTATAAGAACATAATCAGTATACGGCCTAAACTCCAAAAGTGAGGTGACGCATTACCTTGATTGAATGCTGAGAACGAGGGTTGCAACTATTTCGAAACCACTTACACTCCACCACTCCTCAAAGAAAACCCTAGAACCGCAACGAGTAACACATCGTGAAGAAGAAAACAACAGTCGGTAATCAAAAGATGAATAAGAGGGTATTCGGTTTTAAGAAAAAGAATAAAAGATAACATGTTTAATCTCAAAGTGAGGAGTATAAACACTTACCGATAATCAGAAACACTTGCAGCATTGGAACAACAAGAAGCAGCGAAGAAAAAGTCGACGTAGAGAGTGATAAAGTAAGGGTGATATTTGGCCAAACCATAATCGATAAGGAGAGATAGCTCTCGGTCAAAACAAGAAAAATATTGGGAGATAGAAAACGGAAAGAGAAGAATCGGACCAAGTCAAATCAATTAAGAGCAGAACCTAGAAGGTAAAAGGAGAAATATTCCGACAAAGGTAAACCGATTGGAAGGCAAGGGATATTCGGCCAAAAGAGGGTACAGATTTAGGAAGAGAAGAGAGAATATAAAATGAAGAGTTGTTCACAAAAACGACTATTGACCGAAAAGAAGGGACTTTTGTTGGCTAATACGCAGCAACCAAAACAAATCCGAGTGAACCAAAAGCCGGTAAATGTGAGGAACGAAAAGAGAATTCGGCAGATGCTAACCCAATGCCGAAAATGACCAACATTCTCCCCTCAACCGAATTCTCAAGGCTTGAGTTCCCCTAAACGGTACAACACCTCCTCTCACTAAAACTCCTTGATTTTCTCCTAAAATCTCTCCCCTTATCCCTCCTTGAATTACTCCATTCAAATTCAATACCAACTCCCTTAGTCAGTACTTCACCCAACTCCACTACCTCCACTCCACACTCAAGCAAAGAAAATAAATACTCCATTGCGCAACCCAGGACTTGAACCTCAGACCTCATAGTTACACAACACGCCACCTTGCCACAAAACCACCAGCTCTTTTTGTGTCATAAAACAAGCACTATTATTTATAAGGTCTGTATGCCAGTGTCCAGATTCATTTAAGAGAAAAACTAAAAATTTTGCAAAAGCCAAGACTTAAACCCAGGCTTCTCAAGCACCCCCATACACACCCAAATCACTTAGCCATTAAAGCAAACAAGTATATCATGCAAAAATTAATGACTAAAATTTTTGGGGCGTTACAATTCTACCCCCATTAACGAAATTTCGGCCTCAAAATTTACCTGGTCAGAAAAGATGAGGGTATTGCCGACGCATCGCCTCCTCAAGTTCCCACGTGGCTTCTTTTGAACTATGATTACACCAAAGCACTTTGACTAGTGGAATAGATTTCTTCCTCAATACTTTAACCTCACGGTCTAATATCTGTACTGGCTCCTCCTCGAAGGTCAAATCTGACCTAACCTCGATCTCCTCGACTGGTACTATATGTGTGGGATCAGAGCGATAACGCCTTAGCATGGAGACGTGGAACACATCGTGAATCCGGTCTAATTTTAGAGGCAACTCAAGTTGATAGGCGACTGGTCCCACATGCTTTAGTATACGGTAAGGCCCAATGAACCTAGGGCTAAGCTTACCCTTCCGCCCAAACCTCAGTATCTTTTTCCATGGGGATACCTTGAGAAATACGAAGTCCCCCACATAATTCTCAATCTCTCGACGTTTAAGATCCGCGTAAGACTTTTACCTATCAGATGCTTCCTTCAACCGGTCTCGAATCAATTTTACCTTTTCTTTGGTATCAGAAACTAACTCTGGCCCCAAAATTTACTGCTCGCCCAGCTCAGTCCAACAGGTAAGAGTACGACACCTACGACCATATAACGCCTCGTACGGTGCCATTTGAATACCAGATCGTAGTAAATGTTATTATACGCAAACTCGCTAAGCGGCAAATAGTCTTCCCACCGCCTCGAAATCAATTACACAACTTAACATGTCCTCCAAGATTCGAATCACCCTCTCGATCGACCATCATGTCGAGGATGGAACGCAAAGATCAAGTTCAACATAGTACCCAAAGCATCGTGTAATTTTTTCCAGAACTGAGATGTGAATCGAGGGTCTCTGTCGGATATGATGGAAACCGGTACCCCATGCAGTCTCACAATCTCAGCCACATACAACTTTGCCAGCTTCTACAATGAGTAATCAATATGGACTAGTATAAAATGGGTAGATTTAGTCAGTCGGTCTACAATAACCCATACTGAATCCTTCTTAGTAGGCGTTAAGGGCAGCCCACTCACAAAATCCATGGTTACCCTCTCCCACTTCCAAAGTGGAATCTTAACTGGCTGCAGTAACCCTGAAGGCAGCTGATGCTCAACCTTAACTTGCTGGCACGTCAAGCACTTACTCACAAAATCAGTAACTTTGCATTTCAGTCCTGGCCACCAGTATAGCTCACGAAGATCTCGGTATAACTTATTTCCGCCAGGATACATAGCATATGGACTACCATGCGCGTCCCGCAAAGATAGATCGCCTCGATCGTAATCTCGCGGTACACGTACTCTCCTACGTAAACACAAGACTCTTTACTATTCAGCCAAAAATATGAAGTTTCCCCATTCTCAACCTGTCGAAAACAAGGAACCAGTGACTCATCCAACAACTGTTTACCCTTAATCTGTTCAGTCCACGTCGGTCTAACTTGCAACTCAACCAACAAGCTACCATCATCAAACAAGCTGAGATGAGCAAACATTGCTCTCAAATCAGAAACAGCCCTACGGCTCAGTGCGTTAGCCACCATGTTAGCCTTACCAATGTGGTACTTAATCGAGCAATCATAATCCTTAAGCAGCTCTATCCATCTCCGCTGCCTAAGATTCAGCTCCTTCTGAGTGAGAAGGTACTTGAGATTCACTGTAGAAAGTGAATTCCTTCTCAGACTCTGGCTGTATCAAGACAGGGGCCTCAGTCAGAACTTTCTTCAGTTTCTCAAAAAAATTTTACTGCCTATCAATCCAGTGAAACAGTACCCCTTTACGCAGCAACTTAGTCATAGGTGCAGCAATCAAGGAAAACCCATCAACAAAACGTCTGTAATACCTTGCCAGACCCAGAAAGCTTCGAATCTCCAATACGGTCTTAGGTGGTTTCCAATCCAGTACGGCTTCAATTTTTCGAGGATCAACCCTAATCCTCTCGGCAGATACCACGTGACCCATAAATTTTACTTCTCGCAGCCAGAACTCACACTTGCTGAACTTAGCGTACAGTTGTTTCTCTATTAAAATCTGCAGAACAATTCGCAGATGTGCATCATGTTCATCATCGGTTCTCGAATACACCAAGATATCGTCTATAAATACCACTATGAACCGATCTAGGTAGGGCTGGAATACTCGGTTCATCAGGTCCATGAAGGCAGCTGGTACATTCGTCAGCCCAAACGGCATCACTAGGAACTTATAATGACCATAACGAGTCCTAAACGCAGTCTTATACACATCAACCTCCTTAACTCACAGCTGATGGTACCTCGAACGAAGATCTATTTTGGAGAAAACTGAAGCTCCTTGCAGCTGATCAAATAAATTATCTATCCTCGGCAAAGGATACTTATTCTTGATAGTCAATTTATTCAATTGTCGATAGTCGATGCACATGCGCATGGACCCATCCTTCTTCTTTACGAACAACACTGGTGTTCCCCATGGAGACACACTAGGTCGAATGAATCCTCGATCCAGCAGTTCTTGGATTTGAGCTTTTAACTCCACCAGCTCCTTCGGCGCCATCCTATAATGAGTGATGGACATTGGAGCTGTTCCAAGCAGGAGCTCAATACCAAATTCAACTTCGCGGTTCGGAGGTAACCCAGGGAGCTCATCAGTAAATACATCTGAAAAATCCTTAACTGTTCTAATATCTCCAACAGAAGGACCCTCAGAATCAGCTACGCCAATAAAGGCTAGAAACGCCTCACAACCCTTGCGAACCAGTTTTTCGGCCCTTAGTGCAGAGATCACATTAGACAGAAAGTACCTTCGCTCCCCAATCACAACCACCTCCTCATCATCCGTAGTCTTCAACACCATACGCTTAGCAGCATAATCCAAACTTGCACGGTGTTTTACCAGCCAATCCATCCATAAGATTAGGTCAAATTCACCAAACGGTAGCTCCATCAAATCCGTTGGAAATATAACTCTTTGAACCTCTAGGGGCACATCTCTGAACAACTTGTCTACTCTTACTGACTGTCTCAATGGACTTAGCACATTCATCTCATTAACAGTACTCTCACACATGATACCCAAGGTGCCAGACACAGTGCATGCAATGTATAAATGTGTAGACCCTATATCGATCAGAGTAGTGTAAGGTACATTATGAATTAGGAACGTACTGGTTATAACATCTGGAGCGTCACCATTCTCTCGGTATGAGCAACATAGACCAGTGCTGACTGCCTCGCCTCAATGTTACCAGCACCCCTACCTGGCACTCCACAACCTCGTCCCACACCATTTCCATCCCTAGCCTGCCCACGGCCTCTTGGTGGCTGTTGACCACCTCTCGCTGGCTGAACATAACCCTGACCTGCAGCTTGCATCTGAACAGGCCTCTGAGGACAATTCTTAACTTGATGCTCCATAGACCCACATCTGAAACATGCCCCAATCTTCTTCCAGCACTCACCTAGGTGATGTCTCCCACAATCAGCACAGGGTTGTGGTGTTACAACAGGAACCCCAGCTCGGACTGGCCCATCAAACTTGGCCTTCTTTTTAGGCCTTCTAGAAGCACTTGAGGTCTGATTCCCTCTTATATTTTCCCCTATCTTTCTCACGGTTCTGGAGCTCAGAGCATTTCACGTCCTCGGTGATTTTTGCCTTTTCTACTAGGGCAGTAAAATCCCGCTCCCTCTGCGGAGCTATCAAGACTCGTAACTCATCTCGGAGGCCGTCCTCAAATCGCACACAGCGTTTATATTTAGTCGCCACTATCCCACGAGCATAGAGACTCAGTCGCAGGAATTCTTCCTCATATTCTACCATAGTTTTATTCCCCTAGGTCAAGCTTAGAAATTCCCTTCTTCGGGCGTCCACATAACTTGCACCCACATACTTTCCTTGGAATGCCGCCTTAAAGAAATCCCACGTGGAACATAGCTTGGGATAATGCATCATCCCCAGCTGCTCGATCGTATGATCCCATCTCAGTCACCAGTGAAGCTGGTGCCTCCCTAGCCTCGACATTGGGCATGTCGGCTGATGCCGAAGACCCAGCCCTAGCACCTCCTCGGCCTCTACCGCGGCCTCGTGTACCCCTTCCGCTAGTACCTCTAGTGCCCATATCAAATAACATATTATCTGTTTAAGAAGTTTTATGTATCAGTTTGTAGTCCCAATAATTATTAACAGATGTCTTATGAAAAACAGTAGTCAGAGTTTTGTTTTCGCAAATTAAGGTCTCCTTCGCCTCGCTTCCTACCGTCTCGCCATTACTAACTAAAGATTTTCAAGACAAATCCTACTAGCTATAGTAGTCTCTCAAAGTATTTTAGTTCAATGCAGATCACAAAGATAAAGAAAACTTACAGATTCTAAGCTAGAGACTTGGTGTGCCACACTTGTAAACCTTCCAAAATACTTTAAGAATAGTTTTACGAAATTCCAAATATTTTCAAAACCCATTCCACAGCCGAGTTTTGTAACCTGGCTCTGATACCACTAAATGTAACACCCCAAACCCGGCCTAGACGATATGGTCGAATCTGGCGTGTCACATTGAAGTGTCTTTCGAAAATTTGACTTGTTGGTAAAAATTCGCTTCTAAGTTTAAAAACCCTTTTTATTATTTTAAAAATCATCTAGTCAAACTGCTTTGACTTATTATCCGCTTCTGTTATAGGGTTGATTCAAAATCGCTAAGCTTTTAAAAAAATCTAATGTTTAAATTTCGTGTCTTTGAAAACAAAGAATTATTTTGAAAATTCGCCTTCTCCTAAACTAGCAGTTTAGAATAAGCAAACAAAGCCCAAACAAAAGAAAAAAAATTTAAACAAACATAAATGGCATTATTACATAAACAAAACCAAACATCAACTTTAACTTTTAAATAAAAACAAGTGTAGAAGAGCTGCAGTTGTGTGGCCACCTCCGAGTCCTCACAAAGACCAAATCGCCTATGGCCGGGATTACCACAGCATGATTAAAGAAAAGGGTGAGTTTACGAAAACTCAATGTGTGTAATCCCTATCAATCACCAAGATATAACATGCAAGAATATGCGGGCCTCGAGCCCTATTCAAGAATAATACACAGTGTGGTCTTAGCCCAATACAAGAATAAGATATGGGCTTTAGCCCAATACCATATCAGTACAGTACAATAATGCAACCCATCCCAATCTAGCCAACACACCACTCCGTACCACCAACACACCATGTGGGGATAAAATCGACCCATCCAGCCAACACACCAATATCGCAGCAAAGCCGCCAAGAATGATGATCGCAACAAAGCCGCGAAGAATGGATTACAAAGAAAGTCGCCAAGCACGATATATGTGGCAAAGCCACCAGTACAGTATACTTTCTCCATAACCGTATCCCAACCCCGTGAAGTATGTCATGTCATAAATCATGCATATATACAGAATGTCCTACTCAGTAATAGTCATATACAAATTATGAACACATCAGTCAACCTACCCTTAGGGGTATAACGATCATTTCCATCCGATAGGGGTAAAATAGTCATTTCACCCTTTAGGGGTATTTTGGTCATTTTACCTATTTTGGGGTCTCTGTGCAGATATCGACCTCTTCAAGGGTCCGCAGTTGCCTCGAGTGACTTCGGTAACCTAAATGGTTATAACAGCGTAAATGGGCCCAAGGCCCATTACTCGACCCAAGTGGGCCCACACGCTCGTGCGGCCCATTCAGTCTAGATTTTTCCACAGCTATGAGATCTACATAGCCTGGTCCAGTATTTTCCAAAAATCGTGAATTTTATCTGTGTGGGGCCCACGAGCCCATTGGGCCCACACGGCCCATTTCGGCCATACGTGGCCCAATACGGCCTAAGCCCATGAAAATGCTCATAGAGGCCTCTACAGTCATACGCTCGTGATTCATAGGCTCGGTTTGACCACATGAGCGTTCGCATACCTATGTGACCTCAAAGCCTAACCTTTCGACTTTTCGGCTTTTCGGCTTTTACCGTTCTACAGTCAAAACAGTGTGAATACACACTTGTTTACGAAACCGCTCCAAGTTCCACGAGTACCCAACCTAGATTCAAACATGACCCAATGTTAGTCCTTTAATTGTTAGGGTAAAACATCCTCTTATTGACACTTAATCCAAAACCACCATCCTTACCTTGCTTGAATGGGGCGACTTTAGTCCTCCAAGACCGCTAACCAAAAGTGATCACACGCCTTTATAGATTATCTGTACCATAACACCGATCTCATTAACCAAGGTAGGCCATATAAGTGGCCTCAATCCACAAATGATCTCCTATAAGAACATAATCAGTATACGACCTAAACTCCAAAAGTGAGGTGACGCATTACCTTGATTGAACGCTGAGAATGAGGGTTGCGACTATTTCAAAACCACTTACACTCCACTACTCTTCAAGGAAAACCCTAGAACCGCAATGAGTAACATATCGTGAAGAAGGAAACAACAGTCGATAATCAAAAGATGAATAAGAGGGTATTCGGTTTTAAGAAAAAGAATAGAAGATAACATGTTTAATCTCAAAGTGAGGAGTATAAACACTTACCGATAATCAGAAACACTTGCAGCACTGGAGCAGTAAGAAGCAGCGAAGAGAAAGTCAGCACAGAGAGTGATAAAGCAAGGGTGATATTCGGCCAAACCACAATCGATAAGGAGAGATAGCTCTCGGTCAAAACAAGAAAAATATTGGGAGATAGAAAACGGAAAGAGAAGAATCGGACCAAGTTAAATCGATTAAGAGCAGAACCTAGAAGGTAAAAGGAGAAATATTCTGACAAAGGTAAACCGATTGGAAGGCAAGAGATATTCGGCCAAAAGAGGGTACAGATTTAGGAAGAGAAGAAGAGAGAAAAGAAAAGGAAGAGTTGTTCACAAAAATGACTATTGACCGAAAAGAATGGACTTTTGTTGGCTAATGCGCAGCAACCAAAACAAATCCGAGTGAACCAAAAGCCGATAAATGTGAGGAAAGAAAAGAGAATTCGGCAGATGCTAACCCAATACCGAAAATGACCAACATTCTCCCCCAACCGAATTCTCAAGGCTTGAGTTCCCCCAAACGGCACAACACCTCCTCTCACTCAAACTCATTGATTTTCTCCGAAAATCTCTCCCCTTATCCCTCCTTGAATTACTCCATTCAAATTCAATACCGACTTCCCTTAGCTGTGTTCCAGTCCAACTCCACTACCTCCACAGCTCAAGCAGCAAAATAAATACTCCATTGCGCAACCCAGGACTTGAACCTCAGACCTCCCAGTTACACAACACGCCACCTTGCCACAAGACCACCAGCTCTTTTTGTGTCATAAAACAAGCACTATTATTTATAAGGCCTGTATGCCAGTGTCCAGATTCATTTAAGAGAAAAACTAAAATTTTTTCAAAAGCCAAGACTTGAACCCAGGCTTCTCAAACACCCCCATACACACCTAAACACTTAGCCATTAAAGCAAACAAGTATATCATGCAAAAATTAAAGACTAAAATTTTTGGTACGTTACATAAGATTTGTGGTTTCACTGATCTATTGCACCGTCCTCTAGGGAACATGATATGTAGAATCCATTTCATGGGCCTATTTATACCTAGTGATTAGGATGTCATGATCGGAATGAATCAAATGGTCCTAACTAGATGTGTATGATTGATATTTACATGAATGCAGAATGTCATTTTTCGAGAATGATCCCTTTTTAATGCTTAGGTTGTCATTGCTCAAGGTTCTATTACTGATGTGTTACCATGCCTTCTTGTTTAGCCGGTATCTTTAACAGAAAATCCAAAGAAATAGTCATCATTTAGACTATTTGTTCTCAAATGTCTCCAAACCCCTAAGTTTGGTTAGATCTGAATAGTGGTCCTGTTTTCAGATCCTTGTACTATTTTAGAAAACCTTTCAGAGCAATATCCAGAACTCCCTTTTCTTGAATAATATTAGTCCATTAATCGTTATTTCAATGTAAAAATGCTTGAAAAAGATTGTAGTAATGGACAAGATCGAAGTTTATTAAGAGCAAGGCTCGAAATGAATAGATTAATCAACATAGCAAATTTGCTTAAATACAAAGTGAATAAGATGAAAATAGGTGCCCCGGATATCATAGCATGAGTTTCTTTGCACTAACTTCTCGAGGACCCTTTCAAACTTGATATGTGTTTCGGAGATCCAAAATAATTTGTTGATGCCCCAAGACATAGCATCTCTCCTCCTTGTTCATTCAGGGATAACTAGACTACCACATGCCCCATCTTTGATCAAGATTTGAATTACCCTTTTCTTGGGTTTTCAATTCAAAACCCATTTGGTTTCAAGGCGCCCTTTGCGAGTTTTCACCTTGGCCTCTCCATTTTTTTTCTTTTTTCTTTTTTTTAGGTGAAGTACTTCTTAACTGAATCTGAATTCATAGGATTAGGCAAGTTTTTTCCATCCATTTCAGTCAAAATCAGCGCTTCTCCAGAAAATGCATTCTTTACCACATAAAGTCCTTCCCAATTTGGCATTTATTTACCTCGGAAATCCTTTTGCATGGGTAGGATCTTTTTCAATACTAGGTCCCCCTCATGAAATTTTCTGGGGCGAATCTTCTTGTCATAAGCTCACATCATTCACTTTTGGTACATCTGACCATGACGGATAGCTTTCAGCCTCTTTTCTTCAATCAAGTTCAGCTGATCATATCGAGACCGGATCCATTTTGATTCATCCATCTTCAACTCAGCCAACACTCAGTAAGAAGGAATTTCAACTTTAATGGGCAAAACCACCTCCATTTCATAAATCAATGGGAAAGGCGTTGCCCCGGTGGGGGTCCTGACAGACGTTCGATAAGCATAGATGGTAACTTCTCATGCCAATCTTTATGAGTCTTAATCATTTTCCCCACGACCCCTTTTTGTTCTTTGGTTGCCCCCACTGCACCATTCATTTTGAGGCGATATGGTGTTTAATCTTGAACAGACTGCAAACTTCTGGCATCGTACTATTGTTCAAATTTAGTGCATTGTCAGATATGATCCTTTTTGACATTCCATACCGACATATGATTTATTTTTTTTAAGAATTTGTTGACTGCCGACTTTGTGACATTGGCATATAAAGGAGCTTCCACCTACTTAGTGAAGTGATCGACGACCACAAAGATGAATCGATGCCCGCTAGAAGTTTTTGAAAAGATCGGCCTAATAACATCCATGCCCCACATAGAGAAAGGCCATGGATTCCACTGATTCTTTGTAAGGTAGGATCTGTTTCTCATCTTGCTCTACCGTCCTTAACAAATCAGGAGATAAGCTACAGTCTCGATCATCTTCAAAATCCTAAGATTCCTCTAGACACATATCTTGCTCAAAAGGAAGTTCTGAGTCAATAGCGGTGTCGCTCATATCATTGATATCTGGAGACCTGTTATAGGGATGAAAGAGGATCCAAAGAACAAAAAATCTAAGAATATTTATCTGTATAGTATGATTATGAATGAAATGGAAACAATAAAATAATATTTGCTTAGAATGAGTCACAAAGATGCATTTTATTAAAATAAATATATTGGACATATGCCTATTTCACAAAAGGATTCTTATTGCTCCTAGGCTTAAAGAAATAAGCATGTTTTGAACATTACTCTAAATTAGCTCTAAAAAATACATGGATCTCTTCCACAGTCCATCATTCAAAACATTCCTATGTATGCAAGGGCAAATACCTGATAAATTCTCTTCCCCGACTCCCTCTTCGGATATGGCGTTAATGTTTAGATTTCCCAACATTTCTTCCGGGCCTTTGACCTCTTCAAAGAAAACCAACTCTTTGTTATCCATTAGACTTTGCACCAAAACTTTGAATTCGGCACACTCCTGAATTTCATGACCTTCTTCTGTGTAGAACTTACAGTAGCTTCTCATCCCTTTGGGTATCTCTTCCAAATCCTGAATGATTAATCCCCTATATATCATTTGTTTCAAAACCCATTTCAATGGGGTTTTTACTTCTGCAACATTGGTTTTGGTTCTCTTTCCTCCATTCTCAATTATCGTGTTTACCATTAGGTCTGAATGACTAGGTAATAGATTTCCCACCATATTAAGTCCTGATGGATCGTCGAATTTCACGATGCCCATCTTGATGAACCTTTCGATTAACTTTTTAAATGTAGTGCAGTTCTCAATTGAGTGTCCCGTTATTCCTGCATGATACTCAAATTGAGCATTCATCATACCATTTTGGGAACGGAGGTTGCATGGGTTTTAAATAGAACGGAGATACTACATGCGCATCAAACAGATTCTGATACAGTTCCCTATACGTCATCGGGATGGGTGTGAACTGGAGTCTTTCTGTGTTTGATCTCGAGTTAGATTCTTGCCTTGAGGGGCCTTGATAGCTAGTAGTTACGGTCTTCGGCTGACCTACAGTGATCGATTTGTGATACCCTTTATTAAACACGCTCACGTTATTCACTTCATTTTTATTTTTCTTTGAGGTTGATCTTTTGGCGCTTTCTCCCGTGTCTATCTTCCCACTCCTTACTGCATTTTCAATCATCTCGCCGGATATTACTATATCTGAAAAGCTCATGGTAGCGCTTCCCAACATATGGTTAATGAACGAGGATTTCAGAGTGTTGATGAAAAGCATTGTTGTTTCCTTCTCTAAAAGAGGTGGTTGGACTTGCGTTGCCACCTCTCTCCATCTTTGGGCATATTGCCTGAAGCTCTCAGTCTGCTTCTTCTCCATATTTTGCAACGTGATTCTGTCGGGTGTCATGTCCGTCACATAACTATATTGCTTCATGAAAGCTTGTGCTAAGTCTTTCTACGAATTAATTTTGGCACGACTCAGTTGGTTGTACCATTTAGCTGCTCACTCGATCAGACTGTCTTGGAAGCAGTGGATCAACAGTTGATCATTATTGACATATCCTATCATCCTTCGACAAAACATAGTAATGTGAGCTTTAGGACAACTAGTCCCATTATACTTTTCAAACTCTGGAGTTTTGAACTTGGGAGGGATTACTAAATCTAGGACCAAACTCAGGCCTTTGGCATCGATTCTGCAATGGTAATCAGTGTTTTCCATTACTCTGAATTTTTCTTCTAGCCATCTGCATCGATCCTCAAGTTGTTTTGGCAGCTCTACTCTTGCTTTTTCCATTTCTGCCATATCATCTAGATCAAGAACAACGGGATTGGTTGGATTATCCCCTGGATTAGAGCCTGAGCCTATTTGGTAGTTTATTGGCACCGATCGTAACGGGTACCCTTTTTGAGTATACATCTGGTTGTGCCTGGACGTTTATCGAGGTAAAACCCGGGGGTAAGTGGGGTCCTCGTTATCATCCCCTAAGTTAACCACGGTGCTTTTCCCTTTTTAGAGTCCTACAGCCGTCAATTGCGTCAATTCTCTTATCATATTTCTTTGGGATTCCAGTATCTGATCCCTCATATCCTGTTGTACTTTTGCTAACTATTCTTGCAGTTGCGCTTGTAACTGGTCTTGCATCTATTTTTGAATCTGTTCTAGCCTTTCCAATCTTTGGTCCATTACTTTAGTTTTGGCACGAGTACTGTAACGATGTTCAGTTGGTTGGATTTTGTTGGTTTCCAGATTAACTGAAATAATTTTGATTAATTGGGGACTTTTCGTGAAATTTAATGCATGCAATGCAATGCAAATGCATGGAATGAATGCAAAAAAGAGGCATTGACTCTGATTCAATTCCACTAGAACAACTTTACTAGAAAACTGATTTCTTTACATAAAACGGATTACATATACAGTTTTGCCCTAATACTCAAAGCCTTAATCTCTCTAAGAAGCCAAGCTAACTCCTAACCCTGATTTTATTCTGATTCACTTCAAACTTAGCATGTCAGCTTGAACTGCTATGGTTTGCCAATGATTGGCCACTTCTTGTATTTGAGCCACTAATTCTTTCAATGGAGAGTAGTTCTCAGAGAATACTCGATAAGAAACCTTCTCTACCCTCCAAAAGTGGCTATAGAACCATGCCAACAAGAGTTGCGCACATCCAATGAATCCTCCTTCACCCGCTCTTCGGCATGCATTCAAAGATCGAAATGTTTCGGCCAAAATTACAGGGATGAGTGTGACCCTCTTGTCAAGTCTGTCGAACAATCTGTCGAACAAATCTGAAACTGCCTTGTCCACGTGCCCCAGTACTTTAGGGAAAACAACCAGCCTGTAAATGCTCAAAGCGAAGACATCGACCCTTTTCTTTATATCTGGGTGTGCTAATATCAAATCTAGTAAACTATTCCAAGGGATACATTTTCCATCTCCATTTTGCTTGATTCGGGCTGTAACCCATTGCTCACTCATCCCCGTGATATTCATTAGTTTCTTGAGGAAGGCTGGGACATTAGTGGCTCTGGAATAAACCTTGTCGGGCCGAATTTTCGGGGAACGAAGTAAAGTCCTGTATTCTTCCACAGTAGGTACTAAGTCTATTTTTCCACAAGTAAAACAGCTGTAGGTGGGATTCCAAAATTGAGCTAGAGCTCGAAACAAGTGCTTGTCCACTTTGATATCGAGTAGATAGGGCAAATCACCATAATTATAGTAAAATAACTGCTTGATTTCTTCATCCCATTGGGCCCATATCTCTTTCAATTCCTGAAGATTGTTTTGGGTCACGCTGATACGAGTGAAGTCCCACAATTCTGATACGTACCCTTCCATCAGACTATCACGTTTCTCTAGTTGCATTTTCTCGGACCATATTCAGATAGCCGCATTATCTTCCACTTTATCAAAAAATTCGTTCTCCATAGAAAGCTCTCTATTTAGTAATCGAACGTGAATCAACAGCTTTTTTATGATGAAAATGTCATGCAATCACAATCAAAGCAAAACAAACAAGTCAGTATACAAAGCAAGAATTTAAAGTAAGCAAGAAATAATAAATAAAGCGCCTATTCGGGTAACCACTAGGGTTTGGTGCGGTTCTACCTAGGGTAAGTTCTTAGGGCTCATTATATGTGGTTCGGTTCTAAAGTAAGGGTACCTGAACCGACAGATTCCTCGATCCTCACCCATTATAGGCTCATACGGACCGAGTTCAGTTCAGGGGAATACATTTCCCTATGGCTATACGGAGATGAAAATCTCAAGAAGACATAGGTATGTGTGTATCCCGAAAGCGATCCGCTATACTATACGAAGGTGAAGACATCACGAATGAATAGTTTCTCACTCCCACTTAAAGGGTAAAATCGACCGATTATGCGATGCAATATGCGAAGGTACATTTAAAAAACTCGGACCAATAAAGCAACCAAAACAATGCAGACCACAAAATGACATGCAACGAAAGGATCGTAAATTTAAACCAAATTATCAATTTTCAACAAAAAGACAAGAAATAATCAAATCTTGGCTTGACTCTCTTATTTTGTCCCTAGTGGAGTCGCCAAGCTATCGAAACCATTTTTTGACAGGTCGACTTTTGGTTTTAAAACGAAAAATGGGAGTCACCACTAATCTTTTTTTATGAGGTGTGATCGGACCACCTCGTGATTTGATTGTTTTAATAAGAGGTTTCGTTTATTAAAACAATGTTTTTCGGTCTACGAAAATTCGAAAAATAGGTTCGGGAGTCGGTTACGCATGAGGAAGGGTTAGCACCCTCGTTACGCCCAAAATTGGTACCTAATTGATTATTTGATGTCTTTATGTCGAAAGTTGAAAACTCAGAAAGAATTTAAACTACGATCCCTCTTTGTATTATGTTACTTTTACTTAAAATTTGCTTGAGTAAGTCAAAAAACATATTGAAGACCTCCTTATCTCGAGGCAACTAAACGTCACATCCCGTAAGTTAGGAGATGACACTTCGAATTTTTGAGAAAAATTCAGCCTTTAAGTTTTATTTGAAATCTTACGTGTTTTAATTTTTAAAAGGATATTCGATTATTCGAATTCAACGAGAAAAATCGAAACCCCGTAACTTAGGGCACGACTTTCTCAAGTTTCCAAACATCGAACATTGCCTATTCTTTGAAAATTTGTTTTGAATAATAATAGGTGTAATATTTAAATGATGTGTATTTACCTTATTTAAAGTATAATATAAAAACAACCAATTACATTTAAGCATAATACATGATGATATGACCATAATAATAAAACACCGAATAATAACGATGGCAATAATCATGTAAAATCGTCAATTTTAATACTAATTAAATAATAGATGGAAAAATAAATAATAATGATAATAACACAAATAAAAATAATGATAATGATACATGTAAAAGTAAAAACATAAGTAATCTAATTTTTAAAAGTATATAATAAAATAATAAATAAATGAATGAGTAAAAAAGCGAAATAATGACAGCAATAATAAAGGCCCAAAGAAAAAAATAAAAAAATAAAAAAATAAAATAAGAAAGCATAATAAAAGGGAATGAATTAATTTTAAATACTAAAAATAATGAATCAATAAATAAATAGATAAATAATAAGTAAATAAGTAAATAGATAAATGTAAAGAAAACAATTTAATAATGATTAAAAGGTTAAAGGATTAAAATGAAGCGTGCGTGAAATAATAGGGACTAAACGGAATAATATTCCTGAATAAAGGACTGATGTGTAACGCGATAAAAAGTATAAGGGGAAAAGGAAAAATATCCCAGTTCCTTATGCGCACCGTTTGAATGGACCAAAATTAAAAGTTAAAAATTAAACGGGATAAATTAAAAAACAAAAAAAAAAGGAATAGGGCTACATTGAAACAAGTGTAAAAAGCGGAAGGACCAGAAAGGTAATTAGACCTTTCTTGCAAAAACACGCAGACCTGAAGCGGGTCGGGTTTGGCCCGAAACGACACCGTTTCAGGTGTCTGTCTCTTCGAATGGTCTGAAGACCAAATTGAAATAGAAACTAAAATCTCGTGGCAGAAATCAAAAACTAAAAAAATATAGTACCACATTGAGACGCGCCGTAAAATCGGAGGGACCTACTGCACAAATAGACCCTTAATCGAAAATGCGCGGATCCTCTGGAGCGGGTCGGGTCGCGCGCGGGTCAGGGCTAAACGGCGTCGTTTTGGCACATGGGGTTAAGGCCTAAAACGGCACAGTTTTGATTGTTTATAAAAGCTAATTTTTTTAAAAAAAATTCATTTGCAGCCTTCCCTTAAAAAAAAGAATCCCTTAATATTCTCTCTGCCTTCCCCCTTGGTCCGGCCTAGGTCCGGTCAGCCCTCCGGCCATCAGTCGCCGGTCGACCGCCGGCGTCGGCGTCTCCGTGTGCGGCGATCGGAGCTTCAAAGAAAAAGGGTTTTCATCCCATCGACTCCCTGATTCCGAATCTGGGGTCCCCTTTTAGAGAAAGTGGCCAAAAATGGCCAAAAAGAGAAGGGACCTTTCGATTCCCGACGACCGAAATCCACCAGGTAAATTTTTTTATATTTTTTTAGTATTTATCTATCATGTATATACAAAAAAAATGAATGAAAAGAAAAACCTTTGAATATTTGCTTTCGTATTTTGTTCGATTCTCTCTTTTTGATTAATCGTCTGTAGAGAAAATAAAAATCGGATTTCAGCCTTTTTTATAGCCATTTACATAGTCCTTTTTATTGTTTATTTCTACTGTTCATTGTTTGCCTTTTTTGTCTTTGCTTCTGTTGTTTATTTGTTGCAGGCGTTGAAGGAGGACTAGTCTGGCCATTTTGGCGAAACGGCGGAGCAGAGGGCGCGCTAAGGCCTTGGGACGCGGCGCGAGCGGCACGCTCGAGGAGAACAGCACATGGGGCGGCGTCGAATTTAGGGTTAGAAACCCTAGGTTTTCTGAAAAAAAATTAAACACGTGGGCCTAAAAAATTAGGTTGTAATTGTAAAATTGGGCCAACATTATTTTGTAATTGGACTTTAATTTTTATTTTGGTTTTGGGAATTTTTATTTTGGTTTTGGGTTTTTTTATTTGTTATTACGTGAAACATGAAACAAGGCATCATAGGTTGACCCCGCTTAGGGTGTTAAGGGGTCTGATATGTTTGCTAGTGTTGCTTTTAACAGCTTTTATGATGATAGTGTATTGTGGCTTTTTTAGTACTGTTGTATTGAGGCTTTTCAGCGTACATTACAGCCGAAAAGTAACAGCTTTCTTCTTTAGTTCTTGGTTAGCATTATGGCCTTTTCTATTTGAGAAAATAAACAAAACCAAGGTCATTTTTTCTGGAGATGTTCCTGCAAGGGAACGTGTTTTACTTATTTGCAACCACAGAACCGAGGTTGACTGGATGTACCTGTGGGACCTTGCATTGCGGAAAGATTCCCTGGGATACATAAAATACATCCTTAAGAGCAGCTTGATGAAATTACCTGTATTTGGTTGGTCATTCCAAATTTTGGAGTTCATCCCTGTGGAAAGGAAGTGGGAGGTTGATGAGGCAAAAATGCGCCAGATGCTTTCAACATTCAAAGATCCTCGAGATCCCCTTTGGCTTGTTCTCTTTCCAGAAGGAACAGATTTCACGTATGTATATTTAAAAACAAATAACATTTTCTAAAATACAATTCGAATAATAAATTAATATAATTACCATTTTGGTAAAATTAATATTTTAGTCTCTCTCTAAAAAAATTAAAATTAAAATAAATTTTAAAATTTAAAATATTTATAAAAATTTTAAAATTTATATTTTAAAAAAGATAATTTTAAAAAAAAATTCTAAAGAATATATAAAGAAAGTTAAAAATTTTAAAATTTTCTAAAATAATAATTTTGAGATCTAAATAAGTTAATTAATGATTCAAGTTTATCATACTAAAGTATCTTATTTTTCTTATTATTTTGCTTTAAATTTTTTTCAAATATATATGGTTTCAAATTTACGTGATGTAACATGAAAATAGTTATATTATAACAAAATTTTAATTTGACATGTTTAATTTTTTTAATTTAAATCAAATAAATTTACCCGATTTGATTTGTCTTTAGTTTTATTTTACTTGACTCGATTCGAAAAAATTTCAAATCGAATTAATATAATAAAATAAGACTTGTCAATCCTATTAATTCGAAAATTTTTCTACGTATAACTCCTATCAGAGATAAGTCAGGTATCAAGTTAGATGCATATATTTATCATCATTTATTATGTATTTAATATTTTATTTAAAATTATTATTTTTTAAATTGAAATTTTGGTTCTATTTTTAAAAAATAAGCCATAAATAGTGGCAGGATCTGTAATTTAGACTCAATTCTGTGTCCATTTCATTAAACCCTCCACCTCCTAAGCTCAACTCTTCATAAATAGACCAAAATCCCAAAGTCTCCGATTTTTCCGGCAGATTCCTTTTTTTTTTTTTTTTCCTTCTTATTTACCGTTAAAAACCTGAACCCTAACTATTTAAAGGTAAACACTCACTTTCCCCATTTTTTTATAAAAATTTTCAGATAATTTTAATCTTTTTTTAAGTGTATATATATGTATAAGTGTGTGTGTGTGTATATATATGGTTGATGCTGATAAAATGCCGCCATGGAATTTGCTTTATTTTCCTTTTAAGATTCCCGTTCTTAAAATTTTCCGAGCAACCAAACAGGATCTTTAAGGATATTTGCTTTATTTGCGTGGATTTTGAGCAACATCTTATCCAGCATTCAGATCCGTTTCTTTATTTGCAAGATTTGTAACTAATTATTCTACTTATTATTTATTCAGTGATTAGGTAGACGACGAGCTTTTGTCTTTTTTGTATCTGTTTATTTATTTATTTATTTGAACATGCTTTGGAGAGTTTATTTAACTGAATCTTAGTTAGCATTATCTGAATGTAGAAATTTTTTTATTTTATAAAAAAGGAAAACATTGTTAAATGCTTCGATGGTATCTTCTTGACTTTAAGAGTGAAGTAATAATGGCTTGCTATTTTTGTTGAGAAATTAGAGGTTTATGCTTAGGAAGCAAGCATGCTTTTCGAGGAAGAGCATTTGATACTAAATTGCCCTTTTGTCTTCATCCTTTTAAATGCTGGTTGAACTTAAGTATTTGATTAATCTTTGCTCTCCGTATGTTGTAGCTCGCTTTTCAGTGCTTGAATTATTGCACTAAACTTAACTTTGTTTTCTGCAGTGTCTTGATTTTCAGTGTTTTCTGCATGTTCGCTTGGGGCTAGACATCCTGTCGGTTAGTTTCTAAGTAGATAAGTTCATATTATAGAGTCTGCAGTTTGTTTTGTATGAAAGGTACGGATTAGGAGTTGTAAGGTATGGAAGTTCCTAGTGCGAAACATGAAACAAGGCATCATAGGTTGACCCCGCTTAGGGTGTTAAGGGGTCTGATATGTTTGCTAGTGTTGCTTTTAACAGCTTTTATGATGATAGTGTATTGTGGCTTTTTTAGTACTGTTGTATTGAGGCTTTTCAGCGTACATTACAGCCGAAAAGTAACAGCTTTCTTCTTTAGTTCTTGGTTAGCATTATGGCCTTTTCTATTTGAGAAAATAAACAAAACCAAGGTCATTTTTTCTGGAGATGTTCCTGCAAGGGAACGTGTTTTACTTATTTGCCTATATTTTGGCAGCTTGGCTGCATATATTCTGATATGTGTCTTAAGGGCACAATGTGGTGTGTAAGGATGGGTGGGTGTTTTAAACCCCACATGGTGTGATGGGATGGTTGGAGATGATGTGTAGAGGATGGGGGTAGGATTTTGCATATCTGAATCTGGGACTGAATCTGAATATGTATTTGACTATGCATATGACTCTGTATGTTTGCGTGCCTAATTCTGTTGGGTTACACACTGAGTTTAAGTAAACTCACTTATATTTGTCTGTCTTGTCAGGTAATCCACAGACTTAGGCGAATCGGTGTGGCAGAGACTCAGCGGTGACCACGCGACCGTAATCTAGTTAAAGTTTTTAATTTATGGTTTAATTAGGATTTTGGTTTTATTCTGAGAGTTGTATTTTTCTGGACTTTTTGGGTTTTATAACTGCTGGATTCGGTTTTATATGTTGGTAAATTGCATGCTTAAACAAATGTTTTCCTCTAAAAATGACAATTTATACGCAAACAATTTTTTTTTCTAAAACACGACTGCATTTTCAAATTTTAATTGTTTTAAGGCTTCCGCTGTAATAAGTTTTAGCAAATGGACAAATTAAATGGTGTTTTCAATTAAAAATGTGAATGCGCTGACGAGACAACTCCGTTTTTAAAACCCCTACTTTGTGACACTTCCGAATTCGGTCATAACGTCTAGACCGGGTTTGGGGTGTTACATCTATGATTCAAATCAATATAACATAGATCATAATCAACTGCATACAATTTATATGATTTCTATTGTCAACTAATACAAGTTCATCATATACCACAATTATACCAAATGTTTCATATGAATCACCTATACATTACTTGAATTAGTCAAGCTAAATGATTATATTATAACAACATTTCAATGCCAATGAAATTCACACAACTATTCAATTTGCAACTTTTGATCATACCACATTTCCTTACCAAATCGAATAAAATCATTTGTAATCTTACCATACCGGCCCTGAAGCTCGTTAACTAGTTCGCATGGTCTTTCACATGCAATTGATAATTAAATATCGTATATAATTACCTATAGTACAACTTTGTCGAAACCATTTTTTGAAATAAAAACAAAGAAATAAATAAAATAAAGACATAAATAAATATAAGGAAAATAATTCGTAAAAAAAATATTGAAAGTAAAGAATTAAAGTAAAATATAAATGAAATTAAAGGTAAAATTTGTAAATAAATAAATAAAAATAAATAATAGATAAAATAATAATAATAATAATAATAATAATGATAATAACAATATCATATGTACAAGTAAAAAAACATAAATAATCTAGTTTTTTAAAAGTATATAAAATAATAATAAATAAATAAATGAGTAAATAAATAGTGAAATAATAACAACAATAATAAAGGCCAAAAAATAAAAAGAAAAATAAATAAAAAAGAAAAATAAATAATAATGATAAAAATAACAGTAAAATAAAACAAAAATGCATAATAAAAGGAAATAAATTAATTTTAACTAAAAAATAAGGAACAAATAAATAAATAGATAAATAATAAGTAAATTCATGAAATAGGCTAAAACTAAATAAATAAAAGGATTAAATCGGGAATAAAATGAAATTGCGGGTCTAAATTGTAATAAAAGAATAAATAGATATGGTCTAAATCGAAACTAAAATGAGATAAAAGGGATAAATTGTAAAAAAAAAAAAATAGAATAAAGGACCAGAACCGAACGCGCGAAAAAGAACGGGGATCAAATGGGAAATTATTCCCAAACCCCTCTAAACGCACCGTTCCATAAGGTCAAATAGTTTGAGGACCAAAATAAGTTTAAGCGGGGTAAATAAAAAAACAAAAAAGAATAAATAGGGCTGTATTGAAACCAATGTAAAAAGCGAAAGGACCAGGGGCGTAAATAGCCCAAAAATAAAAAACACGCGGATTCCCCTGGAGCTGGTTAGGTCTCGCGCGAGTAGGCCAAAACGGCGCCGTTTTGGCGCTAAAGAGCCCCAAGTGAAACGATGTCGTTTCACTAATGTTATATAAGTCAAATTTAAAAAAAAAAAAAAAAACTTCATTTTTCTATTTTTTTCTTCAAAAAAAACCAAAGAAATCCTCTCAACTCCCTCTCACTCTCCCCTGGTCCGGTCAGAGCTCTAGCCATTGGCCGCCGGTCGTCGGCGCCGCCGTCTGCGGCGGCCGAGAAACTGAAAAGTTTCCATTTTTAACCCCCTTTTCGCAAGGAACCTCGATTTGGGGTTCAAACCCCCAAAATCTCACTGGTGCTTAGCGATGGCGACGATTCTCGGGTAAGTTTTCTTTCCCTTTTTTAGGGTTTCAAAAAAAAATAAAAGATAAAAAAAAAGCTTTTTTTCTTTTTATTTTTATTTCGAAATGAAATAAGAACAAATATAATATCACATTTTGCTTTGAGTTTTTTTGATCTTGTCTTTTCTTTTTTTTGTATTCGATTTCTCTGTGTGTAAAAAAGATTACAAATCGGATCCGACTTTTATAGCCGATTATACACCCATTATTATTATTATTTCTACTGTTTGGCTTTGTCCTTGTTACTGTTCTCTTTTTCTCTTCTTTTGCAAATCCTGGGGAGGTCAACGGAGGGGCTTTGCTATTTCGGTGCAAGGCGGAGCAGAGGGGCTCAGGCCTCGGGACGAGGCGCGGGCGGCGCCAGAAATCATAGGGTTTCTGGATTTTCTGAAGAAAAAAATTTAAGTTGTTGGGCCTGTTTAGGTTGGGCTTAAGGTTTTTAAAATTTGGGTTGTAATTTGGACTTGGACTGTTTCTGTTTTTATTTTGGTTTTTTTGGTTTAGTGGGCTGGGCAAAATAGGCCTATTACAAACTTCATAACATTTAATTCTTTTCAAATATCATTCAATCAATTCAAAATTTATATCCCCTATTAACATGACTTAAACTCAAATGGATATATGGATCCCAACCAACTCACCAATTTGGCACCCAATGCCTCATCGGAACGTCAAAGTAAATAGATTGCACCCAATGCTCATCGGTATAACCGACGTAAAAGTAGTGTCCTGCACTCATAAAAAATGTCCAAATAAAAATGCACTCAACGCTCATTGATATATAGCCGAAGTAACATGTACTCCATCTATCTTATGGCATGCCAATTATATTTGACTTTGCCGGAATAATTCATAGGGTAATCAATTTTCCGAATTTATTATATAGCTTAATTACAATCTATCAATCTAAATTTATTGTCAATTCACCATTTCATCAATTCATACAACATATCTCAACTCAATTTCATACTGAACATCATAAATCATTAAGTTATGCTACTTTTCATTCTATTCAATTTAGTCCTCTATCTCGATAATCAATCACAATCATGTCAATTCAATTCAAGCAACCATTTTCAACTTAGCTCAGTATCATACTATGCAGAACTTCATGAATATGCAATAATTAAATTGATTTGAATCATAAAAATACAAATCGAAAACTCGAGTTACTCGTCATCGGCTCTCGCCTTTCTTTTCCCTCTCGACGGTCCTGCGTTATCTTTAGCTACAAATAATAATTTAATAATAGACAGTATCAAATTCCATATCAAATCACATTCAATTACAAAGTCATACATATTTTTCAATTTATTCAATTTAGTCCTTAAACCCAGGACAAGCATAACTTTCAATCTGAACCTTGGGATTAAAATTCGATTTCACATATATTCATTAGGGACCTTCTACTTTCTATTCCTACCAAAATTTCATGACAATTTTTCATTTTATTTAGTTTGGTCCTTAATATACAAAATCAATAATTAAGCTTTACAAATTAGTCATTTTCTTAAACTAAACTTAATTTCTATAAAGTTCACACCTAAATCTTCAAGAAATCAACAATGACAACTTTCTAGAACTTTAATAATTTCACAACTTGATACATGGGTTAGCTAAATCAAACTTTCATGACCTCAAATTTATAAATAAATAAATAAATAAAAGAAAAATTGCTAGAAACTTACTTGAATCTTTGGTCGAAAGTTAAGAAATATTGAAGCTTTCTTTGTTTCCTTAGCTATGGAGGATGACATGGAAGAAGATGAAATGTTTTCGTCTTTCCTTCCACTTTCTTTAGTTTATATGTTAGGATTATAACTTAATTAATTATGTTTTTTATCTTAATAAATCAAAATATAACGTTACCATCCACTATCTCTAATTCATAAAGAGTTTAATTACCATTTTAGACCTTTGTGTAATTGCAATTTAAGTCCCCAAACCATTTCCTAATTAAAAATCTATAGCGATTAGACTTTTACAATTTAGTCTTTGGGCATTAATTAATTATAATTTTAGCTAAATTACTTATCCAAATTTCAATTCATTTATACGCTAACTCCATAAATATTCTTATTTAATATTTATAGACTCGGTTTACGAAAATGAAGTCCCAAACCCGCATTTTTTAACACCACTGGAAACCAGGTCGTTACAATTTTTATACAAGTTATAAAAATTATATTATAAGCATGAACATGTATCGGTGTTTGGATTGGTTATGACAAAAAAAATTATATTATAAATCCTAAAAAGATTATATTATAAAAGTATTATGTGTATTTTATAAAGTTATAAAGAAATCATATTATTTAAATCCTAAAAAATTTCTAAAGTTATGCCCCAAATATTTATTAAGAAAAATAAATTACGTATCATAAAAGCATTATAATATATTTATTTATAAAAAGTTATGGTCAATAAGTATGGACATAACTTGTTTATGTGTCCATGCTATATTTTATAAAAATAATATATTTATCGATAAAAATGTTATTATTATTTTATTATTTATTTATTTATAAAAAAATAACTTTCTAAAATTACGACAAAAAATATATTATTTATAAAAAAGTGATACAAAATTTTTGTACAATTTATAAAAGTTATATGTTATAATTTTTATAATTTTTTTTACTTAATTTACGTATTATAAAAAATGATAAAACCTAGCATAATTCTTTCTCCAAATTAAATTTATACAAGTCTTTTTTTATTAAAACTATAGACTATTTGGACTATGAACTCGAATATTACAAGGTTGATGCTAATTATACAAATAGAAAAATTTTCTTGAACTATATCGTGAGGTATGATACCATTTGAGAGAATAGTACCAAACACAAGCACCATAGACAATTCGTGAACTCTTTAATTTGTGACATTCAAGGCTTCGAAGTGTGGTTGAGAAGACATTTGTTGTTCTAAAAAAAAATATTTCTCATATTAACAACATCACCTTAGTATTAAAAAAAAAGGGTTGGATTATTTTAGCATGTTGCATATTTTATAACTTCAATTATAGGATTGAGATGATTCGTATTTCGAAGAGTATATGGAAGAAGAAAATGTTAATAATATTAGTTATTCAAATTCAAATTCAGATGATGACAAACTCGATTAATGACTAACATATGATGATATGTTGAACATTAAAGAGGGAATAACCCAATAAATATGCACTAAAGCAATTAGATAAAATTGCATATGATGCTTATTTTTCTTGATATTTTTATTAATAATCGTATTATCAACTAATTTTTAGACTAACATAATACATATAATAATTTTATTTTAAATGTTATTAAATATTTAAAAATTATTTTTATCATACTAATAATCTTTACAGTAATTAATATTTTTTATCTCCATTTTGTATTTTCTTTTATCTCCAGTGCAGCTTTGTTATCCAATATAGATTTTCTATTATTTTATTATTCTTATTTAATATTGCAAATATGTCTATTATTATATTACAAATCATAAAATGATTATTTTATAAATAAATACTTAAGTCAATTGAGTCTTAACTCGATTGGCATCGATATTGTTGTTAGTATAGGAGGACTTGGGTTGAGTGCACTGAATATTGCCAGTCTGACGGGTTCATCCAATTCGATTAAATAAATTATAAAAAAATTCATAAAAAATAATTTAAAATACATCAATTGGTTCATACCAATTTTCAAGTCAATCGATTTAACATCACTCTCCGAACCAATACCCTAATCGATTCTTAGTTCGATTGATTGGTATGGTTCAAACAATGATGACCGTAATATAAAAGTATAGGATAATGTATATTAAGTTCCTCTATCATAAATTGATCTATTACTAAAATATGATCTTATCCTTATAATAGGACCTGTTAAGCAATTTCACCTAAAAATAAAACAAAATATTGAAGTCTATAACCATCTATATTTGAAGCCAATTTGGCAAGGAAATATGGTGTAGAAACCTGTAATCTCAGACCAACCAATTATTTTATCCTTCAAATTGCACTCACTAAAAAACTGTAGAAGATTATATATATAATCATATTAAGAAAGAAAAGAAAAAAATGAGATTAGATTAGATTGGTAAGAATCAGAGTTGATGAAGCAATGGAGAGTGGAGACCATCCAATAACAATAAGCTCTACCCTATGTCAACATCCTTCCCAAGAACAGTGGTTCATTGCACAGCAATGCAAATTGTAACAACTAACTACACAAGCTCTTTCCATCATCATGGAGAAGTCATGACTTGGTTTCGGATTCGGCTCGAACGCCTAACCGGGGTCACTATCCCTTCTTCTCTTCCTCTCTTCAATTCAAAACAAACAAACACAAGCACACAATGTTAGTAAAAAAGTTCTATGTCTGGTTTGTCGATGACAAGTATATATAATGAGTATCTTGTTACTTACATGCTTGCTAGGTATCTTATCGTACATGGTAAAACTACCATAGGACAACGAACCCATGGAGTTATCGGATGAAGCTGTAGATTCTCTCCTGTAAGTAGTCTTCCTCCTTTCTTGGCTCCGATGATTTTTATTTGGCTCTGATGATGAGCTGCTCATGTCTGAAGGGCATGGTTCATGGATTGTATCCTTTAAACTCGCTTTGCCACTTGAGGCTTTCCTCTCTTTGTGTAGACTAAAGCTGATGCTGCTAATAGACACAACACAAGCAAAGCAAAACCCGTCATATTAAACTGGTCCTCAGGTCCGTTGATTGTGGAATCATCTACTGAAATTTGAGAGCTGTAAGTGAACGTGAATCAACATCTCTTTTCCACTTTATCAAGAAATCTATTTTCCACGACAAGCTCTCTAATTAGTAACTGAACGTGAATCAACATCTCTTTTCCATGATGAAAATGCAATGCAATCATAACCAAAAACGAAACAGGTTAGTACAAAGCAAAAACAAGCAAGGAAAATTAAATAGAGCACCTATTCGGGTGACCACTAGGGTTTGGAGTGGTTTTACCTAGGGTAGGCTCTTAAGGCTCACTATATGGGGTTCAGTTCTAAAGTAAAGGTACCTGAACCGGCAGATTCCTCGATCCTCACCCATTATAGGCTCATATGGACCGAGTTCAGTTCAGGGGAATACATTTCCCTATGGCTGCACGAAGATGAAAATCTCACGAAGACATAGGTACGAATGTATCCCGAAAGCGATCCACTGTCCTATGTGGAGGTGAAAACCTCACGAAGGAATAGTTTCTCACTCCCACTTAAAAGGGTAAGATCGACCGATCATGCGATGCAATGTGCAGAAAGATACCAAAACTCAAACCAACACAGCAATTATAAACCACAATGATGAAGATCGTAACAAAGACAGATGAAATGCAACGAAAGGATCGTACATCTAAACCAAGTTTTCAATTTTCGACAAAAAGACAAAAAGTAATCAACTCGTGGCTTGACTCTCTTAAGTCCCTAATGGAGTCGCCAAGCTGTCGAAACCATTTTTTTTTTAAAAAACGGGGTCGACTTTGTGTTGAAAAAATGAAAAAAATGGGAGTCGCCACCAATCCTTTTTTGATGAGGTGTGATTGGGTCACCTCGTAAAATGGTTGTTTTTAATAAACAGTTCGATTTATTAAAACAACGATTTTGGCCTACGAAATTCAGAAAAAGGGGTTCGGGAGTCGGTTTACGCACGAGGAAGGATTAACACCCTCGTAACGCCCAAAATTGGTACCTAATTGATTAATTAATGTCTTAGTGTCAAAAATTGAAAATTTGAAGAAATTTTAAAATACGATCCCTCTTTGTGATAATATTTTTTACTTAAAAATCGTCTGGATAAATTAAAACGTATGTCAAAGAATTTCTCATCTCAAGGTAACAAAACGTCACTCCCAGTAAGTTAGGACACAACACATCGACCTTTGAGGATAAGCTTGCCTTTTATTTTTATTTAAAACTCATGTATTTTAGTTTTAAAAGGATATTTGGTTATTTAGGTTAAACGAGAAAAAAATCGAAACCCAGTAAGTTAGGGCACGATTTCTCGAATTTCCAAATACAGAATATTGCCTTTATTTAAAAAAATCCCTTTTTTATGTGTCGGGTAAAAATTAATGTAACACGAATTGGTAGTAAAATGGGCAATAAATTATGGTGTTGATATGCATAATAGAATAAAAATGAATGTGATAATATAAATAATAATAAGTGCAAAAATATAAAATATGAATAAAATAAATGAATAAAACAAGACAAGCCAAAAAGGAATAATAATAAATGAATGAATAAATGAATATTGATAAGAGTTTAATTTAAAAAAAAATTGAGGGTAAGCCAATGAATAAAGAATAAAGAAGTATTAAGTAAAATGGTTTAAGAAAATAATGATAATAATAATAATAATAACAACATAGAAGATAATAATAATAATATGTTAATAATAATAACAATAATAAATAGTAATAAGAATACATTAATAAGAATAATAATATTATTATTATTAAATTAATTAATTTTAAAAAAATGGCCAAAATAACCAAAAAGGGACTAATTTAAACTTAAAACAGAAATTTGGGGCAAATCTGAGGTAAATAAAAAAGAGAAAGGACCACATTGCAATGCGCAAATGAAGTGGAGGGACTAGATGAGAAATTATCCCTTCCCCTCAAAACGACGTCGCTCTTCAGAGGGCCAAAATAGAATAAAAACAAAATTATGGGTCAAAATTCAAAGGGAAAGAAAAGAGAAAGGACCAAATCGAGACAGATCATAAAGGCGGAAGGGCTAAGGGCGCAAATAGACCCTTATCCAAAAAACACGCGGATCCTAGGCTACCTTGGGTTGGGTCTTCGGGTCAGAGGCCAAAACGACGTCGCTTTGGCCTCTAAAAATAGTCTTTAAAACGACGTCGTTTAATGACCTCTATTTAAACCCATTTTTTTTAAAAAAAAAACATTTTAGCCCTCACCCTTAAAAAAATTTGAAAGCCTATCAAGCTTTCTCCCACTCTCTAGTATCCGGCCAAGGTCTGGTCACCGGTCAGGCCGTCGGCCGTCTTGCCGGTCACCGACGGCGGCGCCACTGTCCTCGGTGGCCGAAAAATACCAAAAACCCCCGTTTTACAAATTTGACCTTCCTAAAACTAAATCCGGGCCCAAAACTTCCAAAATCCTCACGAAAAAGACCCAAAAGTCAGAAAACCCCTCGGTTTCCGGCCACTTTTCATCAGAAGTGGCTACTTCGGCCGTTTCCGACGACGGAGCACGAAGGTTTGTTTTCTTGAACCCTTCTTTTTGTTGTTTTTGCATTTTCTATTTACAAAATAAAACTATTCAAAAATGAAACAAAAGAAAGAAAAAAAGAGTCACCTTTCGTATTTCAAAAATCTTTGTTTTTATTTTATTTTTTTGTGTTTTCCAATCCCCCTTTTACATTGATGTTTTCACGGCCTTTATAGCCGAACAAATACATTATTTTTATGTATTTCTGCCACTGTTTGCTTACTGTTTCGTTACTATTTCTTGCTTCTGCTTTGCGTGTTTGCTTCACTTTTGCAGGGTGATTGAGTCAACGGTGGGAGAGTTGGTGGCAGAGGAGGGCAGCAAAGGGTGCGGCGCTGGAGGCTGTTAGGGATTAGGGTTTCAATTTTTACTGAAACTAAGTTTAGATTTTTGTGCCACTGGGCTTGAATATTGGGCCATTGGTTTTTAGTTCGGGCTTGTTGATTTGGGCTTTGGGTTTGTTTGTAAAATGGACTTTTTGTACTAGATTGTTTAATTGTATTGGGCCCGGGCAAAATTTGGGTTTCACACTAACTACACAAGATCTTTCCATCATCATGGAGAAGTCATGACTTGGTTTCGGATTCGGCTCGAACGCCTAACCGGGGTCACTTTTTCTCTTCTTCTCTTCAATTCAAAACAAACAAACACAAGCACACAGTGTTAGTAAACAAGTTCTCTGTCTGGCTTGTCGATGACAAGTATATATAATGAGTATCTTGTTACTTACATGCTTGCTAGGTATCTTATCATACGTGGTAAAACTACCATAGGACAACGAACCCATGGAGTTATCGGATAAAGCTGTAGATTCTCTCCTGTAAGTAGTCTTTCTCCTTTCTTGGCTCTGATGATTTTCATTTGGCTCTGATGATGAGCTGCTCATGTCTGAAGGGCATGGTTCATGGATTGTATCCTTTAAACCTGTTGCCACTGAGGGCTTTCCTCTCTTTGTGTAGACTAAAGCTGAAACTGCTAATAGACACAACACAAGCAAAGCAAAACCCATCATATTAAACTGGTCCTCAAGTCTGTTGGTTGTGGAATCTTCCTCAGGGAACATTGTTTCAGCAATGTTGCTTGATTCATCACCCTCAGGGTCCCAAGTTTTGGATATATCATGTTGAATTTCAGTAGCTTTAAGGTCCACATTGCACCCTGCATCTAACTGATCATCAAGTTCAATCATCTCAGCTCTGATCTCTTGCTCCGTTGCATCAGTTTCAGCTTCTGGAACCAGCTCCTAGCTTTTAAAATCTTCTTGTTCTTCATCTTCACCTGCATAAGTTTCTTCTTCTATCTCTTCTTCATCTTCATCTACTGCCTCATTGGCTTCAACCTCTCCATGATACTTATCATTTGCTATTACACTGTGATCAAACATGAGACTGTGGTGCCCCTCATCAACCATATGATCCTCATTCTCTAGTAAATGACTCAAGTTAGCATAATCAAAGAGACTGAATTTGTCCCCTTCTCTCGAACTGGAAACATAAGACACAAAGCTATCCGACCATTGCCAAAGATTTTCACTGAAAACATCAAATTTAGCTTTTGCAAAAGCGGTGATTTGAGGCGGCACATGGAAGTTTAATATGCTTAATTCTTCCAATCCACTAGATGTAAAAGCTGGAGAATTAGCTGCTAGAACTGAAAAGTAAGCAAAGGCCAAAACCATAAGCAAAACAATGAACTTTGATTTGGTGCAAAAACGTTGCCTGGACCTTCTTTTGGCCTCAAAACTCTCTTCAACCGTGGCAGCAGCATCCTCAGATTCTCTCTGGGAACCTTCGGACTCTGTTTCTCCGGTGTCGTAATAGCTTTCGGTTGCTAAGCACTCCTCGAGTTGCTTGCCATCTCTTTCCCGATAAAGCTCGATTCGAGGATTTGGCCTGTAGTGAAGTAACTGAGGCCTTGGAGAAAGGTAATTTGTTTGGGGGTCATGAGGAAGCATCAATGGATCTGCATCAAGTGGTGCTAAAATCGAAACTTTAGGACTAATCTCAAAGCTGGGAATCACTTGAACCGAATTGGCATTGCTTTTAACATGATCATTATCTTCCATGATCATGCTTTTAACATCAGAAAATGAAACCTTCTTCGGCTTCAAAGCAACCACCGGGGTTGATTCATTGTCTTGCATGATTAGACAATTGACATCAGAGAATGAAACAGAAGATCGAGCCAGCTCGTTTCTCTCTACCAAGATTTTCTTTCTAGGTGACGCATTGATCTTCGAAGCAGCCGAGATTGTTGGTGCCATGAAATTCTTTGTACCCTTTGAAACAGCTGGTGATCTGAGTCTTGTTGGTTTCGGATTCTGGTCTATATAATTCTCCTTGTTGGGATCACGCAAAGAAGCTACACTTTCTCTGCCAGTTGAATGCCTTCGAACAAAATCTAGAAAAGGAAAATGATAAATAGTACATATACAAATATCAGAACCATAATTCTTACTGTTTGGTTGCTAGGAAAATCTCTCACCATTGCAAATAAATAAAAGCAACATTCAGTACTTGCAAAGTAGCAAGTTTGGAACTTTTATCAACTTGGTATCTAGACCTTTTTTAGTCCGTCTTTGAAATTGAATTTTTACAAACAATTTAATATTTTTTAACAACTTTAATGTCAAGTTATCACCTGAATTTTTAGAAAAATTATATAATTTTTAAAGATTATTTTAGATATCTTAAAACCTTCAGATCATGACATAATATAATCTTAAAATGTGATATTATCACCTCTTAACGAGGTTAAAAAAATTAAATTAAATTACGAAATTCAAGTTAGGAAACTAAATCCCACTAACCAATAATGATTTAAACTTACAATGATTCAACCTGGAAAATTGAAAATTCTAAAACAATTCAAACTCAAGTGTGAATGTTCATTTTCTACCCAAACAAGCAGATCAATATTTTCTAACAAAACTAACATAAAACGAAACAAAAACACGAACCCAAATTTCCTTTTCGATATTCCCTTTAGAACCCAGATTAATGTCTCAAATTTTCTTTACATTTGTTTCATACCCTTAATTCCTATTTCCAGAAACAGATAATTAAAACTCTAAAAAAAAAAAAGATTAGTAGAGTAAAAGAAAATGGAACCTGAAGGGCTATTAGCCGGAGTGTTGAGGTTAAATGCTTTGGGATTTGTGATAACAGCCGGCTTTGTAAAAGGGCTTCCATTGAAACTTCTCCTTGTGGGATCGCAGAGTTCGGATTTTCTCGTATTAGCGTTCGTTCTACATGGGATCGACGATGAAGAAGTTTTGGAAAGTGATGTCATTATTGAAAATATTTGTTTGCTTTGTTTCGTTTACTGTTAGCTTGATTGAATGTGATGGGGGTTTAGGGTTTTAGAATGGAAAACAACAAAATCTTGGATGGTAATGGTAAGAGATTGTGATTGGGGAAATGTGAAAGAAAATTTGATGAGGGGATGGGTGGCTAATGTAAAAATGGAACATAACGGCTAGTTTGTTTCAAAAGCAGAGATTCTGATTCCGGGATTTTGAGTTTTGACCGTTGGAATTTGAAAAGGTCTTGGAACGAAAGTGAACCGTTTGATTCATTGTTTCGGCTGCCGTTTGATACCACTGATACTACAATCTATCATTGTCTTTAGGGTAAATTACACATTTAGTCACTCAACTATAAAAAAAATTATTTTAAGCACTTAAAATAAAAAATTTGCAATTTAAACAATCACGTTTTTTTTTTTTTTTTTGCTGACTAAGTCTTAACTGAATTGGCATCAGCATTGTTACGTGGGTTCGAGTGCGTTGAAGCATATTATCCTCTTATTTAATAATTGAAAAGGGATATGAATAATTCTAAGCATTATATCAAAAAACAAATATTAAGAATCATGATGCTACACTCATACGAAAGAGAGTAAATAAAAAAATAACAATCGCGTTTTTCCCCATTTTAGGTTAACTTGTCACTAACCTTTTTTGAACGGTTTGAACGGCACTAACTTTTTTTATTTGAGTTAATATTTTATCTATTTAAATTAAGGTGTCCCATAAATGCAGTTGTACCAGTACCACATAATTTTCAATTTTTTAAGTTTTATATTGATATTTTTATTAATAAAAAGTCATATAAACTTTTATTTTTTATATTTTTCTTTCTTGAGTTCTTCAAAATTCTCCATATTTAGTTTTTGTTTTGGTCGATTGAGTTTTAGCTCGATTGACACGAGTATTGTTGTCAATACAGGAGGACGTGGGTTCGAGTGTGCTGAAGCGCATTATCCTCCTATTAATGGGTTAGGGAGGGGTTATGGGTCATTCTAGGCATTGTGTCAAAAAGAATATATATTATCATAACTTATAATGAGATTATTAAAAAAAAAAATCCATGTTTGTGTTTAGTTTTCTTTTCCTAAGTTTTTTAATTCACTGATGGTGACATTGATAAGCTAAGAAAACAAGAATCACTTATGAATTAGGCTCTCCCATTTATTTATTTTTTTCTATTTCAACGATTTCTTTTCATTTTCTTTTCTATTTCACCTATTTTGTTTTTAAAAATTACCATCGCTGTCGCTTCATACACGGCAACACCCATTAAAAAAATTATTTTTTTCCAGTTGATTTCAACTGACATAATTTTTTTAAAAAATTGACCAATGTTGCCTAACACACATACGATACCCGTTAAAAAAATACTCGCATTTTTATGAGTATTTCAAAAAATATATACGGGTGTCGCTTGACACAATGGTGGCATCAAATTTTTTTAAAAAAATTTAATGATTGGATGATAATTAAGAAGACAATAGGTGATACCACCGGTATGTCAAGTGACACCGATAAATACTATTAAAAAAACCGTTTTTGCAAATAAATTTTCCCTTTTTAATTCATTTTTATAAATAATTAATATTTTTATGTTATTTAAAAAAATAGCGAATATAAATCCATAGGATTGTGTAAAAGGCTAAAACATGCTTTTGGCACAAAATTTGAGTGGATGCATAAATCACATGCAGATGTGACTTCTCTGAAATTTCTACATGGAAGGTGGATCCATTCACTCATTCTAACACGTTAAACATGCCTGCCTAACTTTACATATCACCATCTTTAAATTTTGGGTCAATTATTAAACATAAAATCTTCCAACTACTTAGATTATTTATCCATTTAGTTATTAAAAAAATTTAAAAGTATTAATTAATAATAATTTAAAAATTGAAAGAATCTTAATTTAATTAATATCGGCGTTATTATTAATATATAAGAATATGAATTTAAACGCGTTTAAGTGTTTATTATCATATATTTCTATTTATATATTCTTGAAAATAAATCAATTTCCATCCCTTAAAAAATCCAGAAAGAGTCTATTTTTTATATTATTGTTTTATTTTCAGGTTTTTCTTAAAAATATATATGAGATAGTTTTTTGATTTTATGCTAAACATACATTGTTATAATATTGGATCGATTTAATTATTATTTGAATTTTAGTTCAATTAGTATGAACATTGTTGTCAATGCAAAAAGACATGGGTTCGAGTGCTTGAAGTGTATTATGATTTGAACCTATATATTCTTATATTCTTATATTTTATATTAATCAATAAAATAATAATAATAAATTTTAAACATTTAACTTTACTATCTTAATTAAAATCTCGTTTAATTTTTATATAATATTTAACAAATATATTTATTTCATAAACTTTTAACCATATTCATTTTATGCATTCTTCTTCTTAAAAAATATGTTATTTATATGGTGTTAATAATATGTGCTTTATTAGTGATCCCAGTGGGCATCGGTAGAGTACTAAAACGAACCATCCTCACAAATAAAACGACACAAATAATAACAAACAAATAAAAATCGTGAAATTAAATAAAAACCAGTGACCACGACATACACGTGGAGCTACTAAACTTTGTCCGAAAATTAATAAAAGGGTAAATTGCACTAACAGTCACTCAACTTTGGGGTAGCTGACAAAACAGTCACTCAGGTTTCAATTCAGTCACTCAACTTTCAAAAAATAACAAAACAGTCATCGCTAACCGTTTTCCGTTACGTCTGTAACGGAGCTATCCTTTTTCGTTATTCACTTAACAGAAATACCATTCTCCGTCCCTCTCCCATCCCCCTCCCTCTTCCCAACCATCCATCCCCTATCACAAACCCTTTTACTTTTTTGCAAACCTCCCCACCATTGCCTTCTCCCTCTCTTCCCCCTATTCCTTTTTCACCATCATCCCCAAGGAAAATGAACCCCAAGAAGGCAGCAAAAGTGTGGCCACAAAGAACGGACCTTTACGCCATATGCACCATGCTTGCACGCTGAATGTTACCACATTTCCAAATAAAGCCTGAAATGAAATTAGTCTCAATTACAAAGCTTCGATTTGCCAAAATGACAAAGCTAACATGGGGAGTTGCAGCCTCTAATGGAAACCAACATTATCTCTAATGGATACCCTTTCAGAACTGCAGCCTTCAAATTTAGTAGGGAAAGTATCAATTTGAAGTAGCCAAGCATCGTGGATTATGAAATAGCATATTAAATTACCTGACCAACCATTTTTGCTGAAAGTGACAAAGAGGCAGTAGCGATGAAGAGGCCACCTATGAGCCAATTGTTAGATGTTGTTAACATGGTAGAAGGAGATGGGTGTAAATGCGGTTGAATTCATGGAGAAAGTATTGGCATAGCAGCAAAGATCAAATATAGCTAATTATGCCTTATACTATAAAAACAAATGGCATAGCAAACAGAGACACGAACTCAAGATAACGATGCAAGCAAAGTGTGAAAGTGGGATTAAGTTGGCAAGAGCGAGAAGCAAGGGTTGGAGAGTCAGATCTTACACCAATGATTACACGATTACGCATCAAAGTGATCCCGCAAAAAACCCAATTTTTAACCCAATTTTTTCACCAATAAAGGAATTATTCAGCTCTGTTTAGATTTAATTACATACCCAGCAATGCTTAAGCAAAAAAATTTGCACAAAAAAGATAAAGTAATTGGTGGCTGCTTTTTCTTGCATATAAAGAAGTCCCAAAACAGAAATAAATACCATTAATTGCTCATCCATGGATTTAATTGATAGATAGATGAGAACCTTGTGAAGAAAAAAGTTGTTAGAAGAAGAATGAGTGAAGCCAGAGCATTTGAGTAGACGACAAGGACAAAGTGGCTCATTCCTTTGGACATGGCAGCTTTGCTGAGGGTTAGAGAAATGATGGTGAAGAAGGAATAGAGAGAAGAGGGGGAGAGGGCAATGGTGGGGAAGTCTGTAAAAAAGTAAAGATGCTTGTGATAGGGGGAGGGATGGTGGGGAAGAGGGAGGAGGATGGGAGAGGGATGAAAAATGGCGTTTCTGTTAAGTGAATAATAGAAAAGGATAGCTCCGTTACGTTTGTAACGGAAAATAGTTAGTGGTGACTGTTTTATTATTTTTTGAAAGTTGAGTGACTGAATTGAAATCTGAGTGACTATTTTATTAGCTACCCTAAAGTTGGGTAACTGTTGGTGTAATTTACCCTTAATAAAACGCGCACTGCACACTCCTACTATAAACCTTACAGGAAATTTTCCTACCATATTCGCTAACGTGCGCTGCTTTTCCCTCCTTATTCTCTCTCAAAATGGCGATTTCACTGCAACTGTGTCTTTTCTCCATCCGCATCGGTTCCGATAACTTTGGCGGGAGATCCGTAGCTCTCCCTTGTCGGAAACCTATCTCCGTCAGATGCTCCACCGATTCCACTTCTGTTGTGGGGGATCCCGATAACTTCGACGCCAAGTCTTTCCGACATAACTTGACGAGGAGCGAGAATTATAATCGGAAAGGATTTGGACGCAAAGAGGAAACTCTCGAGCTCATGAATCGAGAGTATACTAGTAAGACAAATTCCGCTTCTTCTTCTTCCTTTTCTTTAAAAAAAACAATCTAATTCATGTTTTTAGTACGATGTACAGTAGGATTTAATTTGAATTGTGTCAAAAAAATTATTGTTTGGAAATTTCTTTCAGGTGATATCTTAAAGAAATTGAAGGAAAATGGAAAGGAGTATACATGGGGAAATGTTACTGTAAAATTGGCAGAAGCGTACGGATTTTGCTGGGGAGCTGAGAGAGCTGTTCAAATTGCTTATGAAGTGAGAAAGCAGTTTCCAGATGAGAAAATTTGGATTACCAATGAAATTATCCACAATCCTACTGTTAATAAGGTACTCTATGCTTACTCTTTTCCATACTTCGTACAGGCAGCAGACCACCGGATATATGTAATTTTTATAAAATTTGAATTTGACTCCGAATCTGCTTTAAATCCGAATTTACTTATTATTTGCATTAAATATGGATATTATTATCCGAATTTAAATTATCTGTTAATATCTACATCCGCTCCAAATTTGCCCTCAATAGTAATTAGAACATGCAAATCCAAATATTATCTAAATGTGTAATACCTTAATCTACAACAAACAAATCGGGTTTCAGTAAATATTTGAATCCGCATTATTGCCGTTGTTGAGGAATGCTTTTTGTTTCGAGTAAGCTCTTACATATTTTTTTTAATTAAATATACCTTTATTCTTTAAATTTTATTGAGTTTAAGTAAAACTAGAAATACTTTTATCTGTTAAATTAATTGATCTTTGAAACTAAATTACTTATGTAATTAAAAAGAAAAAAAAGAATATAATATCTTACATGAATAAGTGAATTAGTTAAGGTTATTTCTAATATATTAACATTCTTTTTACTATTTTATACTTTCTATAATGATTATAATAAATTCATGGGCTGAGCACCATCGGCACTAGCTGGCCTTGGTGCTTGAGCACCATGTGGATTTGGCTTTACTCCATTATTATTTTTTACATTTTATCTCATGCATGTTTAATTACTGTTTACAAATTGACTTTCACGTGTAATGAATGAGTCTTACACATTTGAATTGTGATCATCATTTTATTAGATATTAATGGATGAAAAAGTAATGGAGTGTATGAAACCCTGTCAGACACCACTGGGACTGGACCTTGTTAGTTTCTTTACGTAGTTCTTTTCTTTTTCAAATGCAGCGGTTAGAGGAGATGGAAGTTAAAACCATCCCTGTTGAGGGAGGGAAGAAACAGTTTGATGTTGTGAATAAGGATGACGTAGTAGTTTTGCCTGCTTTTGGTGCTCCAGTTGATGAGATGTTGGTTTTGAATGACAAAAATGTCCAAATTGTTGACACTACTTGTCCTTGGGTAACCAAGGTATCATCTTCCACAACTTGTTTTTTCCAATTCGTTAGATCTTTGCAGCTTTTTGACATTCAGAACAACGGGTTTTCGATACTGAAACCTTCTTTCATATGTAGGTATGGAACTCTGTAGAGAAGCATCAGAAAGGTGATTACACTTCCATCATTCATGGTAAATACTCTCACCAGGAGACGATCGTGACCGCATCTTTTGCTGCTACATACATTATTGTGAAGGATATGACTGAGGTGTGTCCTAGAGTGGCTAGTATCCTTTTTTCCTTTTGATATCTTGTAAACAATAAGTTGTTGATTTGTATGATGTATGATTTGTGATAGGCAATGTATGTTTGTGATTACATTCTTGGAGGTGAACTTAATGGAGCTAGCTCCACCAAAGAGGCGTTTATGGAGGTATAGTCTTCATCTCGTTTCTTCTTTTCTTCATATGTCAAATATATGTTCGCATGATTGTTGGTTCTTTTGCAGAAATTTAAACATGCTACCTCAGAGGGCTTCGATCCAGATCATGACCTGGTAAAACTTGGCATTGCAAATCAAACTACAATGCTGAAGGGAGAGACCGAGGAAATTGGTTAGTGGCACTTTATGCACTTGCTATACATCATCATTCTTCTCTGCCAAGTAATTACTGCTTGATACACACGTTACATTTCCGTTTAACAGGGAAATTAGTTGAGAGGACAATGATGCAGAAATATGGAGTCGAAAACATCAATGATCACTTCTTAAGCTTTAACACAACTTGTGATGCAACGCAAGTAAGTTGAATATTTGCGACCGATGCAATGATGTGCAGTCCTTGTTGTTTTCATCCCCTTAACTGATTGGATATTGAAATGATTGTTGTGTTGGTCATTGAATTTAAGCCATTTTATCATCATTTTTCAGGAGCGACAAGATGCTATGTATAAGTTAGTGGAGGAAGATTTGGATCTTATGTTAGTAGTCGGCGGGTGGAACTCGAGCAACACTTCACACCTTCAACAAATTTCCGAGGATAGCGGGATCCCCTCATATTGGATCGACAGTGAACGGAGAATTGGTCCGGGAAACAGGATAGCTCACAAATTGAAAGTAAGCATGAACTTCCTAGAGAAAAAAAAGGGGGTATTCTAGTTGCAGTTCTTAATATTCTAATTTATGCAAAATTGTGTTGTACCAGCATGGGGAGCTTGTTGAAACAGAAAACTGGCTACCAGAGGGCCACATTACAATTGGTGTCACTTCTGGTGCCTCCACACCAGATAAGGTAATTCTAGTGTTGTATGTGTATATACACACACGTACACACAAGGGCTAAGGTAAGATAAAGTTTTAAGGGCCTAAAATGACTAATAAATTTTGGGGGTCAAAGAGTAATTTTATGATTATGCTAATTTATAATTTTCGAAAAAAACTTAAAAGTAAATTTGACATTTAAGGGCGCCAAGGCCAATGTCTACCTTCTAGATTCACTATACACAACTATATACACATCCACCATGTGTGTGGGAAAAGAAATATTAAAAAAATTTGTAACAAGTAATTGAAGTTTTAGTTGAAACGGTAAAGTTGAAGATCTAAATATCATAATTTTTTAAGTTCAAGTCTTACTATATGTATATTTGTGTTTATGTGATTTTATATAAAAATATAAAAAGACAACACACTCTGTAATAATATAATTTATTTTGTATATAAAAAAAGATCTTTTAATTATTTTTTAACTGAGTTGGTGTTTAGTTGACTTATAATATAAATGTAAGTAATATATATATATATATATATAAACACAATAATACTATTGTTTTGTGAAATTGGATTAATCAGACTGTGGAAGATGCCCTCGTCAAGGTGTTTGACATAAAACGGGAGGAGGCCTTGCAAGTAGCATAAAAGTATGTATGTATATATGTATGTAAGTTTACACAGGTGGGTCAGCCATTGGTGCTCGTTTGGTACTGATAGTATAATGTTGTCAATGTATAGTTGAAGTGAAGGACTCTTTAATCTTTAGCATCTATGCGTACTTGAAATCAGATAATGTTGAGTAATTATGTATCATGAAATGGTTTTTCTTTTTGCCTTTTCTTTCTTTTGGTATGAGATTCACCACTAAATGTGACACTCGGACTCAGTTACCGTATTCGAATATATGACATTATATTATGATGCTAAAGCAACTCTGACCAATTTGATGTAATATCACAAAATTTAACGTGTAAATATCATGTAATTCAAATTAATCGTCATTCACAATCATTCAAGTATATTATAGATGTCAACTAATTTTATTTAACAAGTCTATGATTTGTTCAAGTTCAAAAATGGAGTTAGAACTTAAATTTCATATTTTAGTAGTGTCTTGAGACAAGACATTCATGTCTCAAGACCTATTGATTTTTATTGTTGTTCTGATGTTGGAATGTCTCGAAACTAATGTACCTTGACTAAATCCAGAATTGAGCTGGATAGGATCTCTTTCAAAAGACAAAACTTTTCTAATATTGTTTTCACTATTTTCAAAATTCAAATTTGAAACCTCTTTTTGGTCGAAATTAAGGTATTCATTGTTTATAGTAGTGACTAATCATCCCTTTGCTGTGAGTGTTCTAAAAGAGGTAAACGACTAATCATGAAACGTGCTCTATTCTTATGGGCGAGGATCGAATCTCTAACCTCATGGTTAAGGGATAAGATAAACAACCACCAACCTCATGATTAAGGGATAAGGTAAACAACCATCACACCACATGATTCAAATTCGAAATCTTACTGTAATTCAATTTCGAAACCTTGTTCAATAAACATTAAGCGCTTTATCATTTGATACAACAAATATTGAAGAAATGTTTGATATTTATAGTTGTTTTTATAAGTTTTTAATACTCCTTTTTAACGGTCATCAAATTTCAACCAACCGTGAAAAGGATTACAATTGATAATATTCGAATATTATATTTGATAAATTTTATTTTTTTAAAAAAAAATTAGTTAAACTAAGTTTGGGATTCATCAGCCATCCTCTATAGAGAATTAGAGATCGAAAATGGTTCGATTTTTGAATTTTGTGAAAGCCATGTTTAACTGCCAAGCTTTCTACATAAGAAACCTTATTGTTTTTATTCAGGTACAATAAAAAGCACAAGGACTTTACATAGAAAAAATAGAAAGTTCAGGGGCTCATTTTGAATTTAGCCAAAAAAAACAACAACCAAGCGTTGCTTGATATTTCGAGTTAAGCGGTCAATTTAGTTAAAAACTAAGAAAAGTTGAAATAAAAATGAAGAATGAAGATATTCAATTCTTTTCATTTTTAAATATAAATATTAAAAATAAAAATCTAGAAAAATGTTTTTACTCTTTTATTTATTTCTTTTTAATACATATTATTTACTGAATTACTCCTCTATTACCAAATAATTACACCTCTATTCGTATATATATTTAAAAACAAATAACATTTTCTAAAATACAATTCGAATAATAAATTAATATAATTACCATTTTGGTAAAATTAATATTTTAGTCTCTCTCTAAAAAAATTAAAATTAAAATAAATTTTAAAATTTAAAATATTTATAAAAATTTTAAAATTTATATTTTAAAAAAGATAATTTTAAAAAAAAATTCTAAAGAATATATAAAGAAAGTTAAAAATTTTAAAATTTTCTAAAATAATAATTTTGAGATCTAAATAAGTTAATTAATGATTCAAGTTTATCATACTAAAGTATCTTATTTTTCTTATTATTTTGCTTTAAATTTTTTTCAAATATATATGGTTTCAAATTTACGTGATGTAACATGAAAATAGTTATATTATAACAAAATTTTAATTTGACATGTTTAATTTTTTTAATTTAAATCAAATAAATTTACCCGATTTGATTTGTCTTTAGTTTTATTTTACTTGACTTCGATTCGAAAAATTTCAAATCGAATTAATATAATAAAATAAGACTTGTCAATCCTATTAATTCGAAAATTTTTCTACGTATAACTCCTATCAGAGATAAGTCAGGTATCAAGTTAGATGCATATATTTATCATCATTTATTATGTATTTAATATTTTATTTAAAATTATTATTTTTTAAATTGAAATTTTGGTTCTATTTTTAAAAAATAAGCCATAAATAGTGGCAGGATCTGTAATTTAGACTCAATTCTGTGTCCATTTCATTAAACCCTCCACCTCCTAAGCTCAACTCTTCATAAATAGACCAAAATCCCAAAGTCTCCGATTTTTCCGGCAGATTCCTTTTTTTTTTTTTTCTTATTTACCGTTAAAAACCTGAACCCTAACTATTTAAAGGTAAACACTCACTTTCCCCATTTTTTATAAAAATTTTCAGATAATTTTAATCTTTTTTAAGTGTATATATATGTATAAGTGTGTGTGTGTGTGTATATATATGGTTGATGCTGATAAAATGCCGCCATGGAATTTGCTTTATTTTCCTTTTAAGATTCCCGTTCTTAAAATTTTCCGAGCAACCAAACAGGATCTTTAAGGATATTTGCTTTATTTGCGTGGATTTTGAGCAACATCTTATCCAGCATTCAGATCCGTTTCTTTATTTGCAAGATTTGTAACTAATTATTCTACTTATTATTTATTCAGTGATTAGGTAGACGACGAGCTTTTGTCTTTTTTGTATCTGTTTATTTATTTATTTATTTGAACATGCTTTGGAGAGTTTATTTAACTGAATCTTAGTTAGCATTATCTGAATGTAGAAATTTTTTTATTTTATAAAAAAGGAAAACATTGTTAAATGCTTCGATGGTATCTTCTTGACTTTAAGAGTGAAGTAATAATGGCTTGCTATTTTTGTTGAGAAATTAGAGGTTTATGCTTAGGAAGCAAGCATGCTTTTCGAGGAAGAGCATTTGATACTAAATTGCCCTTTTGTCTTCATCCTTTTAAATGCTGGTTGAACTTAAGTATTTGATTAATCTTTGCTCTCCGTATGTTGTAGCTCGCTTTTCAGTGCTTGAATTATTGCACTAAACTTAACTTTGTTTTCTGCAGTGTCTTGATTTTCAGTGTTTTCTGCATGTTCGCTTGGGGCTAGACATCCTGTCGGTTAGTTTCTAAGTAGATAAGTTCATATTATAGAGTCTGCAGTTTGTTTTGTATGAAAGGTAATGGATTAGGAGTTGTAAGGTATGGAAGTTCCTAGTGCGAAACATGAAACAAGGCATCATAGGTTGACCCCGCTTAGGGTGTTAAGGGGTCTGATATGTTTGCTAGTGTTGCTTTTAACAGCTTTTATGATGATAGTGTATTGTGGCTTTTTAGTACTGTTGTATTGAGGCTTTTCAGCGTACATTACAGCCAAAAGTAACAGCTTTCTTCTTTAGTTCTTGGTTAGCATTATGGCCTTTTCTATTTGAGAAAATAAACAAAACCAAGGTCATTTTTTCTGGAGATGATGTTCCTGCAAGGGAACGTGTTTTACTTATTTGCAACCACAGAACCGAGGTTGACTGGATGTACCTGTGGGACCTTGCATTGCGGAAAGATTCCCTGGGATACATAAAATACATCCTTAAGAGCAGCTTGATGAAATTACCTGTATTTGGTTGGTCATTCCAAATTTTGGAGTTCATCCCTGTGGAAAGGAAGTGGGAGGTTGATGAGGCAAAAATGCGCCAGATGCTTTCAACATTCAAAGATCCTCGAGATCCCCTTTGGCTTGTTCTCTTTCCAGAAGGAACAGATTTCACGTATGTTCCTTTTCTTTTAGCTGTCATATCCCCACTATTGTCTTTTTATTTTATTTTATTTTGGAATCGTCGCATTTTATGCGAACATCACGACACTGGAAATTTATCACTAGTTTGCCTTGAGTTCTTTGCTGATGCACTTGCAGTGCACTAAGCCTTTAATTATTCTTTTCCTTGCAGTGAGCAGAAGTGCTTAAGAAGTCAAAAATATGCAGCTGAAAATGGCTTGCCTATCCTAAAGAATTTGCTGCTTCCAAAATCAAAGGGTTTTAATGCCTGCTTGGAAGATTTGAGGAGCACTTTGGATGCAGGTTGTTTTTCTTCTATATGCTCTTCTGTTGTTTTAAGCAATTGGTTGTCTGTGGAGGCTCTTCTAGCGCATTGATAGGTAGTTGTAGAGCAATAGATTTTCTCATCATGAGATGGAGTCAATAGCATAAGAGACCGGTTTCTCATGTAACTACAACTTTACAAAGATGATCAGTTTCTTTTTCCCCCTTTGCTTCCTAGCACACTACCTAAACTAAGGTCACTAGCTGCTAGAAATCAGCCAAATGTGGCACAGGTTAGAGAAGAGTGATAACCTTTCACAATGTAGAAAGATTTGAACTTTCCCTATTTACAATAACCCTTGCTTTCTTGTTTGGTCTAGAGCTGATCAAGAATTTTAATTCAGACCTATCCTGTTTCCTTTTCTCAGATTCAAGAAATGGAAGGATAGGTAGAGAGTTCTTAACTTTGCGTAATGAAAAATAATTTTTTTCTCAAGGTTTCAAATAGGCTCCAGTAAGACTGAAATTTAGGCTTAGGATAAACTTGATTATTCTACTTTCTAATCTGTTTGATTGCTAGGAGAATGCTTACTTTTAGTTTTCATCTGATAAACCCAGTTTAGCCACTTCGACAAATTTCCATGACCTATTGGTTTGTTTTCAGTTTACGATGTGACCATTGGATATAAGCATTGCTGTCCATCATTCTTGGATAACGTCTTTGGGGTTGACCCTTCTGAAGTTCATATTCACATCAGGCGTGTTACCCTGGATGACATCCCGTTGTCCGAAAGGGAAGTAACTTCTTGGTTAATGGATACATTCCAACGTAAGGATCAATTGCTTTCTAATTTCAATTCCGAAGGTTATTTCCCTCTGCATGGAGCAGAATTGAACCTCTCTACAGTCAAGTGCCTCATAAACGTCATGCTGGTGCTTGTCTTGACTTGTGCATTCACATTTTTAACCTTTTTCTCTTCCATTTGGTTTAAGATTTTTGTATCATTATCTTGTTCCTATATGGTTTCGGCTACTTATTTAAACATCCGTCCAGAACCAATCTTCAACTTTGTGAAAACTAGTCTTTAAACCTAATTTCTTCCAAGTTATTATTATGCAACTTCGATAGGTATTCATTCACAAGCAGCATCAAGAAGTGCTTGCCGGAAAAACTTCATTTGACATGACTTCCAGCATCATCCAAAGGGGAGGTTCATGTCGGGAGCTTAAATAGCTTGTGGCCTAACGGAGAATCTTCGGGGCGTCAAAATCGCCTGTATGTGCTATTTTCAGATATCAACTTTGTTGTAAGGCTTAATATTAAGTAGAATTTTAGGTTCCAATTCTCAGAAACTGTATGAAAGCTCTAAATAAGGTTTGCCATTTCGCACATTTTATAGAAGCATCAATCAACGCCCATTTGTTTCTATTTATCTTCAGATAATTTTCTCTGGTTTAATGATATCCAAAGTTCGAATCTCGTTTTGTTTAAATCTTGTGTGGATATTTTTTAAAATTTTAGTGTTATTTAAGTATTATGATGTGTGATTTTATTCAAATTTATTATCCGGTTATCAATTTAATCGTGCTTTGATAGTGATTGATTTTATTTATAATTATTTGAATGTATTATTTGTACTGATTCTATTTTTAACTTGAAAACTCGGATTTCTACCAATAATTGATAATAATAAAAAATGGTGGTCCAAATCTTGTGGCAACTGGAAATGTAATTAAAGATTATAACATGAAATTGCATCCCAAGTGGTCCAAATTTCGTGGCTCCTGGAAATGTCATTTATCCCTCATTTGATGTTACGTGTCCGACTGTCACATTGTTGGTGCATAAAGCAACGGAGGTGAAAAGGCAACTCAAAAAGTTCAAACCTAGTATGGTGGTTGCTCATTTTATTTTATTTTTTAATCATGTTATTAGGGGTTATTACCGAATGTGAATACTTTGATTTTCATCAAAAAGAAAACTGCCAATTCCGATTCAAGATAGTAATTGGATTGGGGTAAATTCGAATATGACAAGGATTCTTCAACGTCTAAAATTAATCAATCAAACGATTTAGGGTTTAATTTTTAATCTTTAATGTTGAGTTTGATTTTTATATCATTTAGCATTGATTCAATTGTCAATTTTAAGGCTCTATTTGGTAGAGTAAAAAAGAAAATTGAAATGATAGAAGATTGAAGGGTAGAAAATTAGGAGGATGGAAATCATAAATTTTCTTTATATTCATTACTTGGTAGAGTTGAAAATTGAAACGAAAAAAAATAAATCATTTGAAAAATGTATAATTTTGAACTAATATATACATTTCTCTCGTCTCATCTTTTCAATTTAAAATAATTGATTTTTATGTATTTGGATGGAAAATAATCATCTCTTCTTTTTTTTTTCTTCCCATTGTTTTTTTTTTTCATTTTTTCACTCGCTTCTATCCCTCTACTTTTCCACCCAACTAGCGCAGCGTTAGTGCTCCTTCAAATTGACGACTATAATAATAATATCATGAGAAAATGAAATCAAATAGTGAATAAAAAATTGAGCAAATTTAGAAAATAGTAAAAATAGTATTCAATAATTACATAGAATCAAAGAAACATTTCCCAAATGGAAAATATCAATAATCTGTGAGACCTAAAAAAACATACATAACCAGGATGTGGCAAATCAATCAAATATTTCATCAAATTTTTCAACATTGTTGTCAATATTGTCAGCATCAAACATGAAAAGAGGTCAAATTTCCCAGGGTTTGAAATGATCTCAATAGAACATCAATTGTTAGGATGTTTTATGATCCTTTGAAGAACAACAGTCCTTGCCCTCCTTATGTCACGGCTACAATTATCAGCTTGTTGCCCTAAATCCTCCACATTCTTCATGAACACCCCTAGCTTCTTCTTGATCTCATCTATCCCGATCCTCACGGCTGCTTCTTGTTCTATCGCGAAACCCGCGTTCTGCAACAGAGCTTCAATCTCGATCTCCAACCGCTCCACAAGTACCCGAATGTTATCCAAGTCTTTAATGGCCACATAAGTGCCTGCTTGCATTGAGGTGATCACTTCCTTTTGCCCTTTCAATACGTTTTCGTAGTTCCTCCACAGGGAATCGATCCATTTCCCCATCGAACCCAATGGGATGGACGTTGCAGCGGCGAGTGCAGCAGCCACTGGGGGAGCAGCCATGGCGGCTGCCACAACCGAACAAATCAACACTGTGGCGAACGTGGCAACGAATATCATGCTCGATACCTTACGCCACGTGTGGATACACTTGAGCTTCTTGTCAAGCTTGTTCTTCCTCAGATGCAGCTTCTCAAGCATTGCTATTTGTTGCTTATAAACAGATTGAAATATTTGAAAGAATTCATCAGTGAAAGGGTCCCCAGCTGCCTTGAAATTCCTCAGTTCTTCCAATGTCTTCACATATTTGCTGCCGTTAACCTCGCTTTCGTCCTCGAATTGTTGCAGCGCCATTAGGATCAACAACTGGCTATCCCGAGCTCGTTTTAGGCACTTCTCCAACGCGGAGCAAAAATCGAGTGTTTGCAGGCTGTTCTCAAAGTACTCTTCAACTAGCTCAAACAATTCTTGGCTCTTCCATATATCTTTCTTGCATTCCAAGATAACTTTAACCACCTCTTGGTTCATCTCTAAGAGACAACCTGTTACCTCTTTGAGCGAATCGAACGAAAGGGCTCGAACCTCGACACCCATGGCTAGCGTGTTGATGACTCGATTGGTTCGAGCTTGGACATTGGTGTCGAATGTTTGCAGCTCTTTGTCTTGCTTACAAGCTGCTTCATAGGAGCTTAATTCAGTTGTGTACTGCAAATTGCTGCTAAGACTGATAGATGATGTCGATGCCGATGAGGAGGATGATGATGATGATGATGACGACGGTTCTGATTTTTTCTTGCTACCATGATTTCCCATAGCTCTGTTTAGATCAGATCTAAGCAAAGAAAACAAAAGATTATGAAAACCCAAACCCAAATTCAACACCTTTCACAAAACCCAGAGCTTTAAATCTGTTCAAACACACTTTACATCAAACAGGTTATGAACATATGCACTGAAATAACCAAAATCATTGAGATTTTGAACACTTTCAATGCTTAAAAAAAAAAAAAAAAAACCAGATAGAAAAAAAGAAGAAGATGATTGATGGAATCTTATCCAAACAATGGCATTAACAGGGAAAGAAAAAAAAATGAGGGAGAAGGTTTTATCTTCAAAACAAAGAAAGGCAAAGGCATACAACAAGACGCAATTATTAAGGTGAAGTTGAAAGCTTTAAAAACAAACTTAGAACAGTAGAAGAAAAAAGGGAAATTGGGAAGTGGGAATGTTGTTTTGGTTTAGAATTTAAAGGGATTAAAGCATAGCTTGCACGCATGAGGAAATGAGAATTGGGGGTGGCATGGAAAACGCGGGAAGCAATGTATGTTCTTCTATTTTCTCTTTCTATCTCTAAAAACTCCATTTTTAGTTTTACAGTTTTAATGCGAAAGGATAATATGAATTATCCCATTTCGATAGTTTAATATCATCTCACTAATTTTATTTAAGTTTAATTTTTTTTTAACTAATATCATATTTCATACCATCTTTTCTATTGAGTTTATATTATTGTTATTATAATAAATGGATATCGTTAAATTATTAACTTATATATCAGTTCAACAATTTATATACACAAAACCAACAAAAATTATGAGTTTGTTAATTTATATTCAATGCAGTAGAAATTAGCAATATATTTTTTTTCCTATAATTGGATTAACTTCATAAAATATGATTGAGTAAATTTTGATAAATTAAAATAATAATAATTAGCAAAAAGTTTTTAAAATATTATTAAAAATTGAAAATTATAGAAAATCTATCAAAATTATCAAATAACATAAAATTTTTAAAAAATATAAAAACTATTAAATATTATAAAATATTATTAATATGTTATGAGAAAATGAAAATATTAATAAAATATTATAAAGAAATTAGAAATGATAGAAAATTATATAAAAAATTAAAATGATAAAAGAATATATAAAAATTAATTAAAAAAGTTATAAAAACTTATTGAAAGTATAAAAAGTTGTAGACTTGGATGAGGTGTTGAGTAAAGGACCCGAGAAATAATGGATTTAGTATTTGGTGGTTTAAGGTGAGTGATAAATAATGGTTTTGGGTGAGGAGAGATGATAAATACACGTTAATAAGGATGATTTATAATACGATGTAGGGTAACATGTGTTGGAAAACAAAAAAGAGCAGTAATTTTTATTAAGAAGTTTTAAATATTATTAAAAATTACTAAAATATTATAATTTTTTTTTAAATTATAAAAAATATATAAGTTATTAAATGTTATAAAAACTTAAAGAATGCTGCTTTTTTTTTATAAATACTTATTATTTTTATAATTTTTTAAAGATTTTATATAATCCCTAAAAATCAATATATCAAATTTAATATTTGTAAAACCATTGAAAAAAAAAATACAATTTTACCTTTTATATGGATTTGAACCGGAACTAATTCATTTAAAGTTAAACACCCTCATTTTCATCATTTTTAAATTTACAAATTATTTTTAATAAAAGTAATATTTTATTATTTTCTAATTTTCACATAAATATTCATTTTTATTTTTTAAAAAAATATTTTAAAATTTTGAATCAAATATATTTTTTTTTCGGTAATTTTCATTTTCCAAAATAAGGAAAACAACAATACGTTTGGTTTTCTAAAACCAAAAGGAGTTTTAGCTGCTTCTTTTTTCTATTGACATATCATGTTTGTTGGGGAAGGGTCATTATATATATATATATATATATATTATATCCTACATGTCACTACTTGTTAAAAAGTTTGTGCTATGCATTAAGAATACATTCAACCTTATAATGAATTTTATGTCAAACAAGTGTTCTTTTTAATAATTTTATTATAAATTTTAATTATATCTGGTTTTTTTTAATATAATGTCTAAATTATCTATAGCCCCTTTCTAACTCATAAATAGGAAGATAATGTGTTTCAGCGCACTCGGATCTACATTCTCTTACATTGACAACAATACTCATACCAATCGAGCTAAGACTCAATCTATAAGTTTATTATTATTAAGAACCAAAAAATTACCTTATTTGTTGGGTTTCTTTTCGTAGTTGATACCACCAAATGAACAAATTTTCCCAATCAAAGCAGCTTTTTAAGAGTTTGCTTCATTAGCCTCAAAACTTGAATCAAACTTGCTCTTTTTCACGCTTTTATACCCTTTTTTTTTTTTAGTATAATATATTTATTCATATTTATCTTTATCTCGAGTTTGCAACGCAAACTTTCTTTCCAAGAAAATCATTACGTTTTTTCTTCTTTTTTTTAAATTCCCACCTATATCATTTTTTAGTTATTACTGTTGAAGGCTTAGAAAACAAACATGCTAAGTTCGGGCTGGGTCAATATAAAGTTTTAGGCCCATTTTTTAGATTCGAACTCTTGCAAATGCTAGTTTAACTCTTGTAAATGCTCAAATTTGACCGGGTCTTAATAAATAACAGTCCATTAATAAAATTACAAGCCCAAAATACAAAAAAGGCCTATTGGCCCAAGACCTAGTTTGTAAATGCCCAAGAACCTAAACTAGGGTTTCTGAATCCCTCTCCCGCCGCACTGCTGCCACCCACGTGCCTCCACAGTGCGCACGCCGCCTGAGGTCTGACGCCTTGGCCACCTTGCACCAAAATGGCAAGATCGCCTCCGTTGACCCCCAGCACCTGCAAAAAAAGGATGGAAAACAGAGTAAAGGAAACAGACAAAGAACAATAGCAAACAGTAGCAAAAAATATAAAATATTGTAATGAAATCGGCTATAAAGCCACAAAAATCGATTGTAATTTTTTCACGCGGAGAAATACACAAAAAAATCGAAATAAAAAGCAGTCAAATTTTCAAAGGTGGTCTTTTCCTTCATTTTTCTTTTGAATATATTATATATATATATAATACAGTAAAAAATTACCTGGTTTTGTTCTCCATCGTCGGGAGTCGAAAGGTCTTATCCCCTTTTGGCCATTTTTGGCCACTTTTCTAAAAAAACTGACCTCAGATTTGGATTCTGGGGGTCGAGAGGATTAAAGGAGGGTTTTCTGGAAATTTTTGGCCACCGAAGACGGCGGTCGCCGTCGCCGACAGTCGGTGGCCGCGGCATTCCACTGCGGCGCCAATGGCCGAAGCCATGGCCGGACTTGGAACCTTAGTAAAAAAAAAAAAAGTGTTTTCTGAAGTTTTTTTTTTTTAAAATGGGGTTGGAATGATTTTTTTTTTCAAAGGTTTTTAGCTTATATAGGGTGCCAAAACGGCACTGTTTTGGACAGGTCAGAAAGGCCCCAAAACGACGTCGTTTTGGCCGACCTGATCTGACCCGCCCGACCTAGGATCCTCGTGTTTTGCTTTAAGAGGGTCTAATTGCGGTTTTGGTCATTTCGCTTTTTACACATCTTGCATTACAGTCCTATTTCCTTTTTTTGTTTTTTAAATTTATCCCATTTAATTTTTATTTTTTTATTTTGATCTTTTAAAACTGTGCGCATAAGGAGGGCAAGATATTTTCCTTTTTAGCCTTTATTCTTTTTTAGCGCGTTACAATTTAGTCCTTTATTTTATTTTTACCCCGATTTCTCCCCTAAAATTTTATTTGGGTTTCAGTTTAGCCCCTCTTATATTCATGAACTTATTTTATTATGATTTAGACTCTTAATTTTATTTTAATGTCAATTTAATCCTTTCATTTAATTTCAGCCCTGTCTAGGTTTTTATTTTTTTGCTTTGTTTATTTTATTTATTTACTTACCATTTTTTTAAAATTTGGTTTTCGTATTTATTGTGCATTTTTATTTTATTTTATTTCATTTGATTTTATTCTTTGCCTTTATTATCGTTATTATTATTCTATTATTTATTACTTATTTATTTATTGTAATTTTACTTTCAAAAATTAGATTATTTATTATTATTACTATTTATTATTATTGTTGTTATTATTAGTATTATTATTATCATTATTATTATTATTATTATTATTATTATTATTATTATTCTATTATGCATATTATGCCATCATTACTACTATCACATTAGTATTATTATAGTGTTCCTCTATTTGTTTATTCTAACATTTTACCCATATAGCTATTATATATTATTCCGTTAATCACTATTTTATACATTGAATTTAGATGTACCACACCTGAATAATAGCTATATCGTTTTAAAAATGATATTTGTTATTATTCAAAAAATAAAAATTTTAAAAATAGGCAATATTCCGTATTTGGAGATTCGAGAAGTCATACCCTAACTTACGAGGTTTCGACTTTCTCTTTGAACCTATCGAACAACATTTTAAAACTAAAATACATGAGATTTGAACAAAAATTATATGATGAGCGATTTTATTTTCGAGAGTACGGGATGTCATGTCCTAACTTACGGGACATGACATTTTCGTTAATTCGAAATAAGAAAGTTTCTTATATAAGTTTGGATTCGACTAGATGTTTTCAAATAAGAATGTCTTTAATACAAAAAGGAATCGTATTTTAAATTCTTTTCGAGTTTTCAACTTTCGACATTAAGACATTAATTAATCAATTAGGTACCAATTTTGGGCGTTACGAGGGTGCTAATCCTTCCTCGTACGTAACCGACTCCTGAACCCATTTCCTGAATTTTGTAGACAAAAACCGTTGTTTTAGTAAATCAAGCCATTTATTAAAAATGATCAATTTACGAGGTGATCCGATCACACCTCATAAAAAAGGATTAGTGGCGACTCCCATTTTCGTTTTTTTAAATAAAAAGTCGATTTAAAAAGGTTTCGACAACTCTAATATGAGGAATAAATGGTAAATATGTGTATATTTACATACGAATAACTTAGATTAAACGCGTTAAAAAAACAGACAACGAACTAAAATTTACAAGGAATGCTTTTAGCATATTAAATCCGAGACTAAATTGTTTATGCGATAAGTAAACGTCATTTTTATAATTTAACTTATATGTTTTAGATATTCTTAATACAATATTTTATATTTGAATCGAGATCTAATATTTTTAAATTAATAATCGCGTTAATGAAATATGTCAAATAATTATTTCGACAGGATTAATGAATACTTGGTATGTATTTATTAATAAAAAAAATATTGAACACAATAATTTGCAAATTTTGGTTAATCTCATCTCTAAATACCAAATAAAATAAAGAAATGGCAATGTTGTGAATTTTAAGAAGAAAAGGGAGCGTTTTTGGAAGAGAGAGACTCGTCGTAGAACCTGGAACAACCGAGCGAGACAGCGAGTAGGAAAATATCGTTACAGAAGAGCGTGATGTTTTCGGCCGAATATTTTTTTTGTTGCAAGCCAGTTTTGGAGATGCCACGTCATTGAAAGGACACGTGGCAGAAACATAGCGGTTTCGGCCATTTGGGAGAGTTCAAAATTGTTTCCACGCCAGGTCAAAGACGAGAGATATAAAGTTGTCGTCACGTGCTCTATAACGCCCTTTGCTTTGCTTTGTTTTGCTTTTCTTCTCAAGACACGTGACTTATATAAAACGTATTTTTGGAACCTATATATACATAATTTTCGTGTTTATATAAATACATAATTATAAATAAAACATGAAGTTTGCGAATTATTTATTTATTTTACTCAATAATTTTATAATAAAAAAAATATATATTAATGGGATCATTAATAGGGGTGAAGTCAAAAAAAAAAAAATTAGGGGGAGCCGAAATTAAATTGTAATTTTTACGATAGTAAAAATGTAAATTTTAAATGATTAAATTAAAATTTTTTCATTTTTAAGAGAGTCAAAGTACAATTTTATTTTTACTAATTTAAAATTTTAAAAGACCAAAATGAGAAATTGGGTCATTAATCTTACTAAATTTGAGTGTTGCTATTCTCTTATGAACCAATTCAAAAATTGGTGGGGAGACAGTGATTTTTGGCAAAACTTAGGAGACCAAAAATAATGTCATTGTAGTAGATCTGTTCATGGGTTAAGCTATTTGTCTAGGTCCGAAGGTCCGCTCAAAATTTGAGAGGATTTGGACAAAAATATCAGGCTTGAAAAATGTATTTACACAAAAAAATTAGGCCCGTTTAAAATATGGGTTGGGCTCGAACTTGAACATTCAAGGCCTGAGCCGACTCGACCCGACCTGTTTTAAGTTTATAATACTTTATATTATGATATTTTTATATATTATATAATTTAGAACACATTAAAAAAATAAACATATACAAAATATATAATACTACTCTAATATAAACATTAAAATAATGTTAAGATGACTATATAAAAACTTTCAATAAATAAAAAAATATATAAAATTTTATTAAATATTAAAATAATATAATATAAATTTTTAAAAAAAATAATATGAGCTGGCCTAAAATAGGCTTAGATTAGTCTTTTTGCAAATATGGGCAAGTTTAGACAAAATTTTAGGCTTATTTTTCAGGACGGGCCGAGCTTAGGCAAACTAAAGTATGTTAATATCATGCTTAGGCCTGACTCGGCCCATGAGCACCTCTACATTGTAGGGACTTATTTAAATAAAATAACAAAGTTTAGGATTTTTTTTATCTTATATATCTAAAAAAAGATATATGGGATTAAAAAATAAATTTGGATAAAATAATAGTACAATTTAGTTTTTCTAAATAATTTATTATTTTTATGCTTTGATCTAGAGGTGTTTATAGGTTGGTGGTCCGTTAGTTGATCTGGCTTGCTTTACATTTTTCAACCTCGGATTGGTTGGATTTATTGTTTATAAATAATAAATATATAATAATTTTATTTTTATATTTTTATATTTAATTTTTTTAAATATTTTTTGAATTAAGTTTTAGACGATAAAATAGACATTTTGGGCAGGCCGAGCTCAAACCTTGAAGTTTTTAGAATCAAGTTTTGACCCGACCCATGAAAATCTTTACATTTTGATCCTTTTGTATATAGGGATTGATTCTTCTTAACAAAAGGTTTGATCTTCCCTTTATAGTAAAAGAGATACATGATGTTTTTACATGAATTTGGTCAAATTTGAAACGTGTTATTTTGGTGTACTAATAAAATAAAATAAAATCATTGGATTGAATAATTTAACACGATTTTTGCACATGTTTTAATTTAATCCCTAATGATTAGATTAAGAGTGCTATAGAATGAGTCAAGGATCAGTAGATAATGATAAGTACCGAATTTCCTATTTTCTTTCTTCAAGTTAAATGCCAGATTTAAAAAAAAAAAAAAAAAAAAAAAGGTTTAATTTTGCCACCGACCCCTGTGCTTTTTAGACTTTTGAAATTTAATCATTATGCTTTTACTTTCTCAAGTTTAATCCTTCTACTTGTTTGATTTAGAACTTAAACGTTAATTGATAACGCATTTTCAAATTTTAACAAAAATAAATTAATAATGTAATAATCAATTGGATTTTAATTTTTAAACCGTATAAATAAATAAAAACTTAAATTAAAAAAATTAGACCTAAAATTTATATTTTAAAAAACTAAATTTAGGTGGGTTTTAAGTTTTTCCCCATTTGGTTTGTTCCTTTTGCTGGTTGGATTCAATGTCGTGGCGTCACAAAGTATCTATGCTTTTCATTAGTTTTCACTTTCTCATGCAAAAATTGAATTTTTAGAAACAATTAAATGCATAATATTAAAGATAAATCCCAATCTACTAGTTATTATTTCAGTTTATTGATTCATTGTTTTTTTTTTCTCTCTCTGCTTCATATATTGTATGTTAAATTAGATTTTTGGTTAAAATATTTTCAAGTCCCTATATTCTTTGTACATTTGGAATTTAGTCATTCTACTTATATTTCTGGGAGCTTAGTTTTTTTACTTTTCATATTTAAAATCTAAATTCAATTGTCAACACCGATAAAATTCTTTTGTTAAATTTAGGTTTATTATAACATTATTCTTTTTGTTTCATGGCTAACAAGTATTGTCTTATTTTAAAAATATCACATCATCGAATTTAACTAATAATTTTAATGGTACTAATAATTGGACCTGAATTTTTAAAATTGAAAAGTAGAGAGACTAAATTCCAAATACATGAAGAGTATAGGGACATGAAGGAGCATATTTTAACCTAGATTTTTTTAGTAAATAAAAATATTTGTACTATTTGGGAACATTAATTTAAATATTTTTTTTGAAAGGTTAATTCATTAATTCATTTAATGAATGGAACCATACAATTCAGAGAAAAAAAAAAAAAGCAAACATTCGTCATAAATGGTGAAGGACAAGCTCTATCAACACAACAAAGGCTTTAGCCTCAGCATCAATAGAACATTATGACACGTTGACAATTGGTTTTATCACAACTCAAGCACGACAGATATGGAGTGCTTGCAAGCACTTAATACGATAAGGAAATTAGCCCTGGACGGTTCAAAGCGGTGAGCAAAAATCGACAAAAGAATCAAGCATTCACCAAACTAGAGAGGATAACAACAAAATCGTCCCTAAAATCACTTGTAAAACTAATATCACATGCATAAGCAAGACTAAAAAACATGCTACAAAAGCAGACAAAAACTTCTAAAACTGAAGACTTATTGAACAATGGAAAAACAAACAAAAAACATATAAAACTTAAGACAACACGGGTCCAAATCGACACGTGAAATAATTTATTATTCTGAAATACTCTCAAACCAGAAACAAATTAAGAAGTTGACGAAGACCCACCCACTTTTCAAGAAAAACTACTGGTGACCGATAGAGTTTTAGAGAACGACAAGCACCGTCATCTATCCATCCCAACTTGTATAAAATATAATATCGATAATTTAGTTGAAATATAATAAGATTCGATATATTTAAAAGGCAATAATCATGTGAATTTTAGATTCACTATAAGATGAAGATGACATTATTGGAAGGATAGTCACAAACTCTGAAAAAAATTAATTTTGATAAACCGTAAAATAAACATGAATGATATTTTAATCATAAAAAAAAACAAATTTATGGATTTTCTGTAAAAAAAATTAATTGGATAAATAATCATGAATGTTGTAATTATAACTTATACAACTAACACTAGTTTAGAGATCCAAAAATCCAATTTCATAGGTTGCCTTGTAAAACTTTTATATGCTTTACTTGCAAGCTAAATTGGCCTAGGTGCATGGGATTGGTTCCTCTGATGGGGTGTGTGTCTGTTTTATCATGTAAAAATGACAATTGGGGTTTATTGTGGAAGTTGTTATTTGTAGCACGTGATTCACCTCTATATATCTATGTGAATAATTATATATTATTTATTATCATAAAAAATTTGGTCTGAATTAAAAATGATCTAATATGATTAAAATTTTTTGGGTTTTAGTCATTAGATGAAGTATGAGATAAATATGTGTAGATACTCTACTAATTTAATTTATAATTGATGTTGAACTAACTAGAAATTAAGGTTAATGTCCAAAAATCATATATTAGAGTCATAGTTCCCAAATTAAACATACGTGATTTTTCTAAACATGCCACTTTCTTCAAAAAAGTGAAAGTTATTTTCTCTAAAATTATGACTAATTTAGAAAGTAAAAATCACAAGACTCGAATATTTCAACATATCAATAGATTTAGGTACACTTTTTTAACTAACTTTTATTTTTGATTTCTGACATTACAACTCTTAATTTATTAAAATTTATATATTAAAATTGTACAGTTTTAATAAGTGACATCCGGACGACTTGCTATGGTAATATATATAAAGATATTTATTGATTTCTACTATTAAATTTTAAATTTAAATATAGATATATATTTTAAAATGATTTAATCGATATATAGATATATATTTCTGTTATCGTGGAAATTATTTTGTTTTAAATTATAAAAGATCGTGTGAATGTAATTTAAGCTGTGTTAATATTGATTGATTTAAAGGAAGGTTAATATTCATCAAAATTATATGTACAATTGTGGTAATAAACAGTGATGATTGCTCGGTTTTACACGTGACCAAGAAATTGACCCAAAGGAAGATTTATTGTTTAACGTGTTTTTATTGTCAATGTTTGATTACTACATCAAAATATCACTTATAAGTTATAGTTTGTTCAAATATGAAATATTAATGGAGTGTCTAATATCTTGAGATGAGGTTTACCTTTTATTGAATTTATTATTTTGGTTTATATTGGAAGTTTTATTTGAGTTTGTTTTATTTGATTTAGCTATAATTATGCCCACCAACATCATCGCATGCATTGATTATATTCTCATGTTAAATGGTACAAACTTTAAATCATGATATAAAAGAATCTTATGATAGTTTTCGAAGTCATGAACCTCGACTTTGCGTTAAGGGTTATACTCTTCCATTGCTTATGTATGAGAGTACCTTTGACCAAAAGAGGGAGATGGAAAGTTGGGAGAGATCAAATTACATCTATATAATGATCAAGTAGAAAACTTCTAGAAACATTCAAGGGAGCTATATCAAGTAAGATTACCACATTTAAAGAATTCATGGCTGACATTGAAAAAAATATTTTTCAAAAATACAAAAAGGTTGAAACTAATACATTCTTGGCAAATTAGTTGAAATTAATACATTCTTGACAAATTTAAATTCAATGTGGTATACAAAGAAAAATAAGGATGTTGCGGATAGGTCATAAAAAGAAACCAACTAAGGATGTTTGTTTCTCTTGTGATGCGATAGGTCATAAAAAGAAGAATTTTACCAATTGTCACGTTTGTATTGGAAAAATTGTTTATGATCAACATTTTGTTACACAGTGAAATTTTAAAAAATTTCATAAAATCGAATCCTTGTTGTGTTATTTATGAAAATAATTTTTTTAAAATTTAGTACATGTGTTTCTGAGCCTACCAAATCTTAGTTTTCGACTAAATGGTATTCTCTGCTATTCTCAAACCTTCTATTACTGAAAAAGTGGGCTCTTATTTAAAACCGAAAACAGGATGAAAACCATAACTGTAACAGCCGTTTTCAGTGAAATCAGAACAGTGGTTTCGGGACCACAAATCCGAGTCCGGAAGGAAAATTATTTTAATATTATTTCATGATCTGCATTATGATAGGAATATTGTATAAAAATTTCGTTAAGAAAATTTTACTGATTACATGTTTAATTGATAAAAGGACCAAATTGCATGAAATGCAAAAGTTGAGTTCTAGTAGCTATAAGTATCAAATAGCTATGGAATTCAAAATTTGAGGTCCTTATATGGCAAATAGACCATTAAGAGGAGTTATTAGATAAGTATGATGATTCATCCATGGAAAATTAAATAAAGAAAATGATTAAATTGGAAAGTAAAAGATAAAAAGATGATAAATAATAAAATAGAGAAAAATATCATCATATTATCATCTTTCCCAAATTATTTTACATGGAAACCCTAGTTAGAAGAGCTTGAAGGTAGCAAGCTTATTTGGCTCAATTAGGTGAGTATTCAAGTCCCGTTTTTAGTAATTTTTATGTTTCCAAGATCGTAGTAGCTTAATTTAGCTATCTCGGGGATTAATTTGCAAAGTTATCAAAGTACTAGGGTATTTACATGGATGAATATAGTTTAATTATGAAGTTTTATGGTATAAAATGAAAGGTTGATGATAGATAAACAACTTTTGTAAAGGGAGTTTTGATGAAATTGTGATTTAGGGACTAAATTGAAAAGTTGTAAAAATCATGGAAAAATTCTGAATTTTATGAAATACATGGGCTGCTATTTTGATATGTAAAAATCAGCTAGGCTTGGAATAAGGATTAAATTTTATGAATTTCATTTTTCGAGCTTAGGTATGAAATCAAAATTAATTAAAAGTATAGGGGCAAAATGGTAATTTTGCCTAAGATGTGAATTGGATTGAATTGAGTATAAATTGTATTAAATTTATGTTAAATTCATTCATATAGATCTGGATAGACCAAATACGGAGTTAGATCGAGGAAAAGAAAAAGTATTGGATTAGTAGATTTTGCATACACGAACAATTATCGAGGTAAGTTCGTGTAACTAAATTGTGTATATTTATATGTTTAAATTGAATGTTATGTATGTGTATTTTATAATTTACATGTATGAAAATTGGTTACATATCCGATAATGCTCGATAAGTATTAAGTCCCGATTGAATAAATGTAATTCGATGGATACAGGGTTCTCGAATTGGTTGTGGTCTTGCATATGTTGCGGACACACCATAGCTCGAAAGAGCATCTCGTTATTAGCCCTCTCGAGCTTCTCGTTATATGGTTCTTGCGAGCTTCCCGTTAATAGCTCTTCGGAGCATTCTGATTGGTTGTGACTCTACATGTGTTGTAGACACACCACATCGCTTATGAGTGTCCAGATATATGGCTCTTCGTGAGCTTCCCGATTAAAGGCTCTTTGTGAGCTTCCTGATTAACGACTCTTCGGAGCTTCCCGATATGGCTCGCTTGAACTTCCCGATATATGGCTATCCGGAGCTTCTCGATTAATGGCTCTTCGAAGCTACCCATTATTGGCTCGCATGAGCTTCCTGATTATGACTCTTATGAGCTTCTCGTTTATAGCCCGTATAAACTTCCCGTTACAAGGCTCACATGAGCTTCCCATTATATGGCTTGAGAGAGAGCTTCTCGTTTATGTGCTCGTATAAGCATTCCTGAATATGAATTGACGGTTTACAATTTTGTACACTTTATGTATACTACCCTTGTATCCATCGATATTTTAAATGATTCAACGGGTAAAGTTTCGATATGAGATAATATGAATTCAAGATGAATTACTATGAGAAATACTTGAAATACAAATATATGATATGTACATGTTCATGGACACTTGAAGTGATAAATACATGTATGTGGAAATTGAATATTGATGAGCTCATTCATGTTTCTTGGAATATATGTGAATTACATAACTAACATGCTCGATGAGGATATGTGTTTAGGCAAATGGCCAAATTGTCTTGAGCATGTTTATTTGCTTACTTTAAATGTGAATTAAATGGTAAGTTAATTTCCTGTTATACGAACTTACTAAGCATTAAATACTTATTCTGTTTTATTTTCCTCTGTTCTATAGTAATTCGGAAGCTCGTTGGGTTAGAAGCTTGGCGGAGATATCATCACACTATCCATCGGCTTATCTCGGTATATTTAGTAAATCAACTTTGGTTATAATGGCATGTATAGGTTAACTTGGCCAATGTTGGCATGTAAATGTTTTGTTGTGACTAGCCATTGGAATGGCTTGTGTTGGCTCAATTTGATATATATATATATATGTATGTGTATGTGGCCTCATCAAATAGATATAGATCGGAATGAATGAATGGAAATGAAATATAAATTGAATACGCATATGATAAATTGGCCAATAAGGTAAGTTTATGTAACAGTCCGAATTCGACCCTAATCGGAATGATGGTCTCGGGACCATGAATCCGAGTCGGTAGAATATTTTAATATTTCATATTAGGTCTAAAATCTATGATTGAACATGTGTTAAATTTTGGTGATTTAATTTATTTATTTGTGTGAGTAATTTGACTAAAGGACTAACTTGTATAATGGGTAAAAATGACCTTTTAATGGATTTAGTGACAAATGCATATGGCTTTATAAGGTGAAGTCCTTAAAGGACAATTTAGCCAATATTATGATGGTGGACGGCAACATGATGGAATGTGATTTAGAATATAAGTATTATTATAATATGTTGTAGTGGTTGAAGAATAAATAAATAATAGTATAATTTAACACATAAAATAATAAAACATAGTAGAAGGAAAGAGAAGGCACCTTGTTCATCTTTTTGACCGAAATTTGAAGAAAGAAAACTCCATTTTGGAGCTTGAAAGTCTGCATTTGAAAGCTCAATTAGGGGTATGTTTATGCTTAGTTTTCAATTGTTTTGCATTTTTGGAATGGGTGTTTTGAATACTATATAACCCATGGTGAAATTTTAGAGTTTATGGCACTTTTATATTCGGCCATTGAAGCATTTTAATAGTAAATAATGGTTGTTGATAGATTATTAAGTATAAAGCTTAAACTAGCATGTTTATTATTTGAAGTTTGAGTAAAATTGATTGTAAGGGTTAAATCAAAAAAATGAAAATTTTTGAAGGACTAAATCATGAATTAAATAACATGCAAGGCCTTGTATAAGGTCAAGGAGTATTCGGCCTAGGGTATTTGTGATTGAAATTGGTGAATTTTGTGTGGTGTCCAAATTGGACTAATTTGTAAAAGTGTGAAATAAAGGGGGGCAAAATCATAAATTTCTTATTTATATGTGTTGGGACCAAAATTGTTATAATATGCTTAATTGAGTTTAATTTAATTCATTTAGATCAAGAAAAAAAGGAGGTAGGATCGGATCGGGGAAAAAGTAAATTGATCGACTAATCGGAAAGTTGAATTGGTGACTACTTGAGGTAAGATTTTAAGCATTTGAATTTAATTGAACTCAATTTAGTTTCATGTACTTATGTTGGATAATTGTGGCATATAAATCATTATTATGCTGAATGGTTTTGGTATGTATATCTCCTTTAGTGAGTTTAATTGCTATTGATTATTAGAGAATATGTATTTGAATCACATTGAACAATAGCAAATAAACACTGGCACTATGTGTGCGAAGTTTATACCGAGCACTGGTGTGTGCAAGATCGGTCGGTTAGCACTAAGTGTGCGAAAATGGGTAAGTAGCGGCACTAAGTGTGCGATACGTTACGTTTATAATTAGCACTAAGTGTGCGGAGTTAACTACTAACAGCACTATGTGTGCGATATGTGACCAAATTAAATAATATGAGAATATAATGATTTGAGGTTAGTTGGGATGTGCTGTGTTTATTCAATGTTATTTTTTTATATGTATGGAAATTCGGCAATGGTATTATCCTGTGTTACATAGTAACGAATGATTTCGAAAGATCGAAATATACTCAAGGTAAGTAATATTTACTTATGATGTAAAGTTGAATAGTGGTTGAATGTGGTTGATTAATTACTTTGCCTTGAGATGTATAAGACTTAATTTATATGATGGTTATGAGCCTAATTATGGGGAATAACAAACAACTTGAGATGAATGTAAAGGAGAAGAGTTATTTCCTTATGAGTTCATACATGCTTATGTGAATGTATTCATTGCTTAAGTCTTACTAAGCTTTGGAAAGCTTATTCTATTTTGGTTAATTCTTGTGTGTATAGGTTACTTTGGAAAGCTCGATTTTGTGCTTGGGATTCGTCTCTAAGTTCACCATATTATCATCTCTTTTGGGTATACCTTATTTTGAAGTAGTAAATTATGTTTTTATGGCATGTATAAGCTAAGGTATTTTGGAACAAGGTCAACCATGTATGTACATACTCATGCCATGCGAAAATGGCTAAATTATAGTTATTTGGTCTTGTTTGAAGTCGACCTTGATGTTTGTTAAACTTGCCAATGATATATTATGAATGTGGTAGTTGTTAAGTTAGGTTGTTGGCATATAAATTCTTAGGCATATTTGGTCTTGTAATGCCTTTAATAACTTGATTAAATTAAGGAACTTATAAACTAGTTAATCATATTTTTGTTATGAAACAGTTTTTAGCTGCAGCAGTGATGTGATTTTGAAAAATCACCAAAAATAAGAGAAATTGAATTAGAAAGTGAATAAGACATAGAATTAAAGTATATTGTGTCTATTTTGATATGAAAGAAACAAGTTAGGCAAAGGAATTATATATTATGAGATATTTAAGTTTTAGTGAGACTTGTCCTGAATGAATTCGTGAGTCCCTGTTCTGTCTTGGAAAATTTGTAAAAATTTGTACAAAAATAATTATGGAGCATAGTTTATATGTTTAGAATCCTTAATGAGTCTATTTTTTATTGGAATAAACAATGACATTATTGAAATTTTGTGCAATGAGATAACTGAGTTTTTGTAAAGATAGGTCAGAATTATCAAACAGTGAAATAGGGGTAACTTTGATGAATAAACTGTACTAATTGGCCACATGAAAAATTCTGGAAAAATTATGGTAAAAAGTTATATGAGTCTAGTTTCAAGAAAAATTTACGGATCTAAATTTTCGAGTTTTGTAACTCGAGTTATGGTCAATTTAATCAGCATGATGCAGTTAGGCAGCTTTAAATTTTTATGCCCCAATTTAGTAGTCAAGTCTAGTAATGCCACATACTCGACTCCGTCAAAGGTTTCGGGTAAGGGGTGTTACAGTTTATATACTTGGTTGTGTGATAAAATGCTAAGTTTAAGACTTGATATTGGCTTGATTTGAATATCTTGTATTGGTTTGTAAATATGTTAAAGTGTTAATGTAGGTGGAGGAAAAATTAGGTGAGAAATGTGGCCTTGAAAATGGTCTATTTTCGTCCACATAGGCAGAGACACGGGCGTGTGTCTCAGCCGTGTGTTACATGGGCGTGTAATCTGGCCGTGTGTCCCCTGCATCTTATAAATTTCAAAACAGAATGCTCAAAGTTGATCACACGGCTTGGCACACAGGCGTGTGGTTTAGCCGTGTGACCCCTGCACCTATTTAATGCAAATTTTTATGTTCACACGGCCTAGCACACGGGCGTGTGACTTGGCTGTGTGACCCAAGTCAGAGAGTTACACAAGTACTAACACGGACTGTGACACGGGCATGTCTATTGGACGTGTGAGCCACACGGCCTGACCACACAGGCGTGTGTCCCCTGCACATAGGAAACTTTTTGAAGTTTTGTGAAAAATTCTTTGAGTACCCGATTTAGTCCCGACTTGATTCTAATGCGTGTTATGAGTCTCGAGGGCTCACATAAGGGACAATATGATTGATTATTATAGGTTTATGATATGAATGTGAAATGATATAAAATTGTTTGTATTTGATCTGTAAATCCTGGTAATGCTCCGTAACCCTATTCTAGCGACGGATAAGGGTTAGGGGTGTTACAATAACTTTCCAGTGAGAACAATTCACTTTCTTTATGGGGAATCAAAACCAAAATCTTTCTCCTGAGTACTCATAAAAATATAATTTATTTAAGGCTAAAAACATTTTCCCTAAATTTTGACAGAGTATCTACGTATGATTGATGTGTATTTTCGGCTACCCCATAATCTCTCTATATAGGAAAGAAATCACGAGTCTAGTAGAACATGGGGGAAATAATATTTAATAGAGAACCCAAAGTCCCCTTGCAACTCTATGTGGGGGGCACAGTGTGTTATCTACCCCTAGTAAAACATAGGCTCATTGTGCCATTCATATATTGGATACAATTATATGTGCAATTTAGTTTTAATTTTAATTAAAATAAGTTCATACAATTATTCAACCCAATAACCAGTTTGTATTCCCCAAACATTATTTTATTTAATTAAAATATTTTCTTAACCCAATTCTAATTCTTTCAAAATCATGACAATTTTACCGTATTAGAATCGATGAGTTAATAAATTTAACTATCCTATTCATTAAAACTGCAATGACTTAATTAATTTAACTTTTTCTTCCAACTCAATTATTCAATTACAATCTATTAAAGAATAATTCAAAGAAATTAAATTAAATTTTAAGTCATCTATTGTTCCTTCCAAGAAAATTTATTTAATGTGGATAATAATTCATACAATCTACTTCTCTTTCGTCGTTTTAATTCAATTATCGTATCAATTCAAATTCGGGTATGGATCATTGGGAAGCAACCAAACGAGTCATGCAATATCTTAAAAAAAAAACATTACATGCTCAAATATCGAAGATCTGATAAGTTAAAGATCGTTTGATATACAGACTCCAACTTTGTTGGATGCCAAGATTGTATGAAATCTACGACAAACTATATCAATATGCTTGCTGTAGGAGTTGTCTCTTGGAAGAGTGTTAAGCAACTAGTCACAGCTCCTTTGATCATGGCAGCTGAGATTATAGCATGTTATGAGACACCTAACCATAGAATATGGATGCAAAATTTTATTATTGGGCCGCGAGTTGTGGATGGAATAGAAAAACTAAGTTGTTTAGTGACAATAAATCTGCAACCCTTTATTCCAATAAGAATAGGAGCACATCAAAGTCAAAGCATATGGACTTTAAGTTCCTAATTGTTAAAGAAAGAGTTCAAAGTGGTCATAAGTCTATTGGGCATATCGATATAGACTCCATGGTTGCAAGGTTGCTTACTAAGGAACTATCACCCAAGGTTTTTCATGAGCACACTGTTGATATTGGTGTAATCACATTCAAGGGTATTCGATTTTAGTGGGACTTTATAATTTTAAATGCTTTTCTATTATAGACGTATTTTTTGTTATTTCAGTTTACGGATATCTTAAGGTTATTTTCTGCAAAAATAAATTTTATTTGGTTTATTCACACTCTAATTTTGATAAGGTTTGATCTCATTAAGGTTTAAGGATGACTAATTGGAAATAAACATGTTTAGATCACATTGCATATGATTTCCATGTCATACACCCATACTTGATCTATACCATTTGGTTGTGTCAGTATAAGTTATTAGGGATGGATTTAGTTAGAATATATGTAATGAAAGTCATCTTGGTTTTATGTTAACATAATTAATGGACGAGATTATTCGGAATACTTTTTGAACATGATAGTAAAATTTTGAACTTATAAGGTTATAAAATGACATGTAATTATAAGGTAATTAGTATATATATGTAGCCCAAGTGGGAGATTGTTGGATTATATGGATGTCACATATATAATAAAAATAGTTACATGTTATTATTTACTATCATAAAAGGTTAGCCAAATTAAAAAGTGATCTAATATGATTAAGGCTTGTTGGGCTTCAATTATTAAATAAAGTACATGCCAAATATGTTTAGATACTCTAGTAACTAATTTTTACTTGATTATGGACTAATTAGAAATTAAAGTTAATGTACAAAAGTTATATATTAAGGTTATGGTCTACAACACATACATAACTTTTCTAACATCCCATCTTCAGAATCACAAGATTCAAAAATTTCACTATATCAATAAATTCAAATATACTTTCGCATCTAATTTTTATTGAACTGAAGGAGTCACCTACACCCATATATCCATCGAGAAAGAGCCAAAATTTGACATTGTTAACTTTTTTTTTTTTTATTTGGAATCACATGCTAGCTAGCTTCTTCCTATTATTTAAACTATACAAAGCTTGATTAATTTTGGATCGAATTTCCCACACCAAACCGACCCTTTGCACCTCCAATGTTTGCCCGTGATCCACATATAAATATACATACATATTAATTAATTATGTATAGTAATGCCAATTTGCCAACTCTTATATGTCACGAGAGCCTTATAGCATCTTCTACTAATTCATCAATCCCATATATACTATATGTGTGCTTGTGTGAACGTATAGAATTCATCACCATATACCAAGCTGTCCTCTTAGAAAATGGTGTAGTGGTTTGATTCCAAGTTAACTTGAGTTTAGTAATTGCGGATTTAGATATTTGTCGGAGGATTTTAATTATTATTTATCATAGATTCGAAGTAAATGAATAATATGATTATGTATTTCATTATCGGATATTCATGATTTAAATCCATGTTATTTTTGTGAATAATAGATATTTAAATCTATTTTCCTCTTTTAATTTTTTAAAAAAAATTATTATACCTACTAAAATATTCAAAAATAATTTAATTAATTCAAATTTAAATAATGATACTTAAATTTAGTATAAATAATAAATATATTCGAGTTTTAAAATAAACATGAGAATTGGAATTACAAATATCAAACCCACTTTCATTCAAGTCCTAGTTTTCTATATAAAGGCCCAACTCTCTTTCTCTATCAAAGCCATTCCAAGCAAATTACAAGTGTTGTTTAAACTCAAAAAGAAATGGAGGGATACGCTAAGCTTATGATTGTGACAATGGTGGTAGCTGGTTTAGCCCTTGGGTCCGGACCCATGGTGGCAAATGGTCAGAAAGTTTGTGGCATGAACAAAGAAGGTTTCAAGGCATGCCAGCCGAGCGTGACTGCCGGGAACCCCAGCCCTCCGCCGCCGTCGGCCGCATGTTGCATGGCTTTAAACGAAGCCGACCTCACATGCCTTTGTTTCTTCAAGAATTCCAAGTGGATGAATGATTATGGAATCGATTTCAATCGAGCTAAGGACCTGCCCGTGCAATGCAATTTGGCCAAATCTTTCAATTGCTAGATGTGGGAGTAAAATGAAAAAACCCACTAATTTCCTTGCGTTGAATGATTAACTAATTATTTCTTTTGTTTTGTTGTTGTTATTGTTTGTGTTTTGCAATTTGTTTTTGTGTTTGTTGGTGTTTTGTACTTTGCTGTTTGTTTTTATTCAAATTCTGCAATAATCATATGTAAGTTTTTGTAGTTTAATTTGAACAATTTTAATTTCAGTCGATTTTAGTTTTTTCGAATTTTTAAATTTCACTATTGAACCAAATTTTAGCGATTAAATCCGTTAGGAAAATTTTTATTATTGGTATCATAAGTTGTGGGTTTAGTCCATGTTCTTTAATTTGATCATGTTTTCTCCCCGTGTTAAAGAATTAAATTACATGACTTTTTATCAATTTTAGTCCATATACTTTTCAAACTGGTTGATTTTAGTCCTTATATTTTTTAAAATTTTAAATTCAATCCTCAACCAAATAGTAGCAATTAAATCCATTAAGAAAATTCTTGTTATTGGTATATATGTTGTGGATTTTCTCCTATTTGATTGTTTTTAGTTCACATGTTTTTCGAATTTTGAAATTTTTATCCTAACTCAAATGATAATCGTTAAATCCATTAACTAAAATAATGTTGCTTTTCTATGAGTATTATGTGAAATAACGAGCTAAGAAGACGTTATGTATAGTTTATACTAATAACAAAATTTGACTTCTTTTTTGCTAACTCTATTATGTTGAGATGTATACATGAAAATTGAGTAATCGACCTAACTAATTTGTTGTTTCGTACAATATCTTTAAATAGGCTTAATACATTATTTAGTATCTGAGTTTGACATTTTATTCTAACGTTGTATGTGTATTAGTTTTGGTACAATATGATACATGTAGTGGCGTATCTAGGGGGGCTAGCAGGGGCCTCAGTCCCCCCTAAAATGGAAAATTGTCCATTTAGACCTTTTAGAAATTTTAAAAATTTAAATTAATAAAGATAAAATTGCACTTTGGCCCCCTAAAAATAATAAAATTTTGATTTAATCCTTTAAAAATTATAAAGATATAGGCTATTAAAAGTTAGAATTTAATTTCAGCCATCCTAAAAAAATTTTCTGGCTTTGCCCCTGGATACATGTATTTGGTAAAAGTTATACATTTTGGTGACCGAAAGTAATGGTGTTAACTTTTTAGTACTTAATTCGAGTTTTAGGATTGATTTGATAAAAAATCATGATTAACTAATAATATTAATAATTAACTTTCATAAGATCAAACCTAGAACTTGAAAAATAAATCACAACCATCAAATTGTATTTAATAAATTAAACAAAAGATTAAATAAATTCATAATTAACACTAAATTTACTATATTAACAAAAACATGAAAATTCAAACCTAATAATTTTATCAATTAAATTTCATCAAATCAATCATATAACTCAAAGTAAACATTAAAATTTTATTACTTTTACCTTTTATTATCAAAATATATAATATTAATAATTGAATAATATATAAATAAAATATGCATTATATATCTAATTAATTATATACTTAATATATTTTATACCTAATGTCATATTTTTTATATTTTCTAGAAGAGGTGACATATGAACATTTGATTTGATTTATTTCTTTATCTCCTCGTAAATTGTATGTTTGTAAAAATAAGAATGGAATTTCTTCAATTCCAATCGATTGAGCATATTGTGTTAATTTTCTTGAATTTTGTCAAATACATGTACAATATTGAATAAAGAAAATAAAAAAAATTTGTCAAATTTAAGTACCAAATGATATATTAAGCCCTTTGAATATTCATAGTGTGAATTAGACCTGTCCAAGGGCCGGGTAGCCTGTCGGCTCGATAGGCTAACCTGACTTGGGTCAGGCTTGGGCAAGGATTTTTGTACATCGTGTTGGCCCAAATTAAATTTAAATAATAAAAAATATTTTTAAAAAATTTTTAAATTTAATTACAAAATATATAAAATATCAATTAAAAATATTTTTTAATATTTTATTAAGTTTTGAACAGTAAAATGGGCTTATTGGCCGGGTCAGTCCTGCCAAAAAATGGGTATGGACATGAAATTTTTCTAAAATCGGGCCTCAATTAGGTCCAGTCCATGGATAACTCTAGTTTGAATATATATTATTTTATTATACCCTAAAAATAAATGGCATTAACCCAAACTCGTTTGTAGAGTTTCTTTACTCCACTGACAATGTATAAGATAATTATCCTCTCTCTCTCCCCCTCCCTCCCTTCCTCCCTCTCTCTCTCCCTCTCTCTCTCTCTCCCTCTAAGACAATTGCCCCCAAATCTTCATTATAAGAAGCCAGGAGTTTTATTAGTTCAAGAAAGATACCTCGATTTTTTGAATCTTGTGCTTTATCGCGTCCCCTAAAGGCACAACCTTGAAATATAAGTCACTTGATAACATTTATTGACACCTTGAGTTGTAGCCGATTTCTTGCAACTTGTTCAGAATTTTGTTTCTCAATAATCCCCTCAATATTTTGCAAGGATTTCTGAAGATCGAGATAATTTTTCATTGCATTCTTACATAAAGAATTTGCATCCTTACCCACATGAGTAACAAAAGAGCATTTAGATCCTTCATTGACCTTCTTCCATGATCGAAATCCTTGGCTTATAAAAATATTTCCATGACTCCCAAATGGCTTGTTGAAGAGAAAACAAGGAAGGCAATATGCGTCATTCTTGGTGAAAACTCAAGCCAATCTGGGAATAACTTGTACCAAGATGGAAGAAATCGGCGTCCATTCTTGTTAATATATTGAGGAGATATTAGAGCCTTACTTGGAGTAATTGGTTGATATGGCCCAAACTTAATGTAAGCTCGAAGGACTTCGTCCTACTGATTTGGAGGGTAATCCCAAATAGATTTTCGAAGTCTCAGATCATGCACTAAAGAAGAAGCATCAAATTCCTTTGTTTCGACTCTTAACACCTTACAAGGATGTTTAGTAACTTGAGAAGACTCGATATCTTGTTCAGGAGCTTGGGAAGACTCGATATCTCGTTTAAGATCTTGGGATTAGAAGACCTGTTATCTCGTTTAGGAGTTTGGGAAGACTCGATATCGCGTTCAGAAGCTTGGGATTGAGAATACCTGATATCTCATTCAGGAGCTTGGAAAGATCCGGTATTTGATTTTTCTCCACCAATAACAGAAGGTTGAGGAACAAATTGATCATTATTGCTTTCCGACACCCTTTTCTTAAAAAAAGATTCGATTTTTTTATTGACCATAATTTAATTGAAAAACCTGAAGATTGTAATAATATATTAAACAACAACATATTAGGAAAAAGAAAAAAATAAGTCAAATAAATAAAGAACATAATTTATGCAAAAATATTTATCGAGAGATCTTTTGCATAAGGAGTCAAGAGGGAGATAATTTGTATTTTTTTACTCTGTGCTCTCAGTCTCGGCATCAAACTCCTTTCTTTTTCCCTCGGCAGTGTCAATATCGTACCAGAGAAAGATAATTCCTCAGCAGGACATACAAATCAAAATATAAGAAAGTCACTAACCTAATATATATGGGTATAGGCAAAATCAATTAACTTTGGAATTTGGCTTTAAAGTCCATATTAAACCTCTAAGTTTAATCTTTCAAGGCCCATCATACATTAATATTTAATTATTATTAAAGTTATATAATTAAAAATTGAAAATACTTTATTAATATAAAGTAACCTTATGACTTAAGAGGACAAATTATATAAAATACAACTGACCAGAGAGAGAATGTTATACAATGTGGGCACAAAATTTTTAGAATAATTTATATATAAAATTTAAAAATCTAAAAATTTTAAAGGGATGACCACTCCGCGCCCCCCTTGGATCCCTAGTGCAATATGCTCCCTTCATAAATAATAAAAGTAAAGTTATATAACAAATAAACAAGAGGAGGAAAGAAAATAAATATTTCTGACTTGTTTGATATTTATAAATATATTTTATGAACATGTATTAAATATTTTTCTAATATATCAAAATATGTCAATAAGTTTCTGTAGAAAAAAAAGGATAAACCGATGACAACACAAAGCTCCTTTTAAGTTGATGACACCATCCTTCTCTATGGTAACAGATTTTCAAAAACCCACCATCACTACCTAATTACGTCTTAATTGCATATTGCTTCCTTTTACAACCGAATATGAACTCAATTAAAAATATGTTTACAACTTTTAAAGCATAAGTAATACATTAAAGAGGTAAATTAATTCATTTTAAAAATAAAAATAAAAATAAATTCTCCTAATTATTTGAACTTTGAGTGACCAACACAACCAAAATCAAATCAACAAAATTATTTACATTTTTTAATTACTATTATTTTTCAAAAAAGAAAAAAGCAGCTCAAATATTTTTTTTTATAATTTTATATTTCTTTCGCCCAGACCCTGTAGTAAAGTCAAATACATCCAGGGTTAAAATAAAGTAGATGTTAACTGCGAAGGCACTTTCTGTATCCACTCAAAATCATAGTGCATCAAAATCCTTTTTTGCAGATCTGTTAGGGTTTGATTTTCATCATTGAAACTAAAACTCAAAGTCTAACATTTCTACGATACATTTATGACTACCATTGTTGGCTAGAAATTGTAATCCCACCGTCCGAGGCAAAGCATACTAGACATGCCACACTTTACTTGTTATATAGATGAACAAAAGAAAAGATGAAGAATCCTGCCATCTGCATCAAAAACCCATACCAATAAGTTAAAATACATCACCCGCCATTTCTTTCAAGGGAGGAAACCCCAAAGCCTTTTCATTTTTCTTAAAGCACTCATGTTTGATACTTCATCTCCATCACATATTTAGATACCGAGACCATTAAGTATGATCCTCCTAATATGTGGAAGAACTTAAAAAAACAAAAGAGTAGGCATATCTATGACAGACATATATCCATGTTTGACACTTATTTTTTGAATCCGGATCATATAGAAGAAGTTTGAAAGGAGAGTGTAAGAGTCTTACTGTAGAAAATGCAGCTCCATAGTAGGGATAAGCAGTTGGTATGAATCTTTCATATTCATTGTGTCTATATGGCCTGACTGGAATCTGCAAAATTCGAAGTTTTGATAGTTTATTTGTAAAATAAAAAATTCCATGAGATGTGATAAACCCCAAAAGCAATTACGAAAAACAATATTAGTTAGATGAAAATAACTAGACATAAATCACTATCAGTCACTCTCCAATACTGATTTTTGAGAACTTCTATTTCTATTGCAAGTTTCTTCCAGATAACTAGTAAGAGAAGTCTCAAAGGAGAAATCGTATCCAGAATCATGAGAAACAAAATACGATACCTGCTTTGAAAGGGATAAGCTTGTATACCCAAGCTTTTGGCACTCAACCTTGAACTGGAAAACACCATAAACATCTGGAACCTTAAATGACGCAGAATAGAGACCCTGCAGTACAAGAATGGACCAGTATTTTATGTGGATGACTTCCTACTAAGAGAAGGGTGATTTCACAAACCATATAATCTAAAGAGGCAAATAAAAAACCTTTTTGTCATTCGACAAAGTTTTCAAAACATAGGGGCTCATCATGTAAAACTGGACTTGGACATCATCAGTAACGTATGGCTCCCAGCTAGTTCCAGACCACTCATAGATCTCAACCGAGTATTCCTTCATAAAATCACATACATTTCTTTTCAGTTAAATTTCTGCAAAATGGTATTTACATTAAACAAAACATACAGGGAGGAAGAATTACCAACTCATCATTAATCCTGTAAAAAGCAGGTTCATCTGTTTCTCCGACTTTGTGGTGTTTTACATTCACAGCCTAAAGATCAAAATGAGTTAAATCAGCACCACACATACCCATAATTTTTTTACAAGAAACAGATATTTACAATGACAAAGTTGATCAATATGCCTACCTTAAGATGACCTCTTTCATGGAAAATCCATTTGCTAAGTTCGGTCAAAAATTGCTCATTACCTGATTTCTCATACCTGCCATCAGAAAGAACATTTCTCACAAGCTCGTCAGTTAGTAAACAACAACTAGTATGCACTTAAGTGCAAGGGCAAAGGCATAAAATTGAGTATAAACTTGGAAACGCATCTGGTTCCCTCCTTCAACGAATAAGAAGATACATATAAAGGATAAAGGTTTAACATGGACTTCAGATGATGGTTTCAGGACCTAAAAACTTGTTAGCTTTAGCTGTTTCCTTCTATGTATTGAAAATCAGTTGCTGCTGACTTGTTTTAACATTTCCAAGGTCTTATATTGAAAGGGTAGTTTAGAGAGTTAGAATTTCACTCACTTGGTTGAGCTCCCAGATTTCTGGACACCAGATCTAAAAAATCTGAAAATATTTTAACAATTTATCAAGACATGTAACATGTTTATAAAGTTCAAAATCAAAAGGAAACAAATTCATCAAGGAAGCTCGGTTAACTTGAAATGTTAATATACCACATACCGATTGCTGAACATACTTAGTGAACCAGTAATCAGAATTCGTGCACTGTTCCTTGCCTACAAAATAAAAAAAAAAAAAAAACCATCACAGAAAAATAAGTTTCTTTCATTCATGCAAAACTATTTTAAAATAAGATGGAACGGACAGAGGTTCATGATCTGGACATGCAGAAGATATATGAACAGTTGTTTGTACCTGGACAACTGAAACCAAGGAGATTGCAGAACCCGTCAATGATGGTGGAGTTGACAGCTTGGACAAGGGATTAGCTGAATAGGCAGATGGAGAAGCTGAGAGAACCTTTAACACCTAAACATAGGGCGCATTTTAAAGGGATCAAAAAGAAGCTTCTGGTTTTAATAATTGAAATACATGTTCCTTAAATTCTTTGAAACCGGATGCAGGCAGCTTACCAAGCTATTGACAGGATTCAGTGAATGGCCAATGCCCTGGAAAAGTACAGGAGCCTGTGGCAAATTTATTAAAACTATTGTCACTGTAATCACAACCACTGAATAACATACAATGAGCTTCGAACAACTTATCAGAATTCAATATAAGCTTGTAAAATGTGTGGCTAGCTCATATATCAGAGAAATAACAAGCATTACAACCTAAAAAACGTCTAAAGAAAAGTGAACTGATATGTACTACTTTATCATGATCGGAACAACCTCAAATTAGCAGATCAAGACCAATACCCTAATGAGCAGAGTAAGACTGAAAATGCAGGCATTAATACTTACCTCAATTTTCTTGCTTCCTATAATCACATCAGATTTAATAAAATCATCAGATGCAATCAAAGTATGATCTCCTTCTGTTTCCGAAACTGCATAGCCAGTGTGATCGATAACCATAGCCGAAGGATCCTACTCATCGAACAAGGAAAGATTCTATACACAATAAAGTTAAGCAATAACATAGCACGAAAGCATCAAATTAGAGAATACAAACAACATCTGACCTCATCGAAATCAACTCCACATTCGGTGGCAACTTCCCGGATCAAATCAGAAGCATTAACATCCGCCGCAATAATTAAATCATGACCAGAATCAACAAAATTGATAATGGCAGCAACATCAACAGATCCTCCAAATCCTATTTAAAACAAAACAATATTAATTACTACTTCAACGAAAAACGCGTTAACAAAACAAAGAAGAGCAAATGACAATAATTCATTTAAAATGTGAAATAACTGACGTTCAACAGAGGGGCAGAATAGGATCAAGGCATCGTAGAGATACTGGCCGTAGCGCTGCAAGGCGATCTTAGGATCGTCGGCGAGTTTGAAGTCAAGGTCAAAGCCGCGTAATTTGAGAGAGTTGAAGTATGAGGAGTGGGACGACTTGACGGCGAAATCGTCGAGGAGGACCAGGACTCGGCGATCGGTGGGAGTCTCGAGAGAGAAAGAATTGCATAGAAATGGAAGAAGGATCGAGATCGAAGCAACAAAAATCACCCAAAATTTGCCCATTTTTGGGGATTAGGGTTTTAGAGTTGAAATAACTGAGGATTTGGGAGACTAAAGGTATCTACTATCTAATATCACACTAGTATTCCCCACTGAGCGAGCCGGCCCTTGAACTACGTTATAGATGTATATGATCCGAATCGGATCCCTCGGTCGAAACTTGATTTTACAACCGTTAAAAAGCGTTTACCATCGAAATTGAAATTATGGTTCGGGTTAAAAAATATTTTTCAAATTCAATGTTAAATACACCTTAAGTTGATGTCAATTCATACGTTCGATTCAGTTAAGGGTTTGATCTTCGCTCTTGATATAGAATAATTTTAAAATTCATTATTAGTATTTACTTTTTTAATGGACTTACCGAATGCAAAAGATTAAACATTAGGCTCGCTCTAGTAATTATCTTATTAAAAAAAAAAGAATAAAGAAAAAGTAAAAATAATAACAACTTACAATAAGGAAAGTGAATAAGGCTAAATAAATTTATGAGGAAAGAATATCGTAATTTTACTTTGTCATCGATTAAAATGATCTTTTATATTTTTTGGTAATGTTGTCCTTTGAATATAACTTGAAATCTTCTCTTTGAGAAACCAATACTTAATAATCTCCATTTTTTGTAGTATTATATAGATGCTATTTGTTTGAAAATACTTAAGTGTCGAACAATATTATTTGAACAGGACCAGTTGGTTGGACTGGTTGAACTGGACAAAAATCGGTTGAACTAAGCGATTGATTTGTAATTTTTTTGATTATTTTTAAAATTTTTAATAATTTTTTAATCAGACTAGTTGGACCAATGAACCAATAGCCTTATTAGTTCAGCCACGGCTCTATTTATAAAAAATTGGTGTTCAATGCTATTTATAATGATAAATCTTAATTTTAATCGGTATATAATTGTAACACTAATTAAATAAAAATTAATTTAAAATAATATATACTAATAATTAATTAACATACTTAATTGTGTAGTTCAATCCAATAAAAAACTTTATGTGAAAAATAAAAATTGTTATTAATAAGATTTTATCTATTATTAATAATTAATATTATTTATTTTAATACGGTTAAATTAAACTTCAACTCAATTATATAGATGGTTAAAATTCTATTATTTAAAAATAAAAATATTTTTATTATTTTGAACAATAAATTGAGTTGGCCTGATGTTAAAAAATTTAAGTCCAAATCCGGCTCAACGTAGGCTAGACTAACCTAGTTGTACAGATCCCTCGACACATTAATACTTCTAATTTCGTTGTTTAGTTTAAATTTTTTAATAAAATATTTTGGTAGAAAATAATAAAATATCATAAATATATATATATATGGAAATATAAATTTTAAAATAATTAAGTATAATTATGAATTTCAATTCTTATATTTTACAAAAACTAAGAAGCTGCTCACTATATTATAATTTATTAAAATTTGGTTTTTGTACATTGTAAAAATTAATAAGCTAATTTAGTCATTAGTAAACAGATGAACTTTAGCTATTTTTGCTAATACATTCCATATAAATTAAAGAACTGTTGGTTCTACTACACATAAATTATTAAGCTGTTGATTTTAAGTTTTGCGATTAATAGTGTTATCCAATTGGATTAACTTTCTCGTAAATTATGAAAATAGCTCAATGCCTTCTAAACAATTAACCGGAAAAAGTCCGGTGGCTCAGTTGTTTCGGTACAGACTTTGCATGGGCAACATCTGCAACACCAGAATCAATCAGACATAATAAATACATTAACATCAATAACAAGCTACTCCACAAGCGTAGTTAAGAATGCAGGGAAGGAAAAGAGCAAACTTGTAAAGATTTTGCCCCTTCAAGCGACTTGGATGATCCGGTGCTTCAAAACCTTGAAGGGGACAAACAACATTACGTTTTCACCGTGGAAAAGAGATAATGAATTTATAAGCCTGTCTTACAGTTGCTTCAATGTGCAGCTTTTCGATCGCTTCAGTTCCCATGGCGGTAAACAGCCTTTATAGTGAGAGTGCAAAAAGAGTGAAGACATTGATACTTCCCTCTGAGGTATTGAGATCGACGATAGGCAACTGAAGGCACTTCTCAGCCTCTTCTTTTCATTATCAGCTTGGAAGTTGGGATCATGGCGGACCGCAGTAGCTTTGAGTGCCTCCGGAAGTATGCAGTTACATAATGAACCTACAAAGAAGATAAATGGGCGTTGAAGTAGCGTTCAGTACTTCAGTGCGTGTCTTAAAGCATCGGAAGTGAAGTTAGGGACAGTGATGAACTAAATGACATCGATACTTAAGAATCCAAGAAAAGCTAGACCTAGAAGAACTTTAAGCTCAATAAAGCACATATGGGATATAATACCAATTCTTGCAAGTCGATTGACCCATTTTGGCATCCGGTTCCCGGTTAACTTGTAACATATATCCTCGCAGAAATGGTTGCAGTTCTTAAAAATCAAGTGGTATGTATCACCATTGTAACTCCCAGATTGCCGTTCTATGAACTCTCTTAGCTGGGCAGGGTCCAAGCATGTAATTCCCATGAAAATTGATTTCCTAAACTTGAAGCCAGGGCACCGTCGAGGTTCGACCTCAAAGACACCGCTTGTCGGGTAGTCATGAGCTCCAAAGGCATACTCTACACCATGAACTGTAAAGCAATGCAATGATATGTCAAATGTGCTTCGATTTTCATAAAAATTGCTCTCAAGGAAAGAAACTCATCTAACCTTCCACTCCAGAGTGAAATATACCAAGACCTGCCCAATAAACATAGCCATTAGCATTTGTCAAGTCATACACATTTAGGTAAACCGGAGCTTCACACCGACTGCAGCCCGCGGACTTTACTTTCGGAAACATGCAAAAGTTAGCGGCTGGATTCCGAGACCGAAGAGGCATAATCGAGTGACTTCCGCTCTTTGGTTTCATCATCAATGATACCGGAAAAACTCAGTTAATACCTATCTCCAGCCTGCGAAAGATCAATATAGGATCACACATATATTATGCACAGATAGTTACATATTTGCAAAAGGGATTTTTGTTCATAAAATTCAGTCTCATTGTAGTATACTTTTTCAATAAGATCCAATAATCTCTCATCGAGATATTAAAACTATGTTGCACAAACTTTTTATTTTTCTTGAAGTATTCGTGTCCAACATTCATATCCAGCACATGGATACGGAAATATGCTTTCAAGGATCCTTAAAATACATGAAAATCCTTAGAAAAGTTAAATTATAGACTCATATCTGACACTCACACCCAAGTCCGAGCAACGTAGTATTAAAATACTCAGTTCAATGCAACAACCAAAATAATAATTAGTCTAAAAATATATATATCATCCCCAAGTTAGAAACCCAGACTCCTTAGCAAATTAGACATGTCAATTTTTGACTGGAACCTGAAAACCTGAATTGATAAACTTGAACCCAAACTTGCCACTACTTGATTTGATCATGACAAGCCAGCAACTCGAATCAGAATTGACCTGAACTTAAAATGATGTAATAATAGAGTAATCTACCAAGACACAAAGTTACACTGAGGAGCAGTGCAGGTATAGTTCCAGGTAAAGATGCCAAAAGAAATCAACAACTGCAAAAAAGGAACATGAGAAAATGAGCCAAACCCATGTAAGAAAACATCCAAAATAAGCACACATTATAGGGGAAAAAATGAAGTACCAAATTGAACACAATGATATCATGGGGCTCTCACCCATCAGTGGCCAAAATGCAGGGCAAAGATATTGTGATTTCCCAGAGTAAAAGAAAGGAGCTGAGAGTGAAGGAGCCTGTGCTATGGCTGATAGCCTGAAAACCCACACATTTGACTCTGTTTGTTCTGCTTTTTGTTTTGTTTGTCTGTTCCTTTTTTTACTGACAACAATGAAAGCTGGAGCTGGAGTAAAGAAGCAAGCTCTTCTTTCTTGGAAGACTGATTGAGAATTATAATTATATTAAGTAAAGAACAAAGGGTTAATTTAACTGTAAGTCCTTAAACATGCTTAGATTCTAAATTAGTCACCAAACTTTGAAATATCAAATCAAACTGTAAACATGTATGTACTTATATACTGTTTAAATATGATATGCTAAAATAAAAAGAAATACTCCTCCTATATTTTAATAATATTGTCTAATTTTTAACACGTTACATTCTATCCATCCATAGAATAGATATACATGTGTTACAATAATTTGATTCACGTATTTTAAAAATATTCCACATCATATTCGAATTGATATTTAACATCTGAACAGATGGTTAGGTTGACCAAAGAACATTATTGATATAATATTGATTCTCTAAGGACTTAATTGTAATGTTTTGAAGCTTTAAAACCAATTTAAAATTTCAAAAATAGTTTAGGAGTGTTTTGACGTAATTAATCCCAAAAGTTAACAGTAAACTTCTTTTGTTAAAGAGAGGAAAGGGAAAAGTTAAAAAGAAAATTGTGGGACTGGTATGCTTAATTGCTTATTGACTCACTTTAGACTTCAAAAAATAATAAAGAAAAGAGAATATAAAAAAAAATTCTGTACAAAGTATTTATTTATTGGGGGTAATTATTACTATTTATATAAATTATTTGAAATATAATAGGGAAAATATTAAAATTTAAATAATATTAAAAACTATTTTATATGAGATGATCATGTTTGTTAATTAAAATATATTTAATTTTTATTAATATTTTAATAAAAATATAAATATATATTAAAAAATTATTTAATGTGTGATAAAATTATGAAAGTTAAGAAAGTATTGTAAAAAAATAATATATTTTCTTAATTTTCATGTAAAGTTTATAAATATACTAAAATTAAATAGCATTAAATTCTTGTTTGTACTAATAATATATATAAGTTATAAAATAAATAAATTTATATAAAGTTTAAGCCAAAAATTAATAATATAAGTTCTATATTAGAAAATTATTTAATTTCAATCAAATAATATTTAAATAAATTAAAAAATTATAAAAAAATATAAAATTTAGACACTATAATGTTTAAATAATTCAGACAATCATTATTATTTAAAAATAATGTATGGGGAAAACACTTAGTTTATTATATTTTTATTGTTGTATTGTAAAATTTTGTTTAAAAAATTGATAAAGATTAAAACAATTATGTAATTTCATAAAGAAATAATTAATTTTTATTGTATAAGTTGTTTGTCATTTTAGGTTTGGTGGAATATTTTCAACTTTAACGAAAGTCGATGATATGATTTAAATATATCTAAAATATTTATATTTAAAAGATATTTTTATAAGAATTTTTTTAGAAAAAGTAGTAATTACATTATTTTGCGATTTATTATAAGATTTTAGTTTTAAATTTAAATTATAATTTAATACATGATGTTTAAATATGTTTATTATTTAAAATATTATTATTAAAGAAAATTATATTTAAAAGACGAGACCCGTTTTAAATATAATTAAAAAACTAAATATTTTAGAACATTAAAAAACTATTTTAAAACTGAAAATTTTCATATATATTTTCGTACCTTTTTTTATATAATATATATGATTTGTTTGTGATAATAAAAGCTTCGATCAAATTCGAAATTGAGTTTAATCGAATTTTATTTTAGAGAACAAATTATCTTAAATATTTATTTATCTTATTATATAAAGTATTTGATCGAGTTAGTGTCACAAATTATAAGACATTAACTCAATTAATAGAAGACTAAAAATTCTAAAAAGTAAAAATATATTTACCTTTTTATATTTTAAAAATTTAAACTCAAAATCAATTAAAAAAAATTATACAATTTAAATTTAAGATACTAAAAAAGACTTCATTAAAATTTTTAAAAAAAATTTAAATCGTAAACTGGCACAATTATATATATATATATAAATTCTTTTAACTGTTGGTCAACTGTTCCCTGCTGTTTTAAGTTCCAAGAATATCTTCTTCTTTCCTTGTGACATGCCACCTTTTATTTTATCAAAAAGAGAAAGAGACTAAATTACTATCTAGTTTAATCATTTAATTTAAAAATAATTAAAAGTAACACAAAAAATTTATAATTACGATAATACATCATCTAGATTAGAGGTACTCATAAATCGGGTCGAATTTAAGCATAATATCAAATTATTTTATATTTATCTAAGTTCTGCTCAGCCTGAAATATGAGCCTAAAATTTTACCTAAATTCACTTATATTTGCAAAAGATTAATCCAAAATTATTTTAAAACCACCCATTTTATTTAATATTTAATAATTTTATACAATTTTTATTTATTGAATTTTTTTATATAATCATCTTAATATTATTTTGATGTTTACATTAGAATAATATTATATATTTAGTATAAGTTTTTTTAATATATTCTAAATTACATAATATATAAAAATATCACAATATAAAGTATTATAAACTTAAAGCGGTAATGTTTAAGCCCGAACCCAACTCATATTTTAAATAGGCTTAATAGTTTTGCCCAAACTTATTTTTCGAGTCTAATATTTTTGTCTAAACTCTCCTAAATTTCGAACGAACCTTCAAGCCTAAACAGATAGTTTGACCCATGAACATGTCTAATCTAGATTTATTCTTGAGTCATTCAATCAGATTCATTAAGTGTGGCTCATGTAGTTTAAGTTTAATTTTGTTATTAATGAATCTATTTTAATTTAGTCATTTTTAATATAAAATAAACATTAAAATTATATATGAATTTTAAAAATTCACTTTGATAATAATTCTTGTTGTATTGTGTAAAAAATAATACAAATATTTATTTTTATATTGATTTGATATAATTATTTGTGTATATAATATATGGAATAATAGTTTTCATATATATAATACATATTTAATTTTAAGAAAAACTACACAGAGAAGATTTACTTATAGTATATTTTAACAATAAAATAAAATAAAATAAAGAACACCAAGGCAAAAACAATGTTTTTCATTCAGTTCTTTCTTACACGTTTCTGTTCACCAAGTCACAGTTTTTAAACTGCTTCCTCTCTACTTTCCGTCCTCTTTTCCAATCTCCAAAATTTATTTTAATCTGTTCTTCTTCTTTTTTGTGTTTTTTTTTTAAATTTCTCGAAACCCCTCTTTTCTCTATTATGTTTAAATGTAAGTTGTTATTCCACTTCCTCAAGCGGTTCCCTTTCCCTATCAAACAATTTACTTTTTTTTTTTTTTTTGTTTACTGATTGGGTTTTCTTCGTTTTCAGAGATCAATGGATTTCGCCAAGCTAAAGCGGATGTTGTATTACTGGATTCATCAAGTACGTGATGTCTGATGTTGGTTTTTTCTTTTCTTTTGAAAATGTTTCACTCTTGAATTTTAAGTAAATAATTTATATGCAATAATTACTCGTGGATTGTTGAATACCCAATACTTTCTAATTGTTTAATGTTATGAATTGTTTACTTCTTTTGTTGGATGGGATTTTAGCTCTGCTCGGACTGACTGTAAGTGTCCAATGGGGTATGGTGTTTATACTAGTTTGGAGTTAGGAGTTTGGGGACGGTTCAAGGCCATAAGACCGAATAGTGTTGAAAGTATGGTGGAAAAGGGGTGAAGTTTGTAGGAAAAGATGGGTTCTTTTTGGTGTTCATGAAATCCCAAAAATGGGGTTCTTCCAAGATGGGAAGTGAGAGAAGGGTCCTCTCTTTCTTTATCTTTAAGTGGGCCTTTTGCTATGATGCCTTATTACTTATAGGTGGCGATATGGTATATGGAGGATGTGATAGATGAGACTTAGAGGTATTTATGTATAAACATATGGTTAGATTTTTTAAAGTTTTTCCGTGGATTTCTAGAGTTCATATCCTTATATCCATGTGTTGGAAGAATAAAGAGACCGAATAATATAGTGAATTAATATTTCTTTTTAGTGGAATTTAATTTTTAACTAAGGGTTTTAAAGATTACTAGTGATGGATTTGCTGTTGAATTATCATGGCTGATGTGGTGAGTGAAGTTTATCTCTTTGAATTAAATTAGATTTTCATTTTGGGTTTAAGGTTTTGTGCAGATTGTGAATATCCTACTTCGATTAACCTGGCATCTCTTACATGTTACTATCCACTTATTCTACTTTGCTATCAATATTGCAAATGCGCTCGAAAGCCATCTTATATCCAAGGGATTACTTAGGAGATACAAATCCCTCCATATATCCAAGCTCCAGTATCTGGCTATTGTGATAGAAAGCGAAGATTGCCGAACTTCGAGTGTTATCGAGCTTTTGCAATGGCTGGCAGATCTTGGTGTCAAACATGTTTGCCTTTATGATAAGGAAGGTAAGAATTCTGGATTCGAACTGTTGCTAGATTGATTGGGTGAAGATGTATCCGCTTTTTTTGTAGTATTGGGTACTGGTTTTTCTGTTGTAGGAATACTGAAGAAATCAAAGGACTTCATCTTGGAGAAGTTCGATGGTGCAACATTGTTTCAGGTACTATCCTTTCTGCTCGTGGCCGAATTAGAGTTTTTCATAGTTCACTGTGACTAGTTAACGTCATATACTCGGATAGAAATTGGCTAAAAGGCTGTCAGTAGCCAAAATCAAACTATCATGTGGCTCTGCATCGAATTTGATCTTTTATAATTTAAGGCTCTTTATGGTAGTATGCAATCAAAATATTGTATTTACATTACTAAACCTTGAGACTCCTATAAAAAGTATGATACAATGTATTGGTCTCATTCTCGACTGCTTGTACATGTTTTATTGTGTTTGGTTTTTTCACAAAACCTTAGTGTATGGAGCTATTCTATGCACCATATCTCCCCTTAGGGTCCAATTATGTGTCGAGTCATTGGATTATTTTTGTGACGTAAATTGATACAAGTAGAACGGTATCGAATGTGCTAAACTACTAGCAAACTTTTGCTCAGGAAAATGATGTGCTACTAGATCAATCACTTATGACTCTGGAGTTTGCATCGTTTTCCGATGGGAAAGAAGCGGTGGCAAAAGCAGCTAATGTACTTTTTATGAAGTACTTGAAATCAGGTTCCACCAGCTCATATCAGGGAGAGCAAATCTTCACCGAATCTCAAATGGGGGAGGCACTCAAAACCGTTGGTTTGTGTTACTTGTCTGATCTACTCGGTATTCATTATCACCAGTCTTGCTTGCTATGTTAATTCGACTTTTGGTAATTGATTTCTCTTCAAGTAGGCGGCAACGGGCCAGAACCTGATCTTTTATTAGTATATGGACCTGCCAGGTGCCACTTAGGTTTCCCTGCCTGGAGAATTCGATATACTGAGATTCAGTGAGTATTCTCTTGACCTAAATTCTTCAGAATCAAGGAAAATACCTTGTTGTTTCGTCATCTGCCAAAGGTGATAATTCGGGATTCTGATGAAAGACTTTACAACTTTCTAAATGGTCCATTCTTCTGTATACCACACAGCAAAAGCTAATTCACACTTAGAGAATTTTCAAAATTCTGTCTTGAGTGCTGATTGCCGATGTAGTGTTTGCGTAGATTCCACTTTGTTAAGAGCTGAAAGTTAACAGTAACCGCCATACTTTAGACCCTTTTTTCGTGTGAATAAATCTGCTATAATGCACTGAGTAATGTATTTCTTGTCATTCTCTTTTGCAGACATATGGGACCCTTGAAGTCTATGAAATATGGGTCACTAATTAAGGCAATTTACAAATTCACAATGGTGCAGCAAAACTACGGTAAGTAGTTTAGCATTTGACTTGCACTCCCCGTTTTTCTCAAGTACCAATATGCAAGTTAAAGTTTGGAAAAAGAACGAACCAAAATGTTTTTGATGGTAAAAGAAGAAAGGAAAGGTAAGGCAATGGAGTGGGGCAGGACGGGGGTAGATATTGCCAAATCTACCACCGCTCCACTATTGGCATGCTTTGCTCCCCGCTTTGGTGAGTGTTTAAAATTGATTGTTGCTACCAATTCCATGGATTTTGGATACATCTATAACCACTCCACCCCATCCATTTGATTTTTTAGCTCTTTCTAAAAAAATTTGTGTGCATTTGACAGAGAAAAATTTATAAATATTTCACTTAAATATTTTAAATTTTATTGTATAGGGTAAGCTAATTAATACCAGAAATACTCCATACCCGTCTTAAAAAAAGAAGAAAAAAGTTTTAAAATTCATTGGAGAGTTGGGGTTTTCCCATCCCTGCTACTACTATCTGTAAAGCTCCAAGTTTGTTTCTCTCTGTTCTATCATAATCTGCTTCACAGGTAGTGTTGTTCAAGAACTAACCTAATTGTCCTTTTATTTAATTAATAACTGAGCTATTCAAATCAATCTAATGATATGATTTTGTGTTGATGAAACTGGTAGGAGGTTCTTGCTAATGTTTTTGGCAAATAAATGTGATTAAAAAACAATTTACATAATGGTGAATCTGATCCTGAATTTTTCATATTCCAACAGGCAAATGAGTGGCTGCAATTGAAGATCAATTTCCTGGACAAGTTGAGCCATAAACTATATATTGAATAAGTTTTACTGTTTCAAGTTTGGTCAGCATTAACTTAAACATGATCTATATACAACATAAATAGCTGATAATTTTCTTGATGCAGTAAAGCATTTTCTCCAGAGTTATTTATTTTTTTAAATCATCAGTGTTTGTTAATTACAGTAGAACTTTTATTATTATTATTATTATGGCCCAATCTGGTGATTCTATGTATGGAAAAACTGTGAACTTGAGAAAGATCAAGTGGAAATCAAATGAAACCTTCATTCATGGAGTTCAATAAGGCAAAAAGAAAACTTAATATATGTGACCTAAGATTCTTCCATTTTGGTTTTTCATATTTTATAATTTAGTCTAAACCAACCAGTGAAGAATTAAGTCATCCTTTAATTGTGATATTAGTGTAGAGAAAACTAAAGAAAATCATTGACCATCAATATAAATTCCTTTAACAGAGATTAGGAATAATCAGGAGCAGATCATTTCTCAGTTTAGCACTAATTAGTGACTAAAATATTGCACATATATTTTATCAAACATTCCCTCAACATATGAATTTCCAGCGTTTTTATAGTGATTGCTTTGAGAAAATTATAAAAAGTGTTTTCTTAACGGCATGTAAAAATATATAATAAAAGTGTTGACTCATATTTTTGGTTAAAAATATTTAATGGTGTTTGTATAAATGACTTAATTTGAATGATGTAATTTAATGATCTAAAATGTAAATTACCCTATATTTTTATTAGTATTTAATTTTTTTTCCAGATATAAAAATATTTACTTTATGTTATAAAAAATAAAATTTATTATAAGTTAAATAAATTTATTCAAATCAACTCAGATGGTCCAAAGCGATAGACAAAATCCGCAATAGAACCAAATATCCACCAAATTACAGAGGACGGCAACAAAGCCATCTCTAAAATCACTTGCAAAAGCAATACTACATGCATAAGCAAGATTAAAAAACTTGTACAAAATAATACAAAAATTTTCAAAAGTGAAGGCTTATTAAACAATGTAAAAGAAACAAAAAAAAAAACATATAATACTTAAAACAACACGGGTCCAAATAGACTCATAAAATTATTAATTATTATAAAATATTTTCAAAATAGAAATAGATTAAAAAATCGACAAAAAGCCACCATTCTGAGTATCTATGACCAACCCACTATCCAAGAGAAATTGTTGGTGGTCGGTAGAGGTTTAGCTACAACATGTTCCGTTATCTATCCTTCATAACTTGTTAAGATAGTGAATATATCCCCAAAATGAAGGCGGAGTGAACGAGGAGAACAAAGAAAGAGAGGGTTGGTGAGAGGAAGGGAGACAAAGATGAACAGAAATAACATGAAAGCTAGCACTATCACCGGACAAAACAAGAGAGAAATGAAAAAAAATTAGGATTTTTTTTTTTTTTTGAAAAATTAAGATTTTTAAATTTGTGAATTACACACTCGAACCAAAATTGATTTTAATAATATGATTGGAATTAATTTTTTTATTTTATTGTTGAGACTTATTCATCGAATTTTCTTTTTGTAAGTTAATATTAGATATTAAACACCTCATTAAGTTAACATCATGAATCAATTTGGCTTAATGACGAAAATTTGAACCTTAATCATGGATGTAACTAAGAGCTACTCACGGTTGGCTTCAGCTTCTAAAAGGCATGATAAATAAACATAAATGATCTTAAGTGTCGATAGGCCCAATACCATTACCATCATACAGTCTGTTGTAGCTTCTTGGAATGTTTTTTCACAGCGGTCCTGTTTGGCAATTAGCTAATAGTTAATTGCTGATTGCAGTGACTGTTTTGACCAATTGATTCTATTAATAATTTGATCAATTAGTTCTATTAAATGTTTATTTAAAAGTGTTTGGTAAAACTTAGTTGATAGTTGAAAGTTGATATGTGTAAAATGATAAATAAATGCATGACAAATTTTATTGTTAAATATTTATTTATTTATAATACTTTAGTCTTTATTAGTTTTTTTTACCCTAATAATACTAAAAAAATAATTAAATACCAAAAATGATATTCCCATGATATTATTTATCAAAATGGTATGAAATAAACAGTGTCGAGGGGTGGTGCCTCACAAGGTGGCGGCACCACCCATTTTTTTCTGAACCCATAATTTTTTTTAAAAAAATAATATGTAAATGGTGGAGGGGTCTTATACAACGACATCGATATGATTCAACTAGTTAAACAATATCAAAATGTGAGTTTTATACGAGTTAAAAAAATAATTTTTTAATCGATGAAAGGTAGTTCATTGGCGGCACCACTTTAGAAATCAGAAAAGAGACCCCCAAACCCCATTTTCATTCCCCTCCCCTCCCCTTATTCCTATATAAAACAAGTTGGGACGGGGACCAATTATTGTTTGAGAAAGGAAAAAAAGAAGAAGTTGTTGAGGTTGAAGAGAAGAGGAGACAGAAGGTGTGTTTAGGGTTTTAATTTTTTTTTGTAGTATTATTTATTTGTATGTTTGTCACTTAATTAGTATAAAAAACTAAATAAATACTGAAATGGTATATTTGAGAATTTTTTTTGTATTGTATGCTTCTTACTTAATTATTATATAAAAACTAATTAAATACTGAAATGGTATGTTTGAGCTTTTCAGGTTTTTTTTTTTAATTTTTACTTGTTTGAGTTTTGCAGCATTAATTTTTATGTATTTTAAATATTTTTTGTGTTGAAAACTTATTGTGTGATGTTATTTGAATGCATTATAGTTATATATTGAAAGGAATATATTTAGAGATATATTGTTTGAGATATATGTTATTTGATGTTATTTTTTTGTGTATAATAAAATAATAATTTTGATTTATATAATAATAATATTTTTTTTTGTGAAAAAAATAATTTAGTATTTTTGAGAGAAAAGTTTGAGTTGGAAGGAACTATCGGTAAGCAGGTATGTGTTTATATATTATTTTGTAATATTAATTTTGAAATTTTGATTTATATATGTACACCTACATGCTTTGCATTTGTAATTAATTTATTATTATTATTAATATAAAAAAGTTGTTTCAGAATAAAAAAAATTAAGTTCTTTGTTAAAAAAAAAAACAAACTATATATATACATGCATGCTCTTGTATGCATTTTTTTGATATATTATATTTATATATTCGTTGTTATTCAGTGGAAATGTTTTTTTTTATGTAATTAGAGATTTTAACTAATTTTATGTTCGTTGTTAAATTACAAATAAATTATAAACGGTAGAAAATATTTTTCGTTATTTGTATATTGTTTATTTGTTTAGTTGATGATTAAATTTTATTTTTGAAACTGCAGATATCCAAATGGGTTCTTTGATTAAAGAAGACAATCACACAACAAATATGATTAATGAGCCGGTAAAAAAATTGTTATTTATTATTCACGGGTCCCCTTATAAAGTTGCATGTCATTTTTTATTTAATTAGGAGATTTTAACTAATGCAGTGTTTTAATATGGTTAATGTGAGTACCGCGTATTGAGGGTCCATGTCAAAGGTTTGCGCTATCGGTCGGGTGAACGTATTATGCTATACTTGGAGGAATCCAAATTCGGATCAGTAGCATTGATCCGCATGTTCAATTTGAGAGTCGACTTGATATTCGCTTTGGTTGAGCGGTGGCGCCCGAAGACCCACACATTTCATTTACCGTGTGGGGAGTGCACCATCACTCTAGAAGATGTTGAACTGCAACTCGAGCTCCCAATCGAAGGTAGTGCGGTCACGGGTATGAGTAAAGTGTCCAAACCGGCGACGCTTTGCTATCACTTACTAGGATGCTCGTCTGATGATGCTGGAGATAATTTTACTAGTTTGAGATTTTCATGGTTGAATGCAAATTTCAAAACTTTACCAAGTAGTGCCACTGAGTGGGAGATGATGCGTGCAACTCGAGCATATATCATGCATATAATAGAAGGTGTACTCATGCCAGATGCAAATAAAAATAAGGTCCACTTGATGTACCTGCCCCTGTTATCTAATTTGACGCTCACCCGTTCGTACAGTTGTGGCTCAACAATATTAGTAACACTGTATCATGAGCTTTGTCGGGCGACAAAGCACGCAACACAAGACATAGGTGGGTGCTTGATATTGTTGCAGTCCTAGGCACTGTACAAGATGCCATTTTTGGCATTGGTTAGTCACCAAACACATGTCTTTCCATTTGTAAATAGGTAATAAAATTGTAGCATTACATCAAGAATTTTGTTTTGTTTTATGAAAATTTGTTCTAATAAGTTTAATTTTGTTGTAGATGGTATATTGTCCGGGTATCTTGATGTCTTATACGCTTGCGATTTACCGACAGATGATTAAAACACACGCCGAGGAAGGGGTAATTTTTCCTAATATTCATGTCACGTAATTATTTTATTTATGTTATTTGACTCGTGTTACTATAACCATGTTATTAATTGTGCAGTTCGTCTAGATGTCATATTTCTCCCCAAACATTGCGACTGTTATTCCTCCATCTGCTTGCATCCACTCACACTTGTGGTGCATTAACGCACCCTTGTTGAATTTCTCAATAGTAAAGTGGTACAACAGGGATCGAGTTCTACGACAGTTCGGGTGCAAACAAGATGATCTGAATGTTCTACAGAATTTTGACAATGTCCATGGAATTAACAAAAGGGAGAAAGAATAAAAGAATTGGGTATTAGAGCATCAACAATATCTTACATTGTGGAATGCCTGAATGAAGCAAAGACCTCAAATGGATTTTGATATTAATTTTGAGTACCAACTTTGGTACATCGAGAATGGAAAACCGTTTTTATATGATGGGTAATTGATGGTAGTCCCTCCACACATTCACTGACGAGGGCACCAACACCATCGACTAGGTCATCCGCCTCTTGCACTGCAACCCGAGCCCAAACCTAAGCGGTCTTATACACAGTCTGGGGGTAGTTCTTATCATTCGAATTTGGGGGTAGATAATTATTTTTCGGGGTCGTCTGGCCACGCGTTTGGGTCAGAGATTCTCTATAATAGCCCGAATTTCAGTGATGTCGAAAATTGTGGTTCGAGGCCACTAAATCCGAAAAATGAGCTCGTAAATTTTGTTATTTAATATTTATGAGTTAAATGTGGTTTTTAAAAGATTTTTGAATTAGTAAATTTGTGTTTATAAAAATTTATTAGGTCAATTAATTGAGAAAAAGAGATATCGAGACCTCGGTGTTATAAACCGAGCCATAAATATTTTTATAAATATTTACGAAGTTTCAATATGGTATCATTAAAGTTTCGTCAGAAAATTTTAATGTTTCGGTAGTTAATTAATTAAAAAGGACTAAATTAGAAAAGGTGCAAAAATTGTTAAAGTGATTAAATAGCCTAATAGTAAATAAAGGAGGACTAAAAGGGCCAATAGACCATCTTAACTGGCTGAGGCGGCATAACGTGAAAAAAAATTAAAGATATTCATGTGATTATGGACAAAATTGGAATTAAAATAAAGTTTATATGGCCAAATGTTATTTTAATAGTTTCTAGACATTTTCTTCATCAATTTTCTATAAAAAACATCCATTAAAGAGAGTTTGAGCTGGTATTTCATATTTTAGCTTCAAGTAAGTTCAATTCTTACTTTTTCTTTGAAATTTTTATGTTTTTGGACTTTTACAATTAGGTCCAACTTGTTATTTCATTAGTTTTTTTATTTTGTTGGAAGTTTTGGAAGATACCATTGATAATTTCATATGATTTTAGTTATTTGGTGATGAAATTGAGATGTTAATGGATATGTAAAGGTACTTTATTAAAGAATTTTGAGTGAAATCATGATTTAGGGATAAAATTGTAAAGTTGTTGAATTTATGGAAAATTTTAAAATTTCATGGAATTCAAGGGCTTCTATTGTTATATATGAAAATATTTAGGCTTGGAACAAGGAATAAATTGCATGAATTTCAAAATCGTCATTTATTAAAAGTTTAGGGGCAAAATGGTAATTTTGCCTAAAATGTAAATTGTATTAAATTGAGTACGAATTGCATTAAATTGATGTTAAATTTACTCGTATAGATCCGGGTAGTTCGAATATGGAGTTAGAGCGAGGAAAGGAGAAAATGTCGAATTAATAGATTTTATGTACATGAACAACTATCGAGGTAAGTTCGTGTAACTTAACTATGTATGTTAATATGCTTAAATTGAATTGTATGAATGTGATGGTATATATATATTTGTGTGTGTGTGATTATATATAAATCATATATATATTATGAAATTAAAGATGTTCAATAAAGCCCAATAAATGATAATATCCCATAAATGGTAAGTCCCGGTTGAATAATGATTATCAATGGATAGTGGTGATTTCCCTATATGAAATGAGGTTCTGCATGTATTGCAAAAAGGATTTAGCTCGGACGAGTAATCCATTGATCTCATTATGGAAAGGATTTATCCTGGACGGGTAATCCGAAATGGGTCTCTCAAGCATATGTTTCAAGTAGGATTTAGCCTGGACTGGTAATCCGACAAAGCCCTTAGAGTATATGCATTACAGATAGAATTTAGCCTGGACTGGTAATTCTGCTGTATAATATGTGGCTCGAGAGTGTACCTAAAAGGTACTACTAATATGAATTGACAGATTATGATTTATACACTATGAGTGTACTACATGAGAATCCATCGATAATTTAAATAAATTCAACGGGCAAAGTTCTAATATGAGCAAATATGAAATTGAGATAAATGGTTATAGATTGAGACATGATATGTGGAAATATGAAAATATGTTACATGAAATGAAATATGGAAGTGTGAGATGTTTATATATGAACATGGAATGGTTTGATGAATATATATTCATCTATGAGAATAGATTAGTACACCTTGAGTGTACTACCCGAGTGATTATCAATAGAGCAATTGATTATTGAGTAAAGTCCTGACATGAAATATATCAGAACTCGAGATGAATTAATATAAAATATATCTGAAATACATGAAAATAATTTGTATATATGTTATGTGAATACATGTTGTGGAAAAACATGTGTGTATGAGAATCCAAATATTGATGAATTCATATATGTGTTTCTTGAAGTTTATATGAAATATGTGACTAACAAGGGTGATGAGAATGTGTGATAGGGCTTGTGAGATTAAATGGTTTGATTATGCCCCTTTATATTTATTTTGATGATGAATGGATGGTAAGTTTATTACTAAGTTATACGGACTTACTAAGCATTATATGCTTACTCCGTTTTATTTTTCCCTGTCTTATAGTAAATAGGAATGCTCGCTGGATTGGAAGCTTGGCGGAGATCATTCACACTATCCAACAGTTCATTCAATGTATAAGGTAAAACAATTATGGTTATAATGACATGTATAGGCTAATTCGACTAAATCTTGTCTTGTAAATTGTGGTTTGAAATCTAGCCCTTGGAATGGCTAGTGATGATTGGTTTGGTATATTTATGAAATTATGATATGGTGATTATGTATGTGTTAGCATAGTCTGATTTTGAAAATTTACCAAAAATTGTGGAAATCGAATTAGAGGTTGAATAAAATATGAAATTAAATTTTATTGAGTCTAGTTTTTCATAGAAGAAACGGTGTAAGAAATGGAGTTATAAATTATGAGATATAATAAATTTTGTGAGATAAGGTCAGAATGATTTTGGGTTCCCTGTTCTGACTTTGGAAAATCATCGAAAATTGAAAAAAAATAATTAGGGGTTCAAATTTATATTATTAAATTCTTAATGAGTCTATTTTCAATAGAAGCAAACGAAAGCATCGTCCAAACCCCATACTAAGATATACTGTCAAACAGCAAAATAGAGGTAAATTTGAAGATTTTACTGTACTTATTGGGTAAACCATAAATTCTGAAAATTTTATGGTAGAAATATATTTGAGTCTAGTTTCGGAAAAATCAAACGGATCTTAATTTAGAATTCTGTAGCTCACGATATAAATAATTTAGTGACTATGACTCAAGTGGACAATTTTGCTATAAACAGTAATTTACTCAAATTATCTGAAAATGTTCTGTAATTACTGGTAATGCTCCGTAACCCTATTCCGGTAACGGATATGGGTTGGGGTGTTACATTCTCGATTCTAGTTCTGATCATCTGGACCTGAGATCACCAATGATGTTTGATATCTTCAGCCCATTATCACCCTAGTACTCCACCCCTCCTAGGAAAACCTTTGGGACATTTGATTTTTCGAGTATGTTTAGCACACCCCAAGTTTCGTCGATGAATGTTGTGAACGATGTGTCGGGTGAGGGTAACAATGACCGTCGCGAGCACCCTCAACGCCATCGTCGGGCACCACAACAGTTTACCCCACGGACAACACCGTCAAACCATCAATTTTAGCACGCGTCACATTATCTTTATTACATGTGTTTTATAATCGTAATTCAAATTTTCAAGTTTGTATAATATATAGCTCAGATATTTTCTCTGTATTCCAATGTAATATTCATTGAAGTGCAATCTTTTTATTTTATAGTTAAACATGTTTAAGCAATATCAAAATTCCATCATAATCAAATAAATTTTAATAAAACTAAAAGTATACACAAATTGTAAAATGAAATATTACTTCAATTGATAACAACATTTCACATACATTTGAACATGGAGTACATTAATTCATATTCCACTCGATTAAGACGGTTGTCCAATGTGGCAGGTTCGATGCGGGCATTTAGTTCGATTATGAACAACTGTTCTACACAGACCATAAAGTTTGGGGGTCAGTTTTCTCCCTCATATCATTTCACCATGGATCCTGGTTACGTGCGGGCGACCTTTCGACTTCCTACGTAACCCCTTGTTTGGGACAAGCTCGAAAGTCGGCGAAGGCACTTTCTATGTAGACAAATTACGCAAGATGGGGAACTCGTTTCCCCAAATATGTAATGTTCATTCCAGAGTGTACATATCATCGATATATTGTTTAACATTGATCGAGACACTAGCACAAGCTGCAACGACGTGCGTACAAAGGTAACAAAGTGTCTATAACTTCCCATAATTGCACTTTTTGTTTCGGAAATATACTCCGTAGGACCTAGGTGGGATGTTGGGTCGACGATCGATGAACTCCGTAACTCGAAAAATTTCTATTTGTCGAGAATATATTTCTACATTCATCAACCTCGCTCTTTTCCGGTTAACATCTATTCCTTTCCTAACCTTCTCCACAAACACGTGTCCTGCCTCCATCTGGTTTACTTGTTTCGGCCCCATTCTTGGCATCAAGGTTGCTAGCCTGTAGAACGTAACTAAGAAAAATAATGAAATAGGAAGATATCGTGTTTGCTTCAAGATGGAGTTAACTGCCTCTGCCAAGTTGGTGGTCAAATTACCATATTGAGACTCGTCATCGAAACTCTGAGCTCATTGCCACGGGTCCATGGTACCCAACCACTCTCAGAAAGAAGTATTTGTTTCATCGTACATATCGCCCTCAAGTCTGGTCAAGTTTTGCCTAAAACGGTGTTGTTTTAGCTCATACGCTGCATATGTATTCCGAAAAGACATGTTACCTTTTCGAATTAATTTGTGGAAGTATTAAGAATATTTAAAAAATATGTTGAAACTGAAATTTACCCATGTTCACTACTTGTTTCTGCCAGTCTGCATTCTTGTAATCTCGATGGAAGTTGGCGGCGATGTGCCGGATGCAGTAAATGAATCTCCACGGAACATCGAAAACACCTAATCGCGACAATTAGTCCTATCGATCTATCAGATATGATGCAAATATTGTCGTCTCTAACAACATACATCCGTAAGTTCGTCAGGAAGAATTCTCATGATTCCATGTTCTCCAACTCCACAATGGCAAATACGCAATATTATTTGGTTACGAATTTTTGGCCCAGAAACAACTTTTCACGTTTGGGATCTGTAACAGCCCGATTTTGACCCTAATCGGAACGGTGGTTTCGGGACCACGAATCCGACTCGGAAAAATATTTTGATATTACTTTATATGTTTAATATGTGTGAATTAGTGTGTGTAAAATTTTCGTGTTAAAATTTGATCGTTTTGGTGTTTAATTGTGAAAAAAAGGGCTTAATCGCATAAAAAGAAAATTTGGTGGTTAATTGTGTAAGTATTAAATTGATGATGGTTTTATAAATTAAAGTATTGGTAGGATAATTTAGCCATAATTGAGCTTAGTGGCCGGCCAAATTTGCATGAAATAGTGAGTGGAAATTCTTTTATTATATTTTTATGATATAATAATATAATAATAAAACATACTAAAGTGGATGAACATCTTTTCTTCTCATCCATTTTTCTCAATTGCCGAAACTAGAGAAGAAAAGAAAGAGCTTAAGCTTTGAAACTTTCGGCCTTTGCATGATCAATTAAGGTATGAATTTGAGTTCGGTTTTTGATAATTTTTACGTTTTTAAAATCGTTGCTTTGAATACTAGCTAGCCCAAGCTTGAATTTTTGAATTTGATGATGTATTCATGAAATGCCATTGTTGATAGCTTGATGAAATTGATGTTTAGTGATGGAAAATAAATATAGAATGATAGATTGTTAAGTTTAATTAAGACATTTTTGGTAAAAATATTTAAAAGGGATTAAATTGTGAAATTTATAAATTGAGCGGTCAAAATGTGAAATAAATGAAATATATGAGCTTGTATTAAAGCTATGAAAATTCGGCCCTTAAGAAGTTTAGTCCAATTTTGAGTATTTTGTGTTTTGTGCAATATGGACTAAATTGTAAAAATGGTAAATGTCAGGGGTAAAATAGTAATTTTCCCATTTATGTGTTTTTGGATTAAATTGAATGAGAAAAATGTTGAATGAGCTTAATTTGAAATTATTTAGATCAAGAACAAAAAGAATCGGGATTGGATCGGGGAAAAGCGAAGTTGAACGAATAGCCGAGAAACCTAATTCGTTGATTTCCGAGGTAAGTTTTTAAGCAATTGAGTTGAATTAAATTTTATTCAAAAGGGTTATATATAATTTTTAATAGAGTTAAATATGTGCTATGGTATAATGCCGAATGTGTGATATTTGAATTAAAAGTAAAGGTAGCCGAATGTGATACATAGATGTTAATGAAATAGCCATGTGTGACATGAATTTGAAATATGAACATAGCCAATTGTGAGATATATTTATATGTCAATAGATAGCCGAATGTGATGTTGATTTGGTGAGGAAATAAGGTAATTTGTATATACATGTATAAATGAGGAATTTAATATCCGAGTACTAAGTGTACGAAATCGGATAATAAGCACTAAGGCTCCGTTTGTTTGCCAGTAAAATGTTTTCCGGAAAATGATTTCTGGAAAATGATTTACTTTTCTGGAAAATGGTTTACTGAAAATATTTTCTGGTGTTTGGATGAATCATGTAAAATATTTTCATTGTTTAAGTGATTTCACAAAAATTTTTTTAAAAGTCATTTTTACATATATTAATAAATTTTATATACATATTAATAAATTTTTATATTTTAAATTGTTTTTACATATATTGGAATGATTTATTTATAAATAAATAAATCAAATTAAATATATAATAACACTCAATTATTAAGCTAACCAGAAGGAAAAATGGGTTCTCAGATTTAAAAGTATTACGAACTCTCTCAAGAGCCTTATACTTTTCTTGTGTCTTCAACTGTCGAATTATATGATGACTTGTTCTTTTATAACCTTTTATCCCATTGCACACTGTTTTTGGTTTTGATAGTTGAATTAAAAATATCGAATCTTCATTATTGTCAATGTGACATGCAATGAAATCTTTAGTCTAAAGCAGGAAGTGAAGTGTAGACAAAAACATAATGATGAAGCTTTCTTAAATCGTTTCCAATTTCAACAGAAAGATTAGATCATTTACAAAAAAGGAGTTCATGCACTTCCATGATCAAACTATTTTTTTCTTACCATCCAAGCAAAGGAGAGACTGGTAAAAACATGATCATACATACAACCCATGGTTGCCATTTCAACAATTTGATACAAAAGAGTGGTAGAGAAATTACAAATGATGGTATGCTACTACTTTTTAACCTACATTTGCTCACTTGTTTCTTTACTATTATTTCCATCTCCAACCTTGCAAATAATCTTTAAGTTAATGACATTACCAGTATTGGGAATGTGCTGAAACAAGAGAATATCTCCAAGTTCTAGCTTGTTTTCTTACACAAACTGTGACCATCCTGCACCTAGACGAACTTGTGATTTTGCATCCACTATGGTGTTTAACAGCCACTTCCTACCCTCTCGAGTTCTTTATCATGGTGCTCGGTTTCTCTGCCAAGCCCATTTCTTTGGCAAAACTGGTTGGAACAACCTGAAATTTAAGAGAACATATATAATGAAGTTGAAAAAGAAAACATCATTGAATTGAGAATTAAAATCAAGTGGTTGTTCTTACAGTGAGTACTTCTTGTATTCCTTCAAAACCATTACAAATGAAGCCTTCTTTGGGGTCAACTCGATACAATCTCATCATTTCCAATGCTTACACCTAAACAACCATGGATGATTGAAATGAATTGATGAAAAGGTATAAAAATGAAAATCCAAGTGTTTACATATGAAATATAAGTTAAAAGACCTTATGACTACCTTCTAAATAATCATGAAATAAATCACTGAAAATAAACCACCTGAAAAAGTATCAAGAACTTAAATGAATAAATTGTTTCATTCTCGCTATCATATAAGAGAAATCTAATCAAAAGAAAGGAGATACACGCTTATAATATACAAACGATATTGGCAAATCGATGGCGTTATAAAATATAAAGCAACATGCACAAAAAGAAGTTCGTTTCAAAACAAATCAATGTTGATGATTAAATATTCTAATTAATCGAAAAGCTCCAAAGAACATAGAACATTTATATCAGATTAGCAAAGGCTACTAATAAGCAAGTAACAAGATATCGATTAGGGAAATGGTGAAAATACTAACCACGAGAGAAATACGAGGAGTTTATATATCCAACCATTATTAGCAAAGAAGTAAAATGTAACATGTATATACAAGCTCAAGACAAAATAATTTCAAAACACCAACAGTGTTTATATATATATAATCTCAAAACATAAAAAACATCATTAATGCATCAACATACATATGCCATAAGAATGGAACAAAAATAAGGCCATTGTTCTTCACCGAGTTTTACTCAAATCCAAAATCAATCGAAGTTTCAAAATTCAACAAAATTATAAACGACCAACTAACCTCGCAATTGCCAAAGACAAAAATTATGAATTATGATCAAGCTCAACTCTAACATGTTAAACAAAAGAAGGGAGGGGGAAGAAAACCGATATAAGAAACCAAACCTTTTGGGGGGAAAAGGCAAAACAGGAAAATGCAACGAAGTTTCTTTAGAAACAACAAACAAGCACAGTCATACACTCACAAATCATTATTTTAAGGCTCCACTGTCAAAACAAGCACACCAACGGAGAGCAAGGGAACGGTTAGCGGCGACGGCGGGGGAGAAGAAGGTTTGGGATTGAGAGGAAAAGAGAAGTGTTGGTGAATGCAAAGGCTTTGATTAGAGAAGGGTCGTCCGGGAGACGGACGTTAGGGATCTTGAGGGTGGAGATGGTCGCGAGATCTTTGAAAGAATGGCTACACGCTACATCAATGGCGCCTAGAAGAGGAGCAACGGTGAACCTTAAATCTTCTAGTGAAATTTGCGACCCTTCGATGAAGAGGTTCGAAATCAAGTGACCAAACGAACAAAGAAGAAACCCCTAACACATCCAAATTCAAAAATTTGCGAAACCCACACATTCACTACAAACCAAACTCAAGCGAGAATACAAATATGCAGAAAACCCCTAAATCCTAGAGCTTGCAATCAAGAATGTGAGTAGAAATTTACCTTCGATGAATCAGCAGAGAAGACGAGGCGAGAGATGATGAACCAAAGAGAGAAGATGAGGCGAGACCAGCAGAGAAGATGAATTCTTGCTTAGGGTGAAGAGAGTGAAGAGAAGAGTCAGGGAAAATGTCTTACCGCTTAGAAATTGGTAAGACGTTTTCCTGAAATTATGAAGTGATTTTACCTGTGTTTTGGAAAATGTTTTCCTTAGGAATTCATTTTCCAGCCAAACAAACACTGTAAAATAGGGAAAATATTTTCCGGAAAATATTTTCCCTATCAAACGGAGCCTTAGTGTGCGAATTTAACATCCGAGTACTAAGTGTACGAAATCGGATAATAAGCACTAAGTGTGCGAATTTAACATCCGAGTACTAAGTGTACAAAATCGGATAATAAGCACTAAGTGAGCGAATTTAACATCCGAGTACTAAGTGTACGAAATCGGATAATAAGAACTATGTGTGCGAATTTAATTTCCAAGCACTAAGTTTGCGAAATCGGACAAAGGATCTAAATTGCATGATTTGAACTTCAAAACACATTTGGTACAAAGGAATTTCGATTGATGAATATGGAAGGTGTGAGTGTAAATACCATCTTAATGGTTGAATTCGGTAAGTTCTCGATACTATGAGAGGTTATTATTCGAATGGTAAGTATAAAGTTCATAAGTAGTATATGCATATAAACCGATTGTTAAATGTATGTTTGTTCGGATTTTGGAACTATGAAAGGTGATAGATTGGTATGTTTTCGTACTTGGGTGATGAATGGATTTAAGACTTATGAGAAGTCTATGTTTAAATGTTTGGATATTCGGATTAAGGGTTAATAAATGTGTAAATTTCTATTATAATGCATTTTGGCTTGTTATGTAATTGCTTAAAACTTACTAAGCTATGATAGCTTACTCTGTGTGTGTTTTATTTGTATGGTTTTATAGATTTTGAAGTTTAGCTACGAGCTCGGGGATCATCGTCAAAGTCTATCACACTATCGACTCATTTTGGTATTTTATAAACTGAATTTTTGAAACTATGAACATATATGGCATGTATAGGCTAGTAATATTATGTTTGGTTTTGAAGCTGTATATATTTGTATAAGCCATGCGAAAATGGCTTGTCCATCTTGTTAATCTTGGAATTTATATTTTGGCTTGATGATTATGTTTGGTTGTGGTTTTGGTTGATTTGGTTTTGGTATATATAAGTATGGTTAATGTATAGAGTTTAAATGAAATGGAGTAAAGATGTTATAAACTTGTTAACCATATTTTGCAATGAAACAGTTTTTGGTTAGCAGCAGTGACATGATTTTGAAAAATCACCAAAAATAGGAGAAATTAAATTAGAAAGTGAATAAGCTATATAATTAAATATTATTGTGTCTATTTTTATATTAAAGAAACAGAGTAGGCAAAGGAATTTTATATTATGAGATATTTAAATTTTAGTGAGACTGATTCTGAAAGACTTCGTGATCCCCTATTCTGTCTTGGAAAAATTATTAAAAAATGTAAAAAAAAAATAATGGAGCATAGTTTATATGCTTAGAATCCTTAATGAGTCTATCTTTTATTGGAATAAACAAAAACATTAATTGAATTTTTTAAAATGAAATAACTGAGTTTTTGTAAAGATAGGTCAGAACCATCGAACAGTGAAATAGGGGAAACTTTAATGAATAAACTGTACTAATTGGCCACAAGAAAAATTCTGGAAAAATTATAGTAAGAAGATATATTAGTCTAGTTTCAAGGAAAATTTACGGATCTAAATTTTGAGTTTCGTAACTCGAGTTATAGTTAATTTAGTCAACATGACGCAGATGGACAGTTTCAATTTTTATGCCCCGAATTAGTAGTTAAGTTTAGTAATGCCTCGAGCTCGACTCCGGCAACGGTCTCGGGTAAGGGGTGTTACAGGATCTGTGGTCAATTGGTGAGTAGGTAGTATATCGGGATACTTAGGGAACTCAGATGCATTGGGATCTACGATCGACATGTGAGCCCCAGGATTATTGTGTATGACAATGCCTTGACTCGGGTTCCAGACTGAATATGCGTAAACATTTTCATCGTCATTCACGCCTTCATCGTCGATATCATTCGAGACCTCATCTAGATCGGAATCACTATAATCTTCAACCTCGTGATCAGAAGGACCATTATTATCATATTCATCTTCACCGTTCGCATCGATCTCAATCATCACCAGATGTATTTGTAAACGAGGACCTGGGTTAAGGTTCTCAAACACAAGTGGAGCAGTCGAACCCACGTACAAACGATCACCTATCAATAGACGCTCTTGGAACCTCCGTACACATATCTTGAACTCTATGTTGTTCACTTAATGGAGTGAAATCTTCAGCTAGCTCCACATCAGCTAACTTAACAAATAATTGAATCGATTCAGTATGACCACTCTGATTCTGGCAATAAAGTGCAACCATTGTCTCCACATCTTCATCATCTACAAGTTTCATCTCGGTGAATTTGATGAGATTTGACGAAACTGAGAATTTGTAGAATAGTTTCAAGATCCTCCTCTCACAACGTTTAACAATTTTTGCACTAATCCTTTCTTTCATATCATCAACCAACACATTTCTGTTAAATCTCATTACTATTTGTTGGCGACATTCAAATATACAGCCAATTGTTGTTAAAATTACTTTATCGGAATAAACACATACGAAGAATTAATTATCAATCTTCAATACTAAATTTATAAAAATAATTAAACATAATTAAATTTCTCAATAATTATTTGAAAAACAAAATATAATATCAAAAATTGATCACTGTACAAACCTTACAAATCTTTTTGACTTTTCTTATTTGTTTTTTCCTCTTCAACAAAAAATTTTCATTTACTTTCTTCTTATCTGTTAGCTACTACAACCATTTAACAAAACACAAAAATTACTACAACAATTCAAGAAAACACATAAATTGTTACAATCATTCAACTCAAATATATAATGGTCTGATGCCGCCTGATAGTGTCCCTCCTTCTACTGGTGCTGCCTGACAGCCTCCCTTCTCCTATTGGTGTCGCCTGACATGTGCCCTCCAACCTTGGTGCCGCCAGTGAGTGCCCCTCCACCCGTTTTTACCCGTAGAAACCCGTATTAGAAACCCATATTTTGCCTGGTATAAGTGTATGATACCGGTGTCACCGTATATGACCCCTCCACCATTTGAATATTATTTTTTTAAATAAATTATATGCTAATGATGGCTATATGATTGGGCAAAAAAATGGGTGGTGCAGCCACCTTGTCAGGCACCACCCCTCGGCATTATTCATTTCATACCATCTTGGTATTTAATTATTTTTTTAATATTATTAGGGTAAAAAAGTTGTCTTTATTGAAATAAAACACTAATGCCAAAGAATTAAAACATCTATTATGTAAATTAATTAGTGAATATTTTTTAAATTTTAAATAAACATATTTTTTAAGTTCCTTATTTGTAAATACTAACCTTGTAAAAATTGATAAATATTAATAGTGTATTAATATAACTGTAAACTATATTCTTAGTAATAATTATGCAATGTTCTTAGTATGTAAATTAATGATAATTATGTCACACTCTAAATAAATTTGTCAAGTAGCATATATCAATTAATATAAAGTTACATAAGAAATTATTTTACACAAGTAAATTAAAAACAAATTAAGAGTACATGAATATTCAAGAAATATATACATGTGGCAAAGAGAGTAATTTTTTAGTAAATATGATCAGATATGTCATCTCACATATCTCATTTTCAATTAGCTAAGGAGGTCAACCTCTTTCAAACATACAACATGGATTCTGGCAATGCAATGGAATTGCGCTTTCATGCGGATCCGAATGAATCATCTTTTTCACTAGAGGTAAATCTTTGCCCGCTAGGCAAGAGGATAGCTAAGTTACAAATTCTGTTTCGATAGGACATGTATTTCTATTACTATGAAATTCATAAATAAAATAATTAATCATGGGGTTACTATTATCTTATTTATAATGAAGAATCTTATATGTGTTCCTAAAAAAGAAAAGAATTTTGTCAAAATTTAGGGGTAAAAAAATGGAGATTTTAATTTCAAGATTTGACTACCAATCTTTCATTGATGCTCGAATCAATAAAAAATAAAAAGTCTAAAACTCTATTAAGGAAACACCCATCATAAAACAAACCTACTAAATCAGATTTACAACATAATTATTATTAAACCAAAGAACACAAAACAACGACACCACAAAAGTAAAACAGTCACCGGAAAGTTCATTACACGGCAGCGACACCACCACCGGAGGTTTGCTGCTGAATCCAAACAATATCACCTTGTCGAAAAACATGGCAATAAGAGCTCCCTTTCTCGACACCCAACATTCGAAACACCAAATGATCGGAGCTCAAATTCTTGGAATCCAAATGACAAACGACGACAGCCTCCACTTCGTCCTCACTGCCGTCGCCGACAAGCCGGAGTTTAAAAGCTCTGGTTTCATAGTTTAAATCCGTATGGCAAAAATAAACGGCATAAAAAAAGGGGAACGGATGGCAAGGCACTTTCTTCACCGAAACAATCTCTACCGGAGGTTCCAAAACGGTGTAGTTCTGGAACACCGGAGTCGTTAACGTCGGGTGGGTCGTGGTGATGAACTTGAAATCAACGTCGGGTCCGAAAGCTTTTTTAACGAAACCGAGCATGGAGTCCAAAGAGGTGGCGCAGATTTTGGTGGTTTCGCCATTGATGGAATCGCATGAGTATAAAGTACCCAAAAAGGCTTTACCTTTTGGGGAAGACGGTGGGACCTTGAAGAGGTTGAACATGGCGGCGGGTTTTATGAAAGGGATGATATTTTGGTATTTTGGGGGCAAAAAGAAAGGTGGGTACAGTGAGAGGTTTCTGATGGGGAAGAAGATGGGGAGTTTTTGACCAACGTGAAAATTAAGGAGTTCATCCATGGTGAATAACCCAACCTCTGCGCTTTTAATGTGATGGGAAATTTTCGTTTCATTTTCCAGGAAAATTTCGTCCTTCACTGCATATCCCCAGCGGCCATGCTGTATGTATGCACACATTTAAAGAGACCATAGCGTTAGTTTCTGAAGTACAATTAAATTGACCAAAAGAAGAAGAAGAAGATAAATTACCATTAAAATCAATATACATAACAGGACTGGATGAGTGTATCGAAGAACCATCTTTTTCTTTTCTTTTGTGAATTCTCCCCTCCTACAAACTTCTGTTGATATTAAGGCTGAATTTTACTTGGATGGCGGGTGCGTGCTTGTATAATTGTATTGGTGTTGAAAAAGGTTTTTCTTTCTCCTAGTATTACTTTTATTCCTTTATTTGAAAAATAAGTATGCTTTTTCTTAGTTTATTTTAATATTTCAACTAATTAAGTTAATTTCAGTGTGTGAACTTGATTTTATCACCACCTAAAAATTAAAATATATGAATCAAAGTGGCATAACACAATCTTAAAACAATCTCAAATGTCATGTCATCAAAATTTTGTATTTGTCAAGTTGAAGGATAAAAAAGGACTTAGTTATCAAGTTTATGTATCGGAATGGACAAAAAAATATAAATACCGAAATGGACCTTTCACGGGCTGCAAATCAAAGTTCGTGGCGAATGTACGCAAACCGTCCCATGGAGATCAACTGATCAAATGTGACTCATTTAATCCACTTAAACTGACCCAATTCGTGGAACATAAAGAGAAACCCATCTACTTGAAATCTTGGTGGTCCAATTAAACACTCCAACTAAACTAAAGTTACCATGGTGAATATTGTAAATCCTAAGGGATAAGATTGTATAGAGTTTAAATCCCTTAGGACTCTCATCTTGTAGATAAATTTTAATCTTAACCCTCGAAGTAATTTAAACTATATCATTGGATTTAGGAGAGCTCAACTATAAATAGAGGCCTTCCCCCCTCTCATTTGTAATCATCTATTGTATTACATTCAAAGTTATTACATATATTTGAGAGCATTTACTCAAACACTTGGTGTACTATTATTTTCTTATGGCTTTTCTATTCGATTCGAGTTCCTTTATCTTTTGAGTTTGCTTCCACTTTATTTTGCTACCTTAGAGAGTTTCCCTTGTGAATTCTCATTTTTCAAGAGTTAGGCTAACTTAGGCAAATTTGAAACAAAGAAATCGCCTAAGGTCGAGTGGTTTGCTAGACTAAAGTTCTAGCCCTGTGATAGGTTGTAATGCCCCAACTTCTCTTATATCTGCTTCTGTTAAATTTTGACACAACTGTGTATCTGCTTCAATGGTTAAGTGTTCTGGGTGTGTGTGAGAGGTCCCAAGTTCAAGCCTTACATTTGGCAAATTTTGGTTTTTCTGACTTAAGCCCTATTTTTGCTTAGTGGGCTTATATTTAATTAATTGTAGAACCATATCAGAATGAGCCTGCTAGTTCGAGTGGTAAAGGAGTCTGTATGTTGTGTAGAAGTCATGTGTTCGAATCCCTGCGCGAGCGATGGAGTTTATTTTTGATCGTGTGACTGAAGGAGTTCCGATTGTATTGAAAGACTGAGAGTGGGTGGTTAGGATGTGATCTAGTGGGGAGTTATCAGAATATCTCAAAAACAAATTTTGTTTCTCTCTCCCCAAGAACATCTGACGTTAGTTTTCTCTTCTCTGCTATTTTTTTTCTTTTCTTTCTCCTCTTTTCGTTGCTGTTTTTCATTTCTTTTGGATCGTGTTTCTGATTCTCATTAATTCGGTATTTACGCGTTATTCTGGTAAGTGAGATTTTAGTATCTGAAGCATAGTTTTACAACTTGTTGGTGTTTTGGTGTGTAAGTTAAAGGACTGATTTATGCATATTTTTGGTATAGGAGAAGGTGGTGTTCGGTGAAGTTTCGATTTGATAGCCTAAATCGCGTTGGGGAATTCGTTTGAGTCATTGGTAAGACTTGTCTGTTATTTCGGGTTATGTATCAATTGGTAATCGACTGTTAATTGAACGTTGGTATGGCAATTTTTAGGTTTTGGAGGGCTCGTGTTTGCATTTGCTACGAAACGATATCAGGTGTGTACCCGAAAAAGCAGAAAATGGGATTCGTCGAAAGCTGAAATTGTAAACTATCGACGCCACACGGGCGTATAGTCGCCCATGTGGTAAGCCGTGTGCGACAACATGATCGTGTGATCGACGAAGGCCAGACCGTGAGCAAGACACGACCGTGTGATGGCCGGGGTGTGGTCGTGTGGGCCACACGGGCTAAACCTGTAACAGTCCGGTTTACACCCTAGTCGGAATAGTAGTTTTGGGACCACAAATCTGAGTCTGAATAATATTTTAATATTATTTTCTGTGTCGTTGATATGTGAATAAGCATGTGCTAAATTTCCGTGAGCTAATTTGTCCGTTGGTGTGTTTAATTTGACAAAAGGATTAAAATACATTAAATGTGAAAGTTGCTTGCTATTTGTTAAAGTGCTTATGTGTTGTGGCTTTTAAAAGAAGAGGCCTTATAAGGAAATTGAGCCAATAATTAGTTAGTGGATGACTAAAAGTCATTAATGGCCTTATGTTTATAGGTTATAAATATTTTGTAATAGGGATAATATGGTAAATTAGTATTAAAATGAATATAGTAAAATAAACAAAAGAAAGCTGATAATTATCATCTTTTTATGAGTGCCGAATATTGAAGAAAGAAAAAAAGAAGAAAGTTGAGCTAGGTTTTCGGCAATTGCAAGCTTAAATTCAATGTTAGATTATGTTCCATTTTTGATAATTTTTACGTTTTTGCAATCGTTGCTTCGAGAGCTTTAAAACCCATGTCTCAATTTGATGAATTGATAATGTTTGTGTGAGATGCCATTGTTGATATGTTGAGCTTTGTGATGTTATAAGGTGTTAAATGATAGGTTGGAGCTAGATGAACATGTTTTGTTCTTGAAGTTTTGATGAATTTAGCTTAATAAGGCTAAATTGAGAAAATGGCAAATTGAGGGACTAATTTGTGAATTTGATCAAAAATATGGGCTTATATGTGATGTATGAATATTCAGCTAAGCATGTGTATGGATAGATTTTGTGAATTTGATGTTTTGAAAAAAATGGACTAAATTGATAAAATGTGCAAATGTGAGGGCTAGATTGCAAATAGTCCAAAATGTGTATCTTTGGATTGAATTGAATGAGCTAGTGAATAAAAGGTTAATTCTGAATGTGTTTAGATCAAGAACCGAGGAAAATGAATTTAGATCGCGGGAAAGCAAAAGTAACTGAGTAGCCGTTTTCATTCCGATAAATCGAATCAGAGGTAAGTCACTATGCAAATAAACGTATTTGTATGAAATTATGTTGTTTATATGATAAATGTTGATGATGGATGCTTATGAAAGGTTATGCATATGAACTCCGAGATAAGTTCGATATAGTGACTAAGTTCGAGAAGTCCCGTACGAACCTAGGGATAGTTAGGATTAGCTATGTCATGACATATGTATCTGTTCTGTTCTATCATGTAAGACCATGTCTGGGACGTTGGCGTTGATTTGAGACTTCGTGTAAGACCTCATCCAGGATGTAGGCATCGATATGAGTTTTATGTGTAAGACCACGTCTGGGACGTTGGCATCAATCTGAGCTTTACGTGTAAGACCATGTCTGGGACATCGGCATCGTATTGATTCGTGTAAGACCCTGTTTGGGACAGTGGCATCGATATCTGAGTGCATGTAAGACCTCGTCTGGGACGTTGGCATTGTACGACCATTCCAAGTTTTCTGAGTATCCTACTAGATTCCTTACGGTTCAACGGGCAAGTCTGAGATACGAATTGCAAATCCGAGCTATGATAAATTAAGTGATTGATTGTCCGTTCTAGGTACGTTTGATATATATACACAAAGTGTGTATATAAGGTAAGTACTTATGTGATCTTACTATGATTCTTAAATTGATGAATATGGCAAATATGACAAAAGATATGGACCAAAGTATATATATGTGAGAAATTTGCTATGTATATGAAATGTGCCAATGTGGTATTATGCTCATATGTTTTATATGTTAAGTTTATTTGTAAATGACTTACTAAGCTTTTGGAAAGCTTACTCTGTCTGTGTTTTCTCTGTTTTATAGGTCGTCAAAGTTACTGAAGGCTCGGGACCGTCACGGATCGTCATCACACTACTAAAACTCTTTTTGGTACACTTTGAAAATGTATATAGCTCAATATGGCATGTATAGGCTAGTCTTGGTATAAGTTGTATAGTGAACTTAGCCATGTGATTTGGCTAGATGAGTTTTGACATATGCTTAAAGAATTATGATATGTGAAGTGGTTTTGGTGTGATTAGTAGATATATGAAATGGTTTTTGAAATGGTAAGTATATAGATGATTGGTGCTTGAGCATAATTGAGATTTGATCATGCAAATTGGTATGTTTGGAATTGGCTTGAATGGTTATATTGAATGGATGGTAGTGTGATTACCTTAGTTGAAAAATAGGCATGATTTGGTTGGTTATTTGGTATGTTTTTTATGGTTATATGTGCATGAGATATGTTGGAAAATATGGCTTGTAGGTTGACCCTTATGGGTGGCATTTTGGCCTTGTAAATGGCCTATAATGCCACACGGTTGTGGTACACGGGTGTGCCTAAGACCTGGTTGAATTGGCAGAATGTAGCTTAAATAGCACACGGCCTCAACATGGGCGTGTCAGCTGGCCGTGGTGTATAAGTCAGTACCTAGCTAAGAGCACACGGCCGTGGCACACGGGCGTGCTTGTTGGCCGTGTTGGAAAAGTCAGTATATGGTTTGGTAGCACACAGTCATGGCACACGGACGTTCCAAGTAACCGTGTTGATATAGCCAGTATGTAAACACGGATGGACACACGGGGGTGTCTAGAAGCCGTGGAGGGCACACGGTCTCCTACCACGGGCGTGCCTCCCCTGAAAGTTAGAAAAGTTTTTAATTTTCATGAAATTTCATATGTGTTTCAGTTTAGTCCCAGGTCGATTTATATGCATGCTTTGGGTCTCGATGACTCATCTAAGGGACACTATGATCGTTAATGATGAATGTAATGTATGAAATGTTGTGTAAGTTTCCGATCTGTCCGGTAGCGCCTTTAACCCTAATCTAGCATCGGATACGGGTTAGGGGTGTTACATTTGGTTGGTATCAGAGCTACAGTTTAGCCGATTCTCGGACTAACATAGTGTGTCAGAGTCTAGCTATACATGCTATATTTTTAAATTTGCGATAGTGTGATGAATCCTGACGTAAAAATGTGATTTCTGTATAGTAATGGATCCTGAAAGAGCCGTAGCTGACGACGTAGAAAGCAATGCGCCTGATCCCGCGCAAGGGACAGCGCCTTCTGAATCGAGACCGGCTACTAGCGGTCAAGGGGAAAAAGCTAAACAAGTTTTCTTCCAAATGATGAGTGATTGGTTCACTCAGTTTGTAAAGAATAACCCGACTGTTTCGCAACCCCCGCCCCCTATTAATCCCCCTCAGACTACAGTTGTGCCACCAGATATGCATCCGAATCTGTTGAATAAGCCACCTGTTGAAAAGATTCGTAAGTATGGGGCCAAAGAATTTTGGGTTACTAAAGATGATGATGCAGAAAAGGCCGAGTTCTGGATTGAAAATACTATCCGAGTATTCGATGAAATGTCTCTGACTCTGAATGAATGCATAAAGTGTGTTGTATCGTTACTCCGAGATGCAGCTTATCAATGGTGGAAAACTATGATTTCTGTTGTTCTGAGAGAACGAGTTACATGGGACTTCTTTCAGATTGAGTTCCGGAAGAAATATATCAGTGAGAGATTCGTTGATCAGAAACGGAAGGAATTTTTGGAACTTAAACAGTGTAATGATCAAGCTTCGAGTATGAACGAGAATTCGTGAGACTGAGTCAGTATGCTCGAGAATGTGTATCATCTGAAGCTATAATTTGCAAAAGATTTGAAGGCGGACTTAATGAAGACATCCGTTTGCTAGTTGGTATTTTAGAAATAAAAGAGTTCGTTGTACTCGTTGACCGAGCTTGTAAAGCAGAGGCACTCGAGAAAGATAAAAGAAAAGCTGAGTCTGATACTCGAGATACGAGAAAGAGATTTCAGAGTAAATCATTTCAATCTGCTCCGAAAAGATTCAGAGATAATGTGAGATATTCGAATAGAAATCAATCTAGACCGCAAATGAGTTCCAAAACTCCAAAGAACTTCGTGAGCTGTTGGTAATGTCCGATGAGAGACTCGAATGTAAACATTATGGAAAAAGACATCCGGGAAGCTGTAGATTGAACGACAGAGCTTGCTTCAGATGTGGATCGCTTGATCATTTTATCCGTGATTGCCCTGAACCTGTTGAGCCAAAAACGGTTCAAAATCTGAGATCTGATATTGCACCTGTGAGGGGTAGACCACCGAAGAACGTAAAGAATATCAGTGGTAGTTAGAGAACTACAAGAGACAATGTTGTCAGATCTAAAGCTAGAGCGCCTGCCAGAGCGTATGCTGTACGAGCTCGAGAGGAAGCCTCGTCGCCTGACGTTATAACTGGTACTTTTACACTTTATGATACTTCTGTGATTGCATTGATAGACCTTGGTTCTACGCATTCGTATATATGCATGAATTTAGTATTCAGTAAGAATTTGCCTGTAGAGTCTACTGAGTTTGCTATTAAAGTATCGAACCCCTTAGGTAAAAGTGTTCTGGTTAACAAAGTATGCAAGAACTATCCGTTAATGTTTCGAGATATTTGTTTCCCTGCTGATTTGATGCTTCTTCCATTCAATGAGTTCGATATTATTCTGGGTATGGATTGGTTGACATTGCATGATGCGGTTGTAAATTTTAAAAGAAAGATCGTTGATTTGAGACATTCGAATAATGAAATTGTACGGGTTGAGTCTAATGATTTAAATGGATTGTCTGCCGTGATATTTGTTTTGAAAGCTTGGAGTTATATGAAAAAGGGTTATGAAGCATATTTTGCTTATGTGATTGATTCGAAGATGTCTGAAAAGAAAGTTGAATCAATGCCTATTGTCTGTGAGTTTTCGATGTGTTCCGACGAGTTACCCGTTTGCCTCCGATTCGTGAAGTTGAGTTTGGTATTGAATTGATGCCTGGTACGACACCTATTTCGATAGCTCCGTATAGAATGGCACCAACAGAATTGAAAGAGTTAAAGTTACAGTTGCAAGAGTTGATTGATAGAGGGTTCGCTAGACCGAGTTTCTCGCCTTGGGGTGCTCCCGTTCTGTTTGTGAAAAAGAAAGATGGCACGATGAGAATGTGCATCAATTACCGTCACTTGAATAAGGTGACAATAAAGAACAAATATCCGCTGCCCGCAATTGATGATTTATTTGATCGCTTAAAATGAGCTCTGTGTTTTCCAAGATTGATCCGAGATCGGGATACTACCACCGAGAGTTAAAGATTCGGACATTTCAAAGATCGCTTTAACGCAGGTACGGGCATTATGAGTTTTTAGTTATGCCATTTGGACTAACCAATGCACCTCGCTTTTTTTATGGATCTAATGAATGTAATTTTTCGCATCGCATCTATATCAATTTGTTGTAGTATTTATTGACGACATTTTGATTTACTCACGGGATGAGATTGAGCATGCTGAACATTTGAGAATTGTATTGCAAACTCTGCGAGAAAAGAAATTGTATGCAAAATTCAGCAAATGTGAGTTCCGTTACATGAAGTTAGTTTTAGGGCACATTGTGTCAAGATTCGGGATTCGAGTTAATCAGAACAAGATTTCTGCTATTCTGGATTGGAAACCTCCATGTAACGTGTCCGAAGTCCGTAGCTTTTTGGGCCTAGCTGGTTATTATCGTCGATTTGTGAAAGGATTTTCAGTGATAGCTACTCCGTTGACGAAATTACTTCAGAAAGATGTTAGATTTGAATGGTCTGATAGATGTCAGAAAAGTTTTGATCAGTTGAAAACTCTATTAACGGAAGCTCTAGTGTTAGTACAGCCAGAATCGGGCAAAGAATCTGTGATTTACAATGATGCTTCGTTAAATGGTTTGGGATGTGTTCTGATGCAGGAAGGCAAAGTCGTAGCTTATGCTTCGAGACAATTAAAGCTGCATGAAAAGAATTCTCCGACGCACGACCTCGAGTTAGCTGCGATTGTGTTTGCACTTAAGATTTGGCGCCATTATTTGTATGGTGAGAAATGTCACGTGTTTTCAGATCATAAAAGTCTGAAATATCTAATGACTCAGAAAGATTTGAACTTGCATCAAAGAAGATGGTTAGAGCTGTTGAAAGATTACGAGCTTGTGATAGATTATCATCCGGGTAAAGCAAATGTGGTTGCTGATGCGTTGAGTAGAAAATCATTATTTGCATTACGTGCTTTGAATGCTCAGTTAGATTTGTCTAATGTTAATTATGTGTTAGCTGAGCTAAAAGCGAAACCATTATTTTTACAGCAAATATGTGATGCTCAGAAGGTAGATAATGAATTGCTAGCGAAACGAGCTCAGTGTGAAGTGAATTCCGAATCTGAATTTCGAGTTATTGATGACTGTTTGAGATTCTGAGATCATATCTGTGTTCCGAGAAATCCAGAGTTGATTCAGCTGATTTTGAGTGAAGCACATAACAGTCGTCTATCTGTTCATTTGGGAAGTACGAAAATGTATCAGGATTTGAAACGACACTACTGGTGGTCTGGTATGAAACAAGATATTTCTGACTTTATTTTGAAATGTTTAGTCTGTCAGCAAGTAAAAGCCGAACATCAAGTTCCGTCTGGATTGCTTCAGCCGATTCTAATTCCCGAATGGAAATGGGATAGAATAACAATGGAATTTGTTTCTGGTTTGCCTCAGACTTTGAGAAAGAAAGATACAATTTGGGTCATAGTTGACTGACTGACGAAATTTGCCCATTTTATTCCGGTAAGATCTGATTATTCACTTGATAGATTAGCCGAGCTATATATTTCCGAGATTGTTAGATTGCACGGAGTGCCACTATCCATTGTGTCAGATAGAGATCCGAGGTTTACATCAAGATTCTGGAAGAAACTGCAAGAAGCTTTGGGTACGAAATTACACTTCAATCATGACTTTTCATCCGCAAAGCAGATGGTCATCTGAGCGGACCATTCGATTCTTGAAGACATGTTAAGATGTTGTGTACTTGAGTTTCATGGTTCATGGGAACAGTATTTGCCACTGATTGAATTCGCTTATAATAATAGTTTTCAGACGAGAATTAAAATGGCACCTTATAAAGCTTTGTACGGACGTAAATGTCGTACACCTCTGTATTGGACTGAACTCAGTGAAAATAAGCTACACGGTGTTGACTTGATAAAAGATTCGAACGAAAGTGAAACCGATCCGAGATCGCGTTTGAAAGCGACATCGACCGTCGTAAGTCTTATGCAGACTTGAAACGAAAAGATATAAAATTTGAGATCGGCGACAAAGTATTTCTGAAGGTGTCACCGTGGAAGAAAGTACTCCATTTTGGACGTAAAGGGAAGTTGAGTCCGAGGTTCATCGGACCGTATGAGATCATTGAGCGTGTCGGGCCTGTTGCATATAGATTAAAGTTGCCATCTGAGTTAGAAAAGATACACGATGTATTTCATGTTTCAATGCTCCGTAGATATCGATCTGATCCGTCACATGTGATTACCCCATCTGAAATTGAAATCTGATCTGATATGACATATGAAGAAGAACCGATCCGTATTCTTGATAGTGAGTTGAATGAGCTAAGAAATAAGAAAATTTCGTTAGTGAAAGTACTATAGCATCGTCACGGAATAGAAGAGGCCACTTGGAAGCCTGAAGATTCAGTAAGATAACAATATCCAACTCTGTTTAACGGTAAGATTTTCGGGGGCGAAAATCCCTGAGGAGAATTGTAATGATCCGGTTTACACCCTAGTCGAACAAAGGGTTTCGGGACCACAAATCTGAGTCCGAATAATATTTTAATACTATTTTCTCGTGGTCGTTGATATGTGAATAAGCATGTGCTAAATTTTAAGTGAGCTAATTTGTCCGTTGGTGTGTTTAATTTGACAAAAGGATTAAAATGCATTAAATGTGAAAGTTGCTTGCTATTTGTTAAAGTGCTTATGTGTTGTGGCTTTTAAAAGAAGAGGCCTTATGAGGCAATTGAGCCAATAATTAGTTAGTGGATGACTAAAAGTCATTAATGGCCTTATGTTTATAGGTTATAAATATTTTGTAATAGGGATAATATGGTAAATTAGTATTAAAATGAATATAGTAAAAGAAACAAAAGAAAGATGATAGTTATCATCTTTTTATGAGTGCCAAATATTGAAGAAAGAAAAAAGAAGAAAGTTGAGCTAGGTTTTCGGCAATTGCAAGCTTAAATTCAAGGTTAGATTATGTTCCGTTTTTGATAATTTCTACGTTTTTGTAATCGTTACTTCGAGAGCTTTAAAACCCATGTTTCAATTTGATGAATTGATAATGTTTGTGTGAGATGCCATTGTTGATATGTTGAGCTTTGTGATGTTATAAGGTGTTAAATGATAGGTTGGAGCTAGATGAACATGTTTTGTTCTTGAAGTTTTGATGAATTTAGCTTAATAGGGCTAAATTGAGAAAATGGCAAATTGAGGGACTAATTTGTGAATTTGATGAAAAATATGGGCTTATATGGGATGTATGAATATTCGGCTAAGCATGTGTATGGATAGATTTTGTGAATTTAATGTTTTAAGAAAAATGGACTAAATTGATAAAATGTGCAAATGTGAGGGCTAGATTGCAAATAGTCCAAAATGTGTATCTTTGGATTGAATTGAATGATCTAGTGAATAAAAGGTTAATTCTGAATGTGTTTAGATCAAGAACCGAGGAAAACGAATTTAGATCGCGGGAAAGCAAAAGTAACCGAGTAGTCATTTTCATTCCGATAAATTGAATCCGAGGTAAGTCACTATGCAAATAAACGTATTTGTATGCAATTATGTTGTTTATATGATAAATGTTGATGATGTATGCTTATGAGAGGTTATGCATATGAACTCTGAGATAAGTTCGACCTAGTGACTAAGTTCGAGAAGTCTCGTACGAACCTAGGGATAGTTAGGATTAGCTATGTCATGACATAGGTATCTGTTTTGTTCTATCATGTAAGACCATGTCTGGGACGTTGGCGTTGATTTGAGACTTCGTGTAAGACCTCATCCAGGATGTAGGCATCGATATGAGTTTTATGTGTAAGACCACGTCTGGGACATCGGCATCGTATTGATTCGTGTAAGACCCTGTTTGGGACAGTGGCATCGATATCTGAGTGCATGTAAGACCTCGTCTGGGATGTTGGCATTGTACGACCATTCCGAGTTTTCTGAGTATCCTACTAGATTCCTTACGGTTCAACGGGCAAGTCTGAGATACGAATTGAAAATCCGAGCTATGAAAAATTAAGTGATTGATTGTCCGTTCCAGGTACGTTTGATATATATACACAAAGTGCGTATATAAGGTAAGTACTTATGTGATCTTACTATGATTCTTAAATTGATGAATGTGGCAAATATGGCAAAAGATATGGACCAAAGTATATATATGTGAGAAATTTGCTATGTATATGAAATGTGCCAATGTGGTATTATGCTCATATGTTTTATATGTTAAGTTTATTTGTAAATGACTTACTAAGCTTTTGGAAAGCTTACTCTGTCTGTGTTTTCTCTGTTTTATAGGTCGCCAAAGTTACTGAAGGCTCGGGACCGTCACGGATCGTCATCACACTACTAAAACTCTTTTTGGTATACTTTGAAAATGTATATAGCTCAATATGGCATGTATAGGCTAGTCTTGGTATAAGTTGAATAGTGAACTTAGCCATGTGATTTGGCTAGATGAGTTTTGACATATGCTTAAAGAATTATGATATGTGAAGTGGTTTTGGTGTGATTAGTAGATATATGAAATGGTTTTTGAAATGGTAAGTATATAGATGATTGGTGCTTGAGCATAATTGAGATTTGATCATGCAAATTGGTATGTTTAGAATTGGCTTGAATGGTTATATTGAATGGATGGTAGTGTGATTACCTTAGTTGACAAATAGGCATGATTTGGTTGGTTATTTGGTATGTTTTTTATGGTTATATGTGCATGAGATATGTTGGAAAATATGGCTTGTAGGTTGACCCTTATGGGTGGCATTTTGGCCTTGTAAATGGCCTATAATACCACATGGTTATGGCACACGGGCGTGCCTAAGACCGTGGTTGAATTGGCAGAATGTAGCTTAAATAGCACACGGCCTCGACATGGGCGTGTCAGCTAGTCGTGGTGTATAAGTCAGTAGCTAGCTAAGAGCACACGGCCATGGCACACGGGCGTGCTTGTTGGCCATGTTAGAAAAGTTAGTATATGGTTTGGTAGCTCACGGTCATGGCACACGGACGTGCCAAGTAACCGTGTTGATATAGTCAGTATGTAAACACGGATGGACACACGGGGGTGTCTAGAAGCCGTGGAGGGCACACGATCTCCTACCACGGGCGTACCTCCCCTGAAAGTTAGAAAAGTTTTTAATTTTCATGAAATTTCATGTGTTTCAGTTTAGTCCCAGGTCAATTTATATGCATGCTTTAGGTCTCGATGACTCATCTAAGGGACACTATGATCGTTAATGATGAATGTAATGTACGAAATGTTGTGTAAGTTGATCTGTCCGGTAGCGCCTTCAACCCTAATCTGGCGTCAGATACGGGTTAGGGGTGTTACAAAACTGAACTGGGTGAGTGGGCTCACACGGGCGTGTGATAACTGGGCCAGGCTGTGTGATCCACATGGGCAAACCACATGGGCGTGTGGGCCCATTTAGCTAAAATGTTTCCTATGGTTGCACTGGTCGCCCAAGTCGACTGTGAACCTACTGTAGGGTCGGTAAGTGCTACTTAGACCCTAAATTGTGTGATCTGAATATATAATGTCTGTATTGAGCATGTAAGTTTATGCATGTTTACTGATTCGCATGTATGACTGGTAACTGGATTTTAGCATGTAGCATGTATTTCTGTATGTCTGCATTGAGCATGTTTAGTTGCAACTGCATTGGGGTGGGATGATTGATTATCAGATGAAGTGTACTGAAAGGCTTTCATGCCTATTACTTGGCAGATCAACTGCAATATTACTGATATGTGTCGCATTCAGTACGACTTGGTGTGTAGGGCTGGGTGGGTGTTTTAAACCCCACATGGTGTGTAGGGATGGTTGGAGATGGTGTGTAAAGGCTGGTGGGTAGGATACTGATTTCTGTTGATGTATGCATACTGTATCTGAGATGGGCTAAAGCCCTGCTTTATATTTGAAACTGTATCTGAATGGGCTAAGGCTTAAACTGTATCTGAATCTGTAACGGGCTTAGGCCCCAAACTGCATTTGACTGATAACTGTTGATTGACTGTATGCATGTCTTCTGTGGGGATTACACACTGAGTTTACGTAAACTTACCCATTCTGTTTTAAATGTATAGGTAATCCCCAGACTTAGACGGATCGGTGCGGAAGAGGACTCAACGATGATCACATGACTATTGAACCACTTTAAAATTCATTTATGGTTTTATTTCCTATTTTTCTGGGGTATTTTTGATGTAATTTGGGACTTTTGGACCGTTTACCTTTATTTTAGATTTTAATTGTTTCCATGGACTTTTAAATTGCAAAACTCTGTTTCATTAAAAATAACATTTTTCCTAAACGCGAACGGTTTTCTTTAAGTATCACGGTTTTAAAAGCTTCCGCTATAGAATATGTTTTTAAATGAATCAAATTAACGAGAAAATAATTTTGTAAATTTGACGAGAGATAAATAGAAGCTAATAAACGGAAACGATTTTAAATTGATAAATTCGATTTCAAATTCCATTCCATGTAACATCGCCAGAATCGACCATAATGTCTAGACCTTTGGGGTGTTACATTTAGTGGTATCAGAGCCAGGTTACAAAACTCGACTGTGGATTTTGGGTTTTAAAACTTGGTTTTTAAGAACTGATTTTCAAATGATTTGACTGAGAATGTGGTATACCGAGTCTCCAGCGCCGATCATATAAGTATTCTGATAAACTGTTATGATATTTTAGATAGTCTGTTCTGAAAACACTCTAGTTAGTGCATATTGAAATTGTAGTGAAACTAAAACTGATAGAGACTGTGCTTGCGAAAAACAAACTTTGAATTTATGATACTGATTACATAAAATATCTGTTAATAAATACTGAAACTGTAACTAATTCATAAAATTTATAATACAGATATATCCGAATAGACATGAGCGCACGAGGTATCCGTGGACGTGGTACTAGAGGCTGAGGTAGAGGCCGTAGGGGGCTCGAGCTGAGTCCTCATCTCTGGGCAGCATGCCGAATCTGGACACTAGTGAGACACTGGTGTCACCTGTTACAGAGACTGGGTCTCAAGATCGCATGGATGGGGATGACGCATTGTCCCAGGCTATGTTAAGGATAATGGAGAGGGTCGTTGGGCCCAACACTGGATCTGGGGGCCGAAGGAGAGGGTCGTTGGGCCCAACACTGGATCTGGGGGCCGAGGGTCGGTTACGGAATGACTCCGGTCCAATGGAGCTGAACTTTTTAGGGGTGTCACTGCAGTCGCCCCTAATGTGGCTGAGTACTGGGTAGAGGCTACTGAGAGGATAATGGATGATTTAGACTGTACCCCTGAGCAGAAATTGAAGGGTGCAATCTCGTTGCTTCGCGATGAGGCCAATCAGTGGTAGCTGACCTTTAAGGAGGGCACTCGGCTCGATCGTTTGTCTTGGGAGTTCTTTAAGTATGCCTTCCAAGGAAAGTATGTGGGAGCAAGTTACATCGATGCTCGTAGGCGTGAGTTTCTGAACCTCACTTAGGGAGACCGATCAGTGGCCGAGTATGAAGCCTTATTTCTGAGACTGAGCTGCTATGCGCGAGGTATGGTGGTGACTGAATATGAGAGATATGCCTATTTTGAGGACGGTTTTAGGGATAATCTAAGCGTACTGATAGCTCCGCAGAGAGAGCGAGAGTTCTCCGTTCTGGTAGAGAATGCAAAGATAGCCGGAGAGGTTAAGTACGCTGAACGCCAAAACAGAGATCGTGAGAGGGGTCAGAACAAGAGGGATTCAGAACCCTCGAGTTCGGTACAGAGGCCTAAGAAAAAAGGCCAAGACTGATGGGCCGGTTAGAGCTGGGCCCCCTATTGCTCCTACTGGATTGTAGCTGTGTGGAGATTGTGGCAAACGCCATCAGGGCGAGTGTTGGAGGAGGACTGAGGCGTGTTTGAGGTGTGGGTCGTTAGAGCACCGCATTCGAGAGTGTCCGCTGAGTGCCGATAAGGTGCAAGCTCCAGGTTTTGGTACTGCGCAGCCATAGAGAGTAGCTCAGCAGCCACCGAAGGGTCGTGGTCAGGCTAGAGGTGGTAACGGTATGGGTCGTGGACAGAGAGTACCAGGCAGAGGTGCTGGACAGACTGAGGTGACGCGGCTTACTCTTGTTTATGCTACTCGTCGCCGAGAGGACAGAGATGCTCCGGACGTTATTATTGGTACGTTCTTAATTTATGAAGTACCTTACTTTGCTTTGATAGACATAGGTTCCACACATTTCTATGTAGCTAGCACTGTGTCTAAAAACTTGGGAATTTTTGTTGAGAGTACTTCTAGTGATGTGACTATACTGAGTCCACTGGGGCAATCGGCTTGGGTTAGTAAACTGTATGGAGATGTTCCGCTAAAGGTTCAAGGGTCGGTATTTCTGGCTAATCTGATGTAGCTTCCGTTTGGGGAGTTCGACCTGATTCTGGGTATGGACTGTTTGGTCAAGCACCGTGTCAGTCTAGACTGTGCGACCAAGTAGGTCGTCTTGAGAACTGAGGAGGATGATGAGGTAGTCATGATTGGAGAACGTCGAAATTATTTGACTAGTGTGATCTCTACACTGGTGGCTGAGAAACTGGTTCGTAAGGGATGTGAGGCGTTCTTGGCCTATATTAGTGTTTCAGGTTCTAGGGACTCTACTGTAAAGGATATTAAGATTGTAAGAAATTTTCTGGACGTCTTTCCTGAGGAGCTACTGGGTTTACCTCCAAATCAGAAAGTGGAATTTGGGATTGAGCTTCTTCCTGGTACAGCTTCGGTGTCTATCGCCCCCTATCGAATGGAACTGAATGAGCTTATGGAGCTTAAGGCTCAACTTCAGGAGTTGTTAGACCGTGGCTTCATCCGTCCGAGTGTGTCTCCGTGGGGAGCACCAGTTCTATTTGTTAAGAAGAAGAATGGGACCATGAGGATGTGCATTGACTATCGGTAGTTCAACAAGTTGACCATTAAGAATATGTATCCGCTTCCAAGAATTGACGACTTGTTTGATCAATTCAGAGGGGCTTCGGTATTCTCTTAGATTGATCTCTGTTCAGGGTACCATCAGTTGAGGGTTAAGGAGGTGGATGTGCATAAGACATCATTTAGGACTCGGTATGGGCATTACGAGTTCCTAGTTATACCTTTTGGGTTGACGAATGCACCGGCCGCATTTATAGATCTGATGAACCGATTGTTTCAGCCTTATCTAGATCGGTTCGTCGTGGTCTTCATCGACGACATCTTGGTTTACTCTAAGACTGAAAAGGAGCATGATGAGCATCTCAGAGTAGTGCTTTAGATTCTGCGTAAGAAGCAACTTTACGCTAAGCTAAGCAAGTGTGAGTTTTGGCTCCCTACCGTATGGTACCGAAGGGGCTTACAGAGCTTAAGGCTCAAATGCAGGAACTTTTGGACCGTGGTTTCATCTGTCCTAGTGTGTCTCCGTGGGGAGCACCGGTTCTGTTTGTTAAGAAGAAGGATGGGACCTTGAGGATGTGCATTGACTATCGGTAGTTGAATAAGTTGATCATTAAGAATAATTATCTGCTTCCGAGAATTGACGACTTGTTTGATCAGTTCAGAGGGGCTTCGGTATTCTCTAAGATCGATCTTCGTTCAGGGTACCATCAGTTGAGGGTTAAGGAGGTGGATGTACATAAGACCGCATTTAGGACTCGGTATGGGCACTACGAGTTCCTAGTTATGCCTTTTGGGTTGACGAATGCACCGGCCGCATTCATGGATCTGATGAACCGAGTGTTTCAACCCTATCTTGACCAGTTCATCATGGTTTTCATCGACGACATTTTGGTATACTCTAAGACTGAAGATGATCATGATGAACATCTTATATTTGTGCTTCAGATTCTGCATGAGAAGCAACTATATGCTAAATTCAGCAAGTGTGAATTCTGGCTGCGTAAAGTAACCTTTTTGGGACACGTAGTGTCTGCTGAGGGGATCCGAGTTGATCCTAGGAAAATTGAGGCTGTACTGGATTGGAAATAGCCTAAGAACGTGTCTGAGACCGCAGTTTTCTGGGTCTAGCGGGTTATTATCAACGATGAAAACTATGACGAACTGGTCAAGATAGGGTTGAAACACTCAGTTCATCAGATCCATGAATGCGGCCTGTGCACTCGTCAACCTAAAATGTATAACTAGGAACTCGTAGTGCCCATACCGAGTCCTAAATGTGGTCTTATATACATCCACCTCTTTAACCCTCAACTGACGGAACCCTGAACGGAGATCGATCTTAGAGAATACCGAAGCCCCTCTGAACTGATCAAACAAGTCGTCAATTCTCGAAAGCGGATACTTATTCTTAATGGTCAGCTTGTTCAACTGCCGATAGTCAATGCACATACTTAAGGTCCCATCCTTCTTCTTAACAAACAGAACCGGTACTCCCCACGGACACACACTAGGACAAATGAAACCACGGTCCAAAAGTTCCTGCAGTTGAGCCTTAAGCTCTGTAAGCTCATTCGGTACCATACGGTAGGGAGCCAGAACTCACAATTGCTTAGCTTAGCGTAAAGTTGCTTCTTATGCAGAATCTGAAGCACTACTCTGAGATGCTCATCATGCTCCTCTTCAGTCTTAGAGTAAACCAAGATTTCGTCGATGAAGACCACGACGAACCGATCCAGATAGGGCTGAAACACTCAGTTTATCAGATCCATAAATGCATCTGGTGTATTCGTCAACCCAAAAGGCATAACTAGGAACTCGTAGTGCCCATACCGAGTCCTAAATGCGGTCTTATGCACATCCACCTCCTTAACCTTCAACTGATGGTACCCTGAACGGAGATCGATCTTAGAGAATACCGAAGCCCCTCTGAACTGATCAAACAAGTCGTCAATTCTTGGAAGCGGATACTTATTCTTAATAGCCAGCTTGTTCAACTACCGATAGTCAATACACATCCTCATGGTCCCATCCTTCTTCTTAACAAATAGAACTGGTGCTCCCCACGGAGACACACTTGGACGGATGAAGCCACGGTCCAACAACTCTTGAAGTTGAGCCTTAAGCTCCATAAGCTTCTTCGATGCCATTCGATAGGGGGTAATAGACACCGGAGCTGTACCAAGAAGAAGCTCAATCCCAAATTCCATTTCCCGATTTGAAGGTAAACCCGCTAGCTCCTCAGAAAAGACGTTTGGAAAATCTTTTACAGTCCCGATATCTTTTACAGTAGAGTCTCCAGAACTGGAAACACTAATATAGGCCAAGAACACCTCACATCCCTTACGAACCAATTTCTCAGCCACCAGTGCAGAGATCACACTAGTTAAATAATTCTGACGTTCTCCAATCATGACCACCTCATCATCCTCCTCAGTTTTCAAGACGACCCTCTTGGTCGTACAGTCCAGACTGACACGGTGCTTTACCAACTAGTCCATACCTAGAATCAGGTCGAACTCCCCAAACGGAAGCTCCATCAGATTAGCCAGAAATACCGACCCTTGAACCTTTAGCGGAACATCTCTATACAGTTTACTAACCAAAACCGATTGCCCAGTGGACTCAGCACAGTCACCTCACTAGAAGTACTCTCAACCAAAATCCCCAAGTTCTCAGACACAGTGCTAGCTACATAGGAATGTGTGAAACCTATGTCTATCAAAGCAAAGTAAGGTACATCATAAATTAAGAACGTACCGGTAATAACTCTGGAGCATCTCAGTCCTCTCGACGACGGGCAGCATAAACAAGAGCGATCGCCCGCCTCGGGCGTCCGGCAAAGACCTGCTCGTGCTCTCATCCACGGCCCATACCCTTACCACCCATAGCCTGACCACGGCCCTTCGGTAGCTGCTGAACTACCCTCTGTGGCTGCGCAGTACTAAAACCCAGAGCTTGCACCTAATCGGCCCTTAGCGGACACTCCCGAATGCGGTGCTCTAATGACCCACACCTCAAACACGCCCCAGTCCTCCTCCAACATAGACGATCGGGCTGTGTGCCCTCCTTAACAGTTAGCCACCACTGATAGGCCTCATCGCGAAGCAACGAGGCTGCACCCTTTAATTTCTGCTCAAAGGTACAGTATAAATCATTCATTATCCTCTCAGTAGCCTCCATCAGTACTCAGCCACATTAGGGGCGACTCCAGTGATACCCCTAAAAAGTTCAGCTCTATTGGATCGGAGTCGTTCCGTAACTGACCCTCGGCCCACAGATCCAGTGTTGGGCCCAGCGACCCTCTTCAGTATCCTTAACATAGCCTTGAACAATGCGTCGTCCCCATCCATGCGATCATAAGACCCAGTCTCAGTAGCAGGTGGCACTGGTGTCTCATTAGTGTCCAGATTCAGTATGCTGCCCAGAGATGAGGACTCAGCTCGAGCCCCCCTACGGCCTCTTCCTCGACCTCTAGTAACAAGTCCATGAATACCTCGTGCGCTCATGTCTTTTCAGATTTATCTGTATTACGAATTTTGTGAATCAGTTACAGTTTTAGTATTTATTAACAGATGTTTTATGTAAAGCAGTATCATAAATTCAGAGTTTGTTTTTCACAAGTACAGTCTCTATCAGTTTCAGTATACACTAACTATAGTGTTTTCAGAACAGACTATCTATAACATCATAACAGTTTATCAGAATACTTACAGGATCGGCGCCGAAGAGTCGGTGTACCACATTCTCAGTCAAATAATTTCAAATCATTTGAAAATCAGTTCTTAAAAACCAAGTTTTAAAACCCAAAATCCACAGCCGAGTTTTGTAACTTGGCTCTGATACCACTAAATGTAACACCCCAAACTCGACTTAAACATTATGGCTGTATCTGGCGATGTCACATGGAATGGGATTTGAAAATTGAGTTTATCAAGTTAAAACTATTTCCTTTTGTTATCTTCTATTTATCTCTCGTCAATCTCAAAACCATTTTCTCGTTAATTTGGTTCGTTTAAAAACAAGTTCTGTAGCGGAAGATTTTAAAATCGTGATATTTAAAGAAAACCGTTCGCGTTTAGGAAAATGTTGTATTTAATAAAACAATTTTTCGTTGCAGTTCTAAAGTTCATGAAAACAGTTAAAATCCAAAACAAAGGCAAGCAGTCCAAAAGTTCCAAATTACATCAAAAATACCCTACAAAGCAAATAAGAAATAAAACCATAAATGAAATTAAAACTGTTCACTCGACATGTGGTCACCGTTGATTCATCCGCCACACCGATCCATCTAAGTCTGGGGATTACCTGTACAGATAAAATAGAAAGTGGTGAGTTTACGTAAACTCAGTGTGTAATCCCCACAGAAGACATGCACACAGTCAAACAACAGTTATCAGTCAAATGTAGTCTGGGCCTAAGCACATTACAGATTCAGATACAGTTTAGGCCTTAGCCCATTCAGATATAGTTTGCATACAGTAACAGAAATCAGTATCCTACCCACCAGCCTCTACACACCATCTCCGACCATCCCTACACATCATGTGGGGTTTAAAACACCCACCCAACCCTACACACCAAGTCGTACCAAATGCGACACATATCAGTAATATTGCAGCTGAGCTGCTAGATAATAGGCATGATAGCCTTTCAGTACACTTCTTCCAATAATCAATCATCCCACCCCAATGCAGATGCAACTAAACATACTCTATGCAGATATACAGAAATACATGCTTACATGCTAAAATTCAGTTATTAGTCATACATACAGATTAGTGAACATGTATAAATTTAATATGCTCAATATGTACATTATATATTCAGATCATATGACTTAGGGTCTAAGTAGCGCTTACCGACCCTATAGTAGGTTCAAAGTCGACTTGGGCGACCCGTGCAACCCTAGGAAATATTTTAGCTAAATGGGTCCACATGCACATGTGGCTTGCCCGTGTGGGCCCATACGTCCAGATTAGCCTTGCCCGTATGGATCACACGGCCTGGCCCAAATATCACACGCCCGTGTGGGCCCACACGCCCAGTTCAGTTTAGCCCGTGTGGCCCACACGGCCATACCCCGGCCATTACATGGTCGTGTCTTGCGCACGACCTGGCCTTCATCGATCACACGGTCGTGTTGTCACACACGACCTACCACGCGGGCGACCACATGCCCGTGTGGCATCGATAGTGGGGTTTTTCGGCTTTCACCGAAACCCATTTTTTTACGTTTCGGGTACACACCTGGTTTCGATTCGCTGTAAAAATAATCCCGAGCCTTCCAAAAGCCTAAAATAAAGTACCCATAAACGATTTAGCGAATTTTCTAACGAATTTGATACAAAGAAAACGATACGAAATTCACTTACCGCCAACGACTACCACTGCTAACACGTTCTAAACCGTCAGAGCTCTAACGGATGGTTCCCCGTTAATTCCTGCACATAACGATCTTAATGAATTACTATTCGAATATACCTCAACCAAACCGAAACCTCACTTACCAAAACGCACGACGACCATGAAACGAGGCACCACGAAATTACCACAGCAAAAAGAAAGGATTGAATGTTGAAAGAAAAAAAAAAGAAGGGAAAAGAAGCACAGAGGAACAAAGACGTTAATTTCTTTTTTGGGAGGGAGAGGAAAAAAAACTAATCAGGTATTCTAAAATCCCTTAATTCTTTCCACTACCCCACTCCTGATAACTTTCACAGAATTTCTGTTTGACCGAAATTCTCTCGGTTAAACGAAAAAAATAAACTCCCACACTCGCGCAAGGATTCGAACACAAGACCTTCAGCAAACCAACACTCAACTTAACCACCAGACCAGCAAGCCCATTCTGGTATGGTTTTGCAAATAATTTAATATAAGCCCACTGAGCAAGTATAAGGCTTAAGTCAGAAAAATACTGAAATTTGCCATAGATAGGGCTTGAACTTGGGACCTCTCACACATACCCAGAACACATAACCACTGAAGTAGATACACATTTGTGTCACATTTTAAGAGAAACAAAAATAAGAATTTTGGGGCGTTACAATGACATTGTTGTGCCAATGAGTCATGATGAGAAAGGTGGAACAATGTATAGCAATTTAGCTAGCAAAGGATGTTTATTTTCATAAGTGTTGGATCCGGTGCCCTGAGTGTAGTATATTCGTTTGTAAACTTGTAAATTTTTCGAACAAATTGGTTAATGAAACAAATTCATTAATTACATTATTATACTTTGTATGATTGTCCTCATATGGTTTTTGCATGCAAAGCAAAATGGAAGCAAATGTTGCTCATTGGTTGTCTAATGTTTAAACTAATATTAAGTGGTATTACGTGGTCGGGTCGTAATATGGAAAGATAACTTATATTTGTAGACAAACTTAAACATGTCCTTAATCTAATCAGAAATGAGAAAACCGATTGAAAGACTAATATTCCTTATGAGAGATTGAACCTTTGTATGTGAGGTTTTGGGTAAGTGGTTGTAACAAGTTGGGATTAGATATTGAGGCTGCAATTGCTTCTTTGTGTAAAGGTAGATTAGGCTTTAGCCAATAGGTGGTTGGATCAATTGTGGTATGGAACCATTCACTGAGCGAGGCTAAGTAGAGTAAGATTGTTTCCAAACTGCGCTAACAAACAATTGTGTGCAAACCTCTCCTTACTTTTTCTATTTTAGTTTTTGTTTATTATTTGTTCAAACTTGTATCTGAACACGTGTTTAGGAAGTAGTTTGAATTTGTGGCAAACCGATTAGTTTTTTCAATACGCCAATGGAGGAATGGTTAATTGATAATATTACTAATGTTGAACATTTTGCAGTTGATCTTGACAATTGGGAGTGTATGTTCAAGGCACTTTGCTGGTGTCTTTGGAAGCAATGTAACAATAACGTTTTTAGTCAAGGACTTTCGGGTTAGGAGAATGTAATTCATAGAGCCTACCAGATGTGTAGAAAGAGGGTTGTTGTTTCACAGAGGTAGAATACTTGCCATGGTCACCATAAGAATCATGAAGCCTAGTTATCCATTGGGCTAAGCCGGGGATTAGTTGGCTAAAGGTAAACACTGATGGGTGAAGAGTGTGAATAATGGTTATGCGGCTACTAGTGGTTTGGTTAGGGATTATGACGGATTTCAGAGAATTGGCTTTACTCAGAATATTGAGATTTGCTCGATATTAGAAGCTGAAATGTGGTGGCACTTACAATGTGTAACATCTCCAATACCACCTAAGTCAGGAACCATGTTAAATCGAGAGTCAGTATGTTAGAATTTGAGAAGGTTATAAAATAGAAATTATCAATATTAGTAGAGAGAGAAGATAGAGACTAAAGGTAATTGAAAAGGCTCGTATATTGTGAGAAATAAATCTGAGGTATCGACTTAATTGTAAGAGAGTAAAAAGTATTGGGCAAAAGTGAAAAAAATTAAAAATTGGAATGATTAGATTGAATTAAAGGAAAATTTAGAAGGGACTAGAAGTGAACTTTTACCAAAAGAAATATGACTCATGAATGGTGTTGTAGAGAAAGTTGAGCAATTAAATGGTCAATACTTAATTTAGATAATTATGAATAGAATAATAGTAAAAGACTAAATTGGTGTAAATGTATGATTGGTGGAAATATTTTAATATTTAATATTTATAATTATTAAATTAATAGATATTATTTTAGAATAGTTTAGAAAAATGATGAAATTCATTAATCTTTTCCCTATTCTCACGCCACTCTCTTTTCTCTTTCTTTACAATTTTTGTTTTTATTTCAAGTAGGTCTTTTTCACCAATTTAAAGCCTTTCAAGTTTTATTACTCCAATTTTTTTCATGAATCTTTAGTGAAATTAAAGGAGAAACCTAGTAGCTATCTTAGTTTCATGAAAAGTGTATCTATAGTTATCCTGGAGGATAGATAAAATAATAACTAGGGTTTGATCATAAGAAATTAAAGTATGATAAGTTTTTCATGAATTTCATGTTAGTTTTTGTTTAAAGAACATAAATATGTTATTTGATCAAGTATGATAAGTCATTTTTAACCATATAAGTAGGGGTGAGCAAAATCTGATTTGATTCGAAAAACTCGATAAAAAATTCAAATCTTGAATTAAATAGTTCTTGTTATTTGAGTTAATCAAGTTATTCGGATCAACTCAAATAAAAAATTAAGTTTTTTGGTTTAACTCGAACATGAATTACACAATTCGAGTTTTCTGAAAATTCGAATAAGAAAAGGCAAAACTACATCGTTTTGATAAATGTTTACCTTTTCTAAAGTTAAAAGTCAAAACTATTAAGTTAAAAGGCAAAATTACGTTGTTTTGATCAATATTTACTCATTAAGTTAAAATGTAAAACAATTATATTGTTTATGTAGTTAAATAATCTTGTACTTCGTCTACTAGTTAAATAATCGGTCCATGTAAACGCAACATTGAGTATAAATAATATGATTCGTTAACTCGACTCAACTTAACTCGAAATTTTTTCACTCGATTCGATTCGATTCGAAAAAAAATCAAATTGAGTTCGGTTGCTAAAATATGATTCTTCAGCTCGACTAACTCGAATTTTTTTGACTCGATTCAACTCGACTCGACCGAATACTCACCCCTACATATAGGTATCAATACCCCTTTAAATAGTGTTAACAACACTTTCTAGAGGGATATGGTATTGATACCCAGCAAAAAGGTATTGATACTTATGGATGAGCAAAACTCAATTCGATTCAAAAAAATCGAAAAAGAATTCGAATTTCGAGTTATTCAAATTATTCGAGCCAACTCAAATAAGTAATTCGAGTTTTGAGTTCGAATCGAGTTGAATTTTATAATTCGAGTAACAGATTGATATAAATACCTTTTTAGTCCCTGTCAAGTTTGAAAATGAGCAAATTGGTCTCTCTCTTAACAAAAATTACAAAATAATTCAAAATAATTTTCAAAAATTCAAAATAATTTTTAAAATTCAAAATATTTATAAAAATTCCAAAATTTATATATTGTTTTAAAAATTCTAACTTTTTTTAAATTCTAAAAAATTAAAAAATTTATAGAATAATAATTTTGGAGACCTAAATAAGTTAATTAATGATTCAAGTTTATCATACTAAAGTGTATTCTTTTTATTTTGTTTTGAAAATGTTTTCAAATATATATGGTTTCAAATTTATGTGCTCTAACATGAAATTAGTTATACTATAACAAGATTTTAATTTGACATGTTTAATTTTTTAATTTAACTCGAATAATTTCACTCAATTCGACTCGACTCGAATTTCATTTCACTCTACTTGATTCGAAAAAAATTCAAATCGAGTTAGGATAATAAAATTGGACTCATCAACTCGATTAACTCAAATTTTTTCACTTAATTCGACTCGATTCGATCGAACGCTCACCCCTATTGATACCTAGCCTCTAAGTATAAATACATGTTTGGAAAGTACTGATACATTGGAAGCCAGTAGTTGCAACACTATCTAGAAGCATATGGTATTAATACCCTCTCATGAGGTATCAATATTGATACCCAAGCACTTCTAACTGCTATTTTTCTTCACGATATCAATACCCCTACTTGCAAACTATCATTTGTTGTGCAGAATTAATGCTCCTAATGGTTAGAAACTCCCTCCAACAACCCCGAATGACTATAAATCAATGAGAGAGTATAAATAGGATCCAAGCACACTTAAATGTAGACAAGAAACAAGCTTTCAAATATTAAAGTGCAAAAATGTCATCTTTCATTTGTTATACTCATTTTCCTTTAAAAACACTTGTCATTTTTATTTGTAATTAATTTATTGTATAAGTGTTTTATTGTATTTGTAAGAGCTAAATCATTGTATATTCACCTTTAAGAGGTTTTATATTCTTATTTCATTTTTCTTATTTGAAAGGTTATTTAAAGTTTTAGGCAGAAATCCTTAAGAGGGTGGTGGTGCTATCTATTAAAGTATGCCTAATGACCAATCATGAGATGATTGTAATCATATACTCGTTTTACCTTGTTTGTTAATATAAGGCATTGCCATTGTTATTTCAGTTTCTTTTTCTGTGTGTATAAATAAACTGGTTAATAAAAAATTCCTGAGAATACTATGATTATTCTTAAAATGTCTTTAGTCAATTATTATTATGGGCTTGGACAATGATGATGCGTAGAGGTTAATGTGTAGTTGATTGATGACAAAGTGTTGTCATTTACATAGGAATGTTAAAATCAATGCATGAGTATGTGTTAGAGAACAACATACTGGACTGACCCACTATGATTATGCTTCTTAGATTATTATGTAATACTCACAACATTACTCATAGTGATAACTATGTATATGATCATCAGACTTGAGATCATGATTATCCCAACATCATAAGTCATATATTTTGACATGGTCAAACGTCTACCATAACAGGTTATACTATAAAGATTGATGATGGGTATGCCACAATCTATGTAGTGGGATATGATTGATCAAGATAGGATTTGTTCCTCCACATAATGGGAGCAATATCTTAGGCCTCTTGATAGAGTGAGACTAGAAATGTGTAACACCCCGAATTTGGGCCTAGAAGAATTGGGCCCAATAGGCCTTAGGAATGGGAGCGTTTAAATTATTTTTGGGATATATGTAGCACTTAGAATATTAATATTAAGGTATTATCGGGATTATTTGAAGCCTGAGAGATAAAGGAGACCATAGGGAAAAATTTATTTTTCTTTCTCAGCGGACCCTAGTCTCAGGCATGAGGCCTCTTAAGTAGATTAAGAGAAAATAGGACACAAATGGGCTTGTGGTCCAGTGGAAAGTGGAGTCACTTGGGAGTTATGAGGTGGCGTGTGTGGAAGCTGAGGAGGTCCAAGGTTCGAGTAGGAGGAGTGCATTTTAGAGTGTTTTATTTTGCATAGGTGGACGGCAAGAGTTGTGTGGATTTTGAACTCTTGCCGTGGAGAGTTTGAAGGAAGCAGGACTGATGGATGTAGAAGAGATTTCGGATAAGATGAAGGTATTACCAGAGAGAAAAGTTAGGAGCTGAGAAGTGTGAAGAGTTGGTACCGTTGTGGGAAGTGGGAAGTGTATAAATTCGGCTTAGGAGGGTAAATGAGTGCCGTTTTTGGGTCTTTTAGGAGGTATTACGAATTTTCATTGTTGCTTTCGGCATTTGGAGAGTTTTGCAAATAAGTTAGTCTTTCTTTTCTTTACCGAATATCCTGTAGTTACCCTCAGACAAGCACATTTGATCTTTTCTTTTCTCCCCCTCATTCTGTTCTTCTGTTGCCGAATTCTTCCATTACCGAATACCACCATCCCTGTTTGCTGAAATCCCTATTTGCCGAAATCTCTATTTGCCGAAATCTCTGTTTACCGAAATCCCTGTTTGCCGAAATCTCTATTTGCCGAAACCCCTATTTATGACGATTCTTTGTTGTTTGTTCCTCCACCTCAATCGATTATTATCTACTCTTAGTCACATTTGGAAGCCGAATCTTGTTCAAGTAGATATTTAAACCGCAGGACCAAAGGAGAATTTCGGTAAGTGCTTAGTTGATCTTTTAACGAGTTTTGTTAAAAGCCGAAGGGCTATCTAACCCTCCTTGTCGTTAACTTTGTATTAACAAGGGAAAGAATCAAAGATCGCAAGCGTGGTAGGTAAGGGTTGCTAACAATGTGGTAAGTGTTCTCGACCTAGTCATGGATTTGTAAGTGGCCGAATCTAATGAGGCTCATAGGGGTGACTTATGTACGATATGAGTCACTTGATTTTGACGGTATAGGTGTTTGAGTGCAGATCTAGAGGTTAATCGCCAATAGTAGCAAAGAAAGGGCTACTAGCATATGAAGCACACGGTAAGGGTACGGTGAGGTTTCGGTTTTTGGTTAGTATGTGTTAAAACTTTGGTTAATCGCTAGTAATGTCAATTGTAGGTTCGTGACTAAGGAGTTCGCAGCACGCAAGGTTACCAGGTGTGTACAAACACAACACACACACGATACCGGCAATGCCGAAAAGCCGAAAAGCAGAAAGTGGCTAAATGGGTCCGGTGGGCCTTGAGGCTAAGTTTGATGGAATGGTTTGGTTTGTTATACGAATTGAATTAGTCTTGCATGATACATGATCTCGATATGTTTTGGGCCTAATAGGTCATATGGTAAGATTTGGGCCTAATGGGCCGTAAGGTTGTAATTTGGGTTTGATGGGCTTTATGGGGACGTAAGCAGATATGCTAGGGTTATGGACTTAGGCCTAGTTTGAACAACTCTTCAATTTCATAAGACTTAAGTTAATTAAACATGCCTATAGAAAAGTCGGTTAGTTAGAGTGTGGTAACCGACATATGCATGTCTAGGATTGGATCTAGTGAGAGCTTGGTATTTAAGCGGTCCGAGTGACCCACCTCCTCTTTTCTGAGATCCTACCTGGTGCATAGTATTTGTTCACTTTAACCGCGAGGACTTGTTTATGGGCCAAAGTTTATAACTAAAACCCGAGAGGGACTAAAATACCCTTATATTAAAAAATTACTAAAATACCCTTATATTGGAAAATTACTAAAATACCCTTATATTGGAAAATTACTAAAATACCCTTATATTGGAAAATTACTAAAATACCCTTATATTGGAAAATTACTAAAATACCCTTATATTGTAAAATTACTAAAATAACCCTGTTTGTAAAATTACCAAGATACCCCTAATTTGCCAAATTACCAAAATACCCCTGTAGGGTAGAATTACGAAAATACCCATGGGTAGTGAAATGACTAAAATACCCCTATGTGATGAAATAGGGTTTGGTGAATGTTACTTTTGTGTTTGATGCATTCATATGATATTCTGCTTAGGATGCATATGGGTGGGAATTATGGTACGGAGGAAGATTTGAGGATCGCATGGCCGTATGGTATGGATCCGGGATCGCATAGCCGTATGGTATGGATCCACCGCAGTTTTTTAGCCACCGAGCAGCCCATGTTTGCCGCACCGATAATGTTACCGAGGGCTGTGTGCCATTAATATGGGCTTCGTGCCATAATTATGGGCTTTGTGCCAATACCGAAGGCTTTGTGCCGTAATTATGGGCTTTGTGCCAATACCGAACGCTTTGTGCTGTTATTATGGCTTTGTGCCAATCATATTTACCGTGGCTATATGCCTAACATATATATATTGATGACTCTGTGTCAATATTTGAGGATCGCATAGCCGTATGGTATGGATCCGGGATCGCATAGCCGTATGGTATGGATCCACAGAAGGCTTTAAGCCCAACATATGATTAGCAACTTTGCTGCAATGTTCGGTAGTACTGCAACCGGGCTACCCTTGGTGTGTAGCAGAGGGGTGGGTCGAGCTAGAATTCCCCACAGGAGTCATAAGGTTGCAAGGGAAATGGTGTGTTTAGCGGATGGATTTTTGGGGTGGGTTTTGCATTATCTGTTTATAAATGATACGATATGATATGATATGAGGTCATTGTGGGCTAAGGCCCAAGGCCACCGATTTTGTTAGGGCTTAGGCCCAATGTGAATATTTGTATGTGATTTGATTGCCAAGGGTTGTACACACTGAGTTTCAAAACTCACACCCTTAATTTAAAATGTTTCAGGTAATCGTGAATAGGCGGCTCGACGAGGGAGAAGACTCGGAGATGGCCACACTACAAGTTGTTCAAATGTTTTAATTTATTCAAATGATTCTGTTTAAATACTTTGTTTTTTCGTTGGATTGTAATAAGGCCATGTAACTTCTATTTGACTTTGAATTTTGGGTTTTTTATTATTATTGTTTTAACTGCCCACTTAAGAAATTTCATAGAATTATTAAAGTGTTAATATGGCATTCGAAATAATCTTTTGTTTTGGGCTTATGGGCCTTAAATGGTTAACTAGTAAATTGTTTTGAAGTGCGCCTTTAATGTGACATTCCAGATTCGGGCCTAACTTCTAGGCCGGGTTTGGGGTGTTACAAAATGCATGGCCATACTCGAATAAGTTTATATGAGATGTCACACTTATTTTTTTATTTTAGTCTACTCAAAATATCAAGAAATTTGAGACTGGACTATACAAGTGTAACTATTCCATGACTTCTGTCTAATCTAGATATTAAGGATAAAATGATATAATACATGAATAATTATCACAGAAAGGTTATTTCGAATCACGACTTCTTGTAACTTGGGTAGCAATGATGCGTTGCTAGATGTTACTCATTGCTTGTAATATTAGAATCGTTCTAATATTACTACTAACGTTATAAGAGCCTACAGAGTCACACCCTATAGTTGAAGCGAACATAATCTAAATACATTTGGTATTGTACTTAGCTATCACGTGAATTAAATTAATTATTGAATTAATTTAATTTGATAGTTAAATATTGAACACATTATATGTACAAACTTGTTGTACACAAATAGATAACATAGATATAATTAATATATGAATTTGTTTCATACAAAATATCAATTTTATATAGTTTACCGAAATTATTAATATAAATAGTTATAATAATTAATTATGGTCAAAATATAAAACACATGGAAATTGATATTCTTTAGTAAAGAATATAATTTCTTTTTCTGACTTTCCATTTGTTTCTCTAATAATAAAGGAATAATCTTGTTTTTTTTCTTGATATGTGATATCAAAGAAAATAAAAGGAATATAATCCCTTAGTGTATATTAGGGTTACCAAAAAAAAAGAAGGTCTAGCAACCGTTTTTAAAAAAGACTATCTAAAAAGTTTAAAAGAGTGTTGTTGTTTGTTCTTTGACTGGGTGGATTACGTAGAGGCCGAGACATTATTGTTGCGGCTTGGAATCGACATCTCCGAAAGGGATCCTATCAACAACGTTATTTGTCACTTTTAAGTTTCAAAAGGTATATTTTCGACCATTTTTTCAATCCAATTCGTTCCTTGTACATGCATCAATGACTGATGATCGCCGGAATAATTTTTCTGTTACGCCACGGGGCGTACTGGCGATCCAACACTATCTTACCTTATAAAAGATAATATTGTAAAGGTTATACTTTGTCCTTGAAAGGTATCAGTTAGTGAATCGAATAAAATTCTTAATTGAGAAAAACTAAATTAGTAGAGGTAGGCAATTGAGGCCAAACCACTTTGAAATCGTTGTACAAATTTTTTGAGCTTCATTTTCTTTATTTTTCTAAACATTAATTCACTGCTCTCGATACATTTTGAGGATAACAATCATATTAGAGCTAGTTTTTTAATGAAAGTTTAACCACCAAGAGATAAAGATCCAAGAGAAGCTCAATTAATACAATTGTAGCGATTAATCACCAAGAAGTTTCTACTATAGAGGAGGTGTGCTTGATGGCATTTGAGAAAAATGGAATAATATTGAAAGAATGTCATTCAACTATGAGATCTCCACTTTTCAATGGTTCCATCTATTCTTATTAGAGGAAAAGAATAAAGTTGTTCATCCAAGCCGACGATTATGAAGTATGAAGGGTGATCACAATGGGCCATCAATCCCTAAGAAGAGAATATAAGACATCATAATGCCCAGAGAAGAAGATAAATGGGACGAAGTGGATGTGAAGGTGGCTCGACTAAATGTCAATGCCATGCATACATTATTTTATGCTCTTTGTGTGACAATGCCAAGAAGATTTGAGACAAACTTGAAATGACTCATAATGGCACAAGTAAGTCAAGAAATCCAAGATAAGTTTGTTTACATTGAATTACAAGTATTTCAAGGCCATGCAGATGAGGGAATCAAGGAGATGTTTGATTGCTTCACCAACATCGTCAATGGTCTCGATGCTCTTGGTAAGACTTATCCAAACAAGGAGTTGGTGAAAAAGATGCTAAATAGTCTTCTTAAATCTTGGGAAGCAAAGGTGACAATCGTTGAGGAGTCCAAAGACTTGGACAAGCTACCTTATAAGGGCACAAATTAGAGTCGAGGATTCAAAAGGGACGAGTTTTTTAATTTTAAAAAATTGGTTTCAAAGTGAAATGGATCGATTTTTTCATTAAAACTTTCAGAATCATGTTAGAATTGGATTTAAGAAAAACCCACCCAACCCCATTTTGATATATTCACAAAAGTACTCCTCTTTTAATTTTTACAACTATTTTATTACAATTTTATTATAATTTCATAATTTTATGAAGATTTATAACACTATTTATTTTGTATATTTCATTATAATTTCTTGATTTTATAAAGTTTTATAATATATATTTTTATTTAATTTTGTAAATTTAATATATTATAAAATATTATGTAAAAAAGGGAGGAGATTGAAAAATCTATTTTGATAACCAAAAAAGAAATTCAATTATTTAAATAAAAAGCGATTTTAAAGAACATCAAATGAAAAAGTATTAAGATGTAAGGCTAGTTTAACAATACTTTTGAGATGCTTTTTGGGGATAAAAAGTACTTTTGAGATGAAAATATTCCAAAACAAGACGTTTTTGTGAGAAAAAAATGATTTTCAAACGTCAAAAATTGACCAAATAAATAAAAATTTAATTTTTTTTCAAAAACATTCTTATCTAAAAATATTTCTTAAAAACATGAATGGGATTTAAAAACAGTGGAGCTCAGGCCCATTCCCTATCATACATGATAGATCACAGAGGGAAAAATGGAGAAGGAAAAAGGAAGGGTGATCAGACATGTGCTATTTATTATCCAACTAACATACCTCCACCCATCAATTATTTATTTATTATAAATGGGAAAAAGAAAAGAGATAATGTATTTGAAATGGGAAGCAGCTGCAAACCCATATTTGCAATAGTTGAGTTCATTATTGATAGGGCATATTGGTACAGTTACTCCATCTTTCACTCTTTCAATATCTTTTTATATATTTCCATCAATATGAATGCATGTGTATCCATTTATATCAATCGGTGAAGATTCATGGAGATTGCATGATGTGTATCCATTATTATTGTTAGTAAATATTACACTAAGTTAAGGAATTAGGAATATGAGTTGATGTATCCTTAAATATATTTCAAGATTCTAATAAATTCTTTTGTTAAAAAACAATCAACAATATATTACAATACAAAAATGCTCAACAATCTCAAAAAGATTAAGAGGATAAGCGAGAGGAGAAAAATAAAGTTTTTAAGGTGTGTTTTAAGTGAAAGTATATATCAGATTTTTATTGGCTAAATACAGTTAAATGGATTTGACTTGGACAAAATAGTTTAGAACAATGTTCAACAAATTTACCTAAATATAGCTTCAGTCGGTTAAGCTATTTTTAGGTTGGCTAAATATATGTGTTACTAGTTAGTCAAAAATAGTTTAAAAACGGTTTAACGGAAGCTTCAATCGATTTTGGTTAAATATAGCTTTTAGCCAAAAATAATTTAAAAAAGGTTCAATAAATCTGAATTTGACTAAATATAGGTGTTACTAGTTAAGTAATTTACAGAATTCAAACATCACGCATAAAGGAAACCCATTGATATACATTACACTAACCTTTTAGACTCAATGCATGAGCCCACCCTTTCAACTTAGTTCTTACTAAAACATTGAAGTATAATCTATTATGCGCAACAGTAAAATAGATTCAAATAATAAGTATTTAATAATTTTTATATATTCACTCCGAATTTGTTGTGAATAGTAATCTAAATATTTAAATCGAATCACAAACAATAAAATCATCCTTATCATCCTTCAATCAAAATCATACTCTTAATACAAACAAAACTAATAAAAATAAAGTAGTGAATTATAGTTACCAAAATAAAAATAAAAGTTTAAGTAACTTTTTATTATTAAAATATGATAAATTTTAGTAGTATTTATAATACCAAATCATAAGTAAAATTGAAATAAATAATGTTACCATTTATATTATTATGTATAAAAACTTATGTATTATTTATTATATAAATAATTAAAATTTAATTCATATACCTTTTCCTTTTTATAGCAGATTAAAAATTATAATAATGTAGGGTGTATATCTTTTTTATTGATTATCAAATAAGTTCATTTAAGTAAAGTTTTTAATAAAATACCAAAAATGGAAATATAAAAGGGTAATGTCCTTCAACACACTTAAACCTACAATTAGGGGTGAGCAAAACTAGATTCGACTCGAAAAAATCGAAAAAAAATTTGAATTTCGAGTTAAACGAATTAAGTTATTCGAGTCAACTTGAATTTTTTTTCGAATTTCGAGTTGAATTTTTGAATTCGAATAATTCGAATAAACCGAATATCAAATTATAATATTTTAATTTTTTACCTCAAACTCTCAAACCTTTTTTTCTTTTCCCCCAAAACTTTTACTCATTTTCACTTTCCCCTCAAAATTTTTACTCCCCTCTCATCCCAACCCCCTATCTACCCCAAATCCATTTCCCATCATTATTTTTTTAAATATTTTCCCTCCAAATTTTTACTCTCCCATTTACTTTCCCTCAAATTTTTACTCCCAAAAACCCTCAAAACTTTTTATTTTCCCCTAAAATTTTTACTCTTTCTCATTTTCTCTCTTAAATTTTTACTCCCCTCCTATCTCACCACCCATCTACCCCAAACCCATCCCCTCCCCCCCATTTTTTTTAAATATTTTCTCTCCAAAATTTTACTCCCCTTATTTACTTTCCCTCAAAATTTTACTCCCAAAACTTTTTATTTCTCCCATAAACTTTTACTTCTCACCTTTTACCTCCAAATAAAAAGTCAAAATCATCCAAAAAAATCTCTAAACCTAAATAATAATAATTTTATTTATATATACTATTTATATTATTAAATTAAATTTTACATTTTGTATTATTTATATTATTGAATTGTTTAATCATATTAAATATTTATATTAAAATTGAATTATTATTAATGTCATAAAATATTTTTGTTAAAATTTTATATTGGTATCAATTTCACATTTTATCTTTAAAATAACTTTTATTAAAAAATCACATGTTTACATTTAATATATTTTTTTTAATTTCAAAATACATAATCAGAAGATAATTGAAGCAACTAAGTAAGCAAAGAAGCTAACCCGTATGTAAAAGATTAATAAATAAATTATGAGGTGATGAAAGTTAATAACAAATTTGATTATGGTGGACAAATTTGATTACGGTGGGTGACAGTGGTTACAATGACCCAAAATTATTTTTTAAAATTTAACTCAAGCAAATATATTCGATTCGATTCGAATTCCATCTCACTCGACTCGATTCGAGAAAATTTCAAATTGAGTTAGGATGATAAAATATGATTAGTCAACTCAATTAACTAGAAATTTTTTCATTCGATTCGATCGAACGCTCACCCCTACCTACAACCTCCTGCGCTGACAATAATATTGATACCAATCAAACTAAAACTCAACCGGTTAGTTCTTTTTAAACATAAATAACTTAAATTAATTTTTTTTCTCCTTTATTAAATGAAAAAAGAATATTTTTTTAGCCTCTTCCAGAATTAATAATTAAATTTAAGTTTGTTTAATTAAGATAACTTGTATGGTATTAATGGATGTATCATTTTAGATATACCATTTTAGGTTTATTTGTATTTTTTTACAAAAATATTTTCATATTTATATTATATACATACAAATGTACCTCAATAACAAATACATATAAATATGTTTATCTGAAATAGAATTTTAAAATTATCAATTAAGCCACAACAAAGGCTTTTCCTTTGCCTATAAAAGGGCATCGTAGCCTTCTTCAAAGCTGAAAACACGTTTAAAATAGTTTTAAAAAAATAGTTCTAAAAAAAGAAAGAAGAAGAAGAAAGCAAGGAAGGAAGAAGATGGGTCTTCCATGCACTATGGCTCTTTGGTTTCAGCTTCTACTTTTGATGGTATAATCAGCAGTTTCTTTGCTTACCATTTTATATTATATATAATACTGTGTTTTAGTGAAAGCTGTGCATTTAAAGTAATTAAAACTCTTATACAGTGTGGCAGTGGGATACATGGTGTGAAGGATTTGAGGGAAAAACAAGGGGATGCTCAACTTGTTAGAAAGGTGGAGGATAAATATTCTCTTGTTTCTAATATAGAACATCCTGCAGCTGAGGAGTCATCTTCTCAAGTTGCTAAGCAACTGGGGGATATATATTCTAGTGTTTCTGTGTTGGTGGACAAAAGTACTAAGTTGTCTTCTGATCAACTTGCTAAGGAGCTGGAGGATAAATATTCTAGAATTGCTGCCTGGAAACCTTTTGTTGACAAAACTCCCCAATCATCTTCTCAACTTGCTAAGGAGGTGGAGGATAGATATTCTAGAATTGCTGCCTGGAAACCTTTTGTTGACAAAACTCCCCAATCATCTTCTTAACTTGCTAAGGAGCTGGGGGATAAATATTCTGCTATATCTGGTTACAATGTTCCTTCTTAACCCTCTTCTCCATATGTTAAATAGTTCCTTCATAAATATTCTACTATTATTGGAATGTAATCCCACTTAATAAAGTGTGTGAATTTGTATGGTATCTTTTTTACTTTCTTTCAACTTTGCATCTATTTAGTAAATATTAATAAGGTTAAATTTTGTTATTAGCCCCTATATTATGTAAAAGTTGTGAATTTAGTCTTTATGTTCTAATTTGGTAATTTATAAACAATTTATTTTTTAAAATTTTAATCTTGATCCAAAGCTAAGTGTTAAACTCGTTACTGTAAAAAATAGAATGTCGGTAATGACAATATATCGCAAAGAAAAGGGAAAGAAAAAAATAAAAACACACAGATTTTTACGTGAAAACCCTTTTGGGAAAAAAAACCACGGGCAGAGGAGAAGAAAATTCACTATGTCGAATTCGAATAATTACAAGAGGAGTAGATTATGTCTATTTATAGGCTTGTAAAAACATATTCTAATAGGAGTGTAGTAATATTGAAACACCTTATTCTAATCAATATCAAATAGATGGAGCTTAATAAGATTTAAAAAAACCTTATTCTAAATTAAAATAAAAGAAGTGTAATTCTATATGGATTTTACTTTTATTTTATTTTACCATTGTATTTTATTTAAATAAGGATTCGGGTCAATCAATTCTAACAATCTCCACTTTGACACGAATTCTCAATGAACAAGTTCTTAATCGTGAACACTCAATGAACAAGTTCTCCACTTCTTTCATAAAACCCCTTAAGGGTTTAACTTCAATAATGAACACCAACCAAGTCTAAGTAATGCTCAAACTTGGTTATAGGAAGTGACTTAGTCATCATATCTGCAGGATTTTCATAAGTACTAATTTTGCTCACAACAATATCACCACGAGCAATAATATCACGAACAAAATGATACCGAACATCAATGTATTTTGTTCTCATGAAACATTTGATCTTTTGTAAGGAAGATGACACTCTGATTGTCACAAAATACTATACTGATTTGAAGGTTTTCATTGAGTTCACTAAAGAGTCCCTTCAACCAAATGGCTTCTTTACAAGCCTCAGTAATTACCATGTACTCAGCTTCAGTGGTAGACAAAGCGATTGTAGTTTGCAAAATGGCTTTCCAACTGATTGCACAACCTCCGATTGTAAAGACATAACCTATGAGAGATCTTCTTCTATCAAGGTCTCTAGCAAAATCAACATCAACATACCCAATGACTCCATCTCTAGCTCTTCCAAATTGTAAGCAAACATCAGTAGTACCTCGTAAGTATCTTAAAATCCACTGAACTGCTTTCCAGTGTTCTTTACCAGGATTCGCCATGTATCTGCTAACTGCACTGACTGCATATGATAAACTTGGACGTGAACAAACCATAGCATACATGAGAGATCCCACTGCACTAGAATATAGAACATGTGACAGGTACTCAATCCCATCATCTGATTGTGGAGACAAAGCTGATGAATGTAATAGCCCAAATTTCAGTGATGTCAGAAATACTGGTTCGAGACCACCAAATCCGACAAATAAATTCGCAGATTATATTATTTAATATTTACGAGCCAAATGTAGCTTTTAAAAGATTTTTGAAATAGTAAATTGTGTTTTATAAAGATTTATTTGGTCAAGAAATTGAGAAAAAGAGCTATCGAGATCTCGGTGTTATAAACCGAGTCATAAATATTTTTATGAATATTTACGGAATGTCAATAAGGTAGTATTAAAATTTCGTTAGAAAAATTTGACGTTTGGGTATTTAATTAAATAAAAATGACTAAATTGAAATAGGTGTAAAAGTTGCTAGAAGGATTAAATAGCTCAATTGTCAAATGAGGAAGGACCTAAAGTGCAAATAAGCCCAAAGGAGATATTTTGGGCGGCAATAGCTGAGAAAAATCGGGCAATGGGTGAAATAAGGGCAAAATTGGAAAATTACTAAAATTAGCTAAATAAAAATCGGACCAAATTGGAATATCGAGAATTCTCTTCATTTCTCTTCATTTTCATCAGCTGAAAAATAGCCATGGAAGAGGGTTCAAGCTGGTTTTTATACTCTAGCTTCATGTAAGTTTAATTCTTGCTTTCTCCCTGAAATTTCTATGTTTTTGGACTTTTACAATTGGGTCCAACTTACTATGTCATTAGTTTTTGATTCTATGGCTACTTTTTAAAGTTTTTATGGATGAGTGCTGGAATAATATGATGAATAAACATAGAATTGAAGCTTTAATTTTGATATATGATGATTTTATCAAGTAAAATTGATGGAAATTGGTTTTAGGACCTAATTGTGAAAGAGTATGGAATTAAGGTCTAATGCTAAAGTTCTGATTCTCAAGGGTTATGAAGTAGTTTAAAATGATAGAATAAAGTATTAATTGAGAAAAAAATTATCCCAATTGAGGGGTTAATTGGACAAGGACTGAATTGTATGAATTGTGAAATTTGGGGCAAAATGAAAATCAACACTTTGCATTAAAACAGTTTTGGACAGCAGCAGTAGTCTAACTTTGAAAAATCACCAAAAATTGTAGAAATTGAATTAGAAGATGAATAAAATATGGAATTAAAGCTTATTGAGTCTAGTTTCTTATAGAAGAAACGATGTAAGCAATGGAATTGTAAATCATGAGATATAATAAGTTTTGTGAGACAAGGTCAGAATGATTTCGGGTTCCCCTGTTCTGAATTTGGAAAATCATCAAAAATTAGAGAAAAATAATTAGGGGCATAAATTTATATGTTTAAAATCCTTAATGAGTTTATTTTCTAGAAAAACAAACAGGAACATCATCCGAATCCCGTATGAGGAGATAATTAATTTTTAGTGAAGAAGAGTCGGAACTGTCAGATAGCAGAACAGGGGTGACTTTAAAGAATAAACTGTACTTATTGGCTAAACCAAAAATTCTGAAAATTTTATGGTAAAAATATATGTGAGTCTAGTTTCAGGAAAAATTAGCGGATCTTAATTTGGAGTTCTGTATCTCAAGATAAAAATAATTTAGTGACTATGACACGGATGGACAGCTTGAATATTTACATAAATAAATAGTAAAAATTATAGATAATGTTACTTACAAGTGTGTTATTTATACTAAGGATGTGGATGAAGAGGATGAGGAAAAGAATATATGAACGACTTGTGTATAAATTGATCACATGCCCGATTATAATTGATAAATGTTGAATTAGAAATGATATAATGTTTTATTTGGAATATTTATTATGAAATTATGATTATCGTTATAATACAAAAAATTGAACTTGTGAGTTTATATGGCAAAATTTTAGTGATCATTTGTTAATTTTATGATGTGTTATTTCATATGTATTGATGATAAAATCGTGAATAATGTAAAAGCATGAAAATTAAATAAATGATCAAATTGAGCACTTCAGTTCAAAGGTGACAAGATGAATTGATTTTAAAAGACCATGGTTGAACCATGGCAACAAGTGATAAGTGATAGCTTCGGCTACACTTATCTGATCAAGGACAAGTGAAAGTGATAAGTGATAGCTTCGGCTACACTTATCTGATCAAGGACAAGTGAAAGTGATAAATGGTAGCTCTGGCTACCTGATCAGTGAATAGTGATAGCTTCGGCTACAAGTGACAAGTGATTTCCGTGTAAGACCATATCTGGGATATGGCATCGGTGAGATACGTGTTTAAGATGTAAGACCATAACTGGGCTATGGCATTCTAATGAAAAGTGATGAATTGACGGATAAGACCATGGTTGATCCATGGCAAAGTGTGAAACGTAGGTATGGTATTAACCATACTGAGTTGTGAAACGTAGGTATGGTATCATCCATATTGAGTTGTGAAACGTAGGTACACTACAGCAAAACAGACTTTCAGCGGCGTTTTTTTTTTTGCCTTTAGCGCCATTTATAAACGCCACTAAAACTATTTGCGGCCTTTTAGAAGCGCCGCAAAAAATGCCGCTAAATCAAACGCCGCAAATTTTAGCGACGTTTATGAGAAAAAACGCCACTAAAAGTCATGACTTTTATCGGCGCTTTTCCCACAAACGCTAAAAGTCATGTTCTTTAGCGGCGCTTTTCCAAAAACACCACTGAAGGTCATGTTCTTTAGCGACGCTTTTCCAAAAATACAGCTAAAAGTCATGTTCTTTAGCGACGCTTTTTCCATAAACACCGCTATAAAACCTAACCTTTAGCGACGCTTTTCCTAAAAACGCCACTAAAGAACATAACCTTTAGTGGCACTTTTCCTAAAAACGCCGCTAAAAACATGACCTTTAACGGTACTTTTCCTAAAAACGCCGCTAAAGGTCATGAAAAATAAAAAAAAAATTAAAATATTATAAAAACACCACAAATCCATTCCCACAAATTAAAATGACTATTAGATGTCAATTTCCAATATACATTTTAATCTGATTGAATAAAGCCTATTTTAGGCACTAGCTGATTGCAAATAACACACTAGCTGATTGAACAAAGTAAAGCCTATTTTACATTTTAATCGGATTAACATTTGGATAAAGCTTCCTCTTAATAAAATATTTGTCAGATAATGTGGCCTTCTCCAAACTAATAGCTACCTGCGAAAGGGTAAAATGATAGAAGGCAAGAGAAAAGCATATTAAAACATTAACAGTAAACAAAGAAATCATAGACAATATTAGAAATCATATTTTTATTGGAAAATAATGAACTTAAATGGAAAAAAAAAATTCCTTTGTTTGCTTTTCTTTTCATGCATTTGAGTATTAAATGAGATAATTTGTAGAGTTAATTTTATTATATTATTTAAAATTAGAATCAAATTGATATAATGTGTAAGTATTTAAGTATTAAATATATTATTATAGAATAAAAATGACTAAAACATAACTAAACAATAATACTGAAATTGAAAAATTTTATAATTTAATAACTAAAATAAAAAATACTAAAATTGAAAGACCATAATAGTTTGATAATTAATAGTATACCTTAAAATCTAAACGATAATTTTAGAAATTTAAATTTAAATTTAGGCATTTAGCAGAATGAAGCTACTTAGTTAGTGCCGTGCATGTACTGCAACTCTCTTTATGTTTTTTCCTTTTTGGTTTTTGATGTAAGTGCCACTAGCTGATTGAATAAAGTAAAGCCTAACTTTGAACTGGGTTGGCTAGTTTCCATGCACCACACTAACTCTAACAAGAAAACCAAAACACATTAGCCTGGTCAGAAGTTGTATTGCTATCTCACAACACTGTCCCAAAGAATGAGTAATTGGAAAAAGTAGCTGCATCCTAGACCCTAAAATTAAACCAAACAGCATTTCCAGACATAATGTATGTACCCATTCATGTAGTAATAATATTTTTATCATAAAGTTCCAACGAAAACCAGCCCTAAACCCATTAATGATTCCAAACTTAGTTCTATTACTCAGTCTTGTCAAGTGTGAATTAAAATCCAGTATGCAGAATGCAGTATCAGCATAAGATACATCAATTACACTACAAAAAATTGATAAAGATGTACAACAAAAAACAAAAACAAAACTTACTTGATTCCAAGATCGATGTGCTCCTGGATGCCAAATCCAAAGCAGCCAGTATCACTAAAGTTCCTTCTCAAAAGCTCATATTCCTTGACCTTCAAACCAGTTGTTAGTTGACCAAATAACCAAATATTTAATACCAAAAAATGAAAAAAAAAAATACAACCTAAGCTGCAAATTTCAATGAAGCAAAAGATTAAACAAAAAGAATAGTACAAATCATATAGCATAAAGTTTCCATAAAGACACGTGTAACTGGCTTAAATGACTCCATCCAACATCATATAATAACGTCAAGCATGAATTTTCGTAGTACATATGTAGAAACTAGACAGAAAAGAAGTAAGTAATAACTGCGAGAAAATTAAGGAAAATCTGGTAGGAAAGAAGCAAGTACATTCGTTTTTGCTTGAGAAAACTCATGGCTCGAGCTTTAATGGCCTCTTGAGCAGGGCCAGGCCTTGTCTTCTTTCTCTGTTCCTTGTACCTACTAAGCTCAGCATCCAGTTTCTTCAACTTCTCCTCCACATTGTCCCCTCTTTTATTTATCTGATCACGGAAACTCCATCCCATCCATATTATTTCACAAAATAGGCAAAAATTTGATATCAAACTAAATAATGAACCAAATAAATCCTAATACCAAGAAATCAAAATATCAACATTAATATAAGGCAGTATTTCCTCACAAGTTATGAAATAGTTTCTATTTACGGGTAGCAAAGAAAAGAAACCCAAGTTAACAAAAACCACAACGATTAATAAAACCAATTGTGACTATAACATATTTAGAGAAAGTGACTGTAAAGACAAAGTTTTGAAGCTCATAAAATTGAATGCATGAACCAAATGGATTAAATCCAAATTATATGAAGAACATAAGGTGATAGAATAGTTAATGCTTAGTGACTTAAGTCCCTGATTACCAACTCCAATATTCATCCTTTCTATCCAAAACGAGAGAAACTCTGGAATTTTAATCACAAAAATCAAATCAATGTTCAATCTCTGATAATCTAAAATACAAAAAAGGAAATTTAATTCAAATTTCAGCCCAAACTGATATGAGGATGAAGTCAAATGGCTCTACCTTGAAACCAACTCAAACTAAACCCAAATCATTTGTTTTTAAAATATCAGATGGCCATGAGGGTTGTAAAAGATCACAATGAAACAAAGGTAATTAAGCTCACCAGGAAGGCTAAATTCGCAAGAGCATATGTCTCCTCCAAAGCTCCAACAACCAGAAAGCATTGAAGCAAAGTTGAATGATATCAACTAGGAAAATCTGTTAACAAATTGCAATACAGGCTCGACGTCTCAGTTCAACCACAAATATATGGCAATAACTCAATAGAAGAAATTAGAAGCTTACTCATCTGCCATTAATGTCGTCTTGACTCTCTGTTTCCACATCTGCTTTTCTTAAACCAATCACTGACATCTTCATTCCCTTCACAGTAGCATATTTAAAAAGTCAAAGCTCAATCTCTAGGTTTTGGCTGACTTATACTACATTGCTTTAAACTCTGCAAGTAAAAAGTACATCTATAATGTGAGATAAAAAAGATTAGGCATAAGGCACAACCTTGACATTAACACTAGAAATTTTGTGGAACTTGTTTTGTTGGTGAGCAAGAAGATATCAAAACCACCCTTAATCTGCAACTGCAATTCCAGTATAAATAGACATGAATCATAGACCAACGAATCAAGATATCATTGAAGGAAAATGCAATGAGTATATTGAGATACCAGATGATTAAATCTCTACTTTTAAATGAAGCTGAATGAAATCCACCACTGATCCTATGGAGTCAAACTGCCAAAAAGAATAAAGCATGAATCTTAATATCTCCTCACCACAATGCTGCTTAAACAACTTGAAAGGCAATAACATACAAAGAAATTTCAGCCCCAACTGATCTGATAATCAAAATCCAAGATCAGAAAATAATCAATTCCAATGGCTTTACCATGAAACCAGCTATTCACTTCAAACTAAACTCAAATCATTTAAGTTTTTTCTAGTATCTTCTTGGGTTCCTCAATGGGATAAACATAAGCTCACCAATCCAACTTGAGAATGATAACCGTCAAACGCTCGTCTCCAGCTCCATGTGTTCATACCACAAGATTTGAGATACGAGCAACTCTCGGAATTTCTAAATTCATATAATCCATTGATAAATCTGGAGAAAATAAGCTTTAGATGAACCTAAAATCATAATAATAAGTCAAAGGTAACTTACTTCTCCACCAAGACTGAATTGCCAGAGCCCAGAAAAGGTATTCAAAAGATCACTTCAATTTTGTGTTGAACCATCATATGAATAGAATCAAGAAGGCAAATCTGTTAACAACTTGCATTGTCACAAAATATCAGTTCAAACACATAAATAAACTAAGCATCAAGTAAAAGAAATTGAAGCTCTTACAGCTTAGGTGTTCCTCCTTATATGGCTAAAGCTCCAACTCATTATTGGCTAAAAATATTTTGCATTGGTCACAAACTTGACTTTAATACCAGAAATTTCATGGGAACTTGTTTTGTTGGTGAGAAAGAGGATATCAAAACCATCCATAATCTGCAAGTTCTGTTAAGTATCAAATCTCACATGAAATAGGAAACACCTACTCCTAAATCAACATAAAATCAAAGGTTATAAGAGAAACCAATCTTTCTAATTAACGTGAAATCATGAATTGATAATATATGAGCATCGATGTTAAAAACTAAACAATGAGGCTGAATTAAGTCCACCACTAATCCTATGAATTAATAAATCCAACCAATCCAAAAATAATTTGAGTATGAATCTTAATATCTGAATTTCGCACGCACCACAAACCCCTATGGATATTCTATCAACTCCAAAGCAGGATCTTTTGCTACTGTATTGAAATCTCCAGTTGCCATTCAATTTTCCTCCAAATTAATTAGTATGGAGAATTTCCTGCTTGGACAATACACTCTATACCTACAAAAGAAAACAGACACAACATGGGAATGGATATGAGAAAATTAATAATAAGCAGCAAACTATAGAACAAATTTCCATTTTATGTTCATAAACTATAGAACAAATGTGCCTGCATTAACCATTAATATTTGGTGATTAAAGTTGAACTCACCAGCTGAGCAATTTGCTAATCAAATTATTAGATGATGTACGCCGGCAATTACTTACGTTGATAAAGCCATTGCGCATGGTCAAATAGTCCACCTTGCTCACCGAACCAAAGAATTGCCTGAAGAAGGCCACCTACAATTATATTTTTAGATTTTTTTATTCCAGCTAACCAAATATACTCAAAAGTAAATATATAAATCTTTTTAGTTTATTAATATATCAAATATTAATCAGAAATGTAAAACTGTAAAATTGCATAACTCTGTTTGCCTCTCTTCTTATTTACACTCCAATTTTACAATATATATATATATAATTTTTGTCTCTTTTATGCTTTGAATTTGCGTTATTTGTTAAATCACCTAAACATAAATGAAAAAATTTATTTTTTGTTAATTTTGCTTGTATGCCACACCAACAATTAATTAATTTTTTTAAATTAAAAAATAAAAAATATACAATTTTTATAATTTTTAATTTTTAAAATTTTAAAAAGATTAATTAATTGTTGCATGATATCCACACGTGTGTCGCATCAACAAAGTTAATAATTTTTTTATGTAAATTAAACGGAGGGTCAATTAAAATGAAAATCATCCTTGTCCGGTGAATGACAAATTAGATTTTTTCTCCTAATTTTTAATATTTTTAGTTGGATTTGAATTTTTTTAGAAGAAAAAAAAAATCTTATTTGTCATTCTCCTATTGAAAAAGGAATAGAGATAGGGATGATATGAAATTATAGTTTCGTACCATCCTTAATTCTCCAAATAAAATTAGTAAGAAATTGGAAGAGTCTTACTATCCATCTCATGCCCGGAATTGTGGAGAAACCAGAATGACGTTTGACGAAGGAAGTGTGATGGGTTAATCTGAACCTTGAAGGATCTGATGTGTAACATATACAAATGCAAGTATCAATATCAATCACCATTTCCAAACATTTTTTTTCCATACAACCTTCATAATTTAGACCTAAAAGGCAAGGTGAAAAGTAGAAAGACTAACCATTTCTGTACTGATACTCGAGAGTTTTAGTTTCTGATTCCCAGGACTCCCATTTCTTCATCTGTTCAAATTCAATTAACCACAACTATAATATCATCTCTACAACCAAACCAAGGGGAAAAGAAAAAAACTTACTTTGGCCTTAGCCAGTAGAATGGTGGCTACACTGTAAAGAACATGAAAGACAGCAAGCGCAAATATGAATATGTGCACGTCGTGCATCCCGCTTCGATTCCTGAGAAATCAAATGGGAAAATTTTCAGCATCAAACCCAAAATAAAAAATAAATGATTTAAAAAATTTTATATTTTACAGGTACGATAAACATTCCGTAGTTATCAAAATAAATAAAACAAAACCCTAAAGAAATCAAAATTATTAAGGGAAAAAAATAAAAGGTGCAGTTTATATATATACGCATATATATCAAACATACATGGGGATGTCTAGCAGAAAATTCCAAACTTTCCCTACTTTTTAAATCAAGTAAGAGCTCTAAGAAGAAAAGCCTTTTTGCCTTCACAAGAAGAAAAGCCTAAAAAGGAAAAAAGAAACCCCAAGAATTTATGTTTTTTTTCCTATTTAATTAACCTATTTAAACATCATCAGGAATCAAATAAAGAAATTTTCAAACCAAACAAACAGAAAAAAAAAAGTAAAAAAAAACTTTAAAGAAATCCCTAGATAATGAAACCTGGATCAGGAAATAGGAAATGGGATTGATTTTTGGCGAAAGAAAAGAACAGATCTAAGTTTAAGAAGAAGGAAAAGTGAGGATCGAGAATGAGAGTACCTCATAAACCAAGTCGAAGAAAAGATCAGAGGAAAGGAGAGTCTATTGGATTTGAGAGATTTTTGAGAGAGAAAAAGAAATCTGACAGAAAATAAAGAGAGAGAGTGCACTGCGTCTGATAGTTTTTAGACAAAGATTAGGCTTATTTTCTAGCTTTTTTTGTGGCGTTTTTAATAAAAGCCACTATAGTTCTATTTTTTGCGTCATTTTTATAAAAACGTTATTATTACATAATTTTAATTTTTTTTTATTTTTAACTTATATTTTTCTATATTTTTTTAAATTTTTGTGGTGAGATTATTATTTTTTAAAATTTTTATTTTTATTATATTTTGAGTATTAAACTTTTTAATTAAAATATTAAATTTTGATTTTTTAATTTTTTAATTTTTTATTATTAAATTTTAAAAATTTAATTACCATTATCTATTCTTTTAGGAATTTCTTTTTTCTTTATTTTTACATCAATATTATTCTTTTAATTATGGTCTGTATTAGTTGTTTAGATTTTTATATAAATGACATTTAATTATATGTGCACACCTAAATTTTGATATAGATATATACATCTTAGAATTATATACGAATTTTAGTTTAATGTGTAATTCTAGATGTGAAATTCTAATTGTGATTTAAATGTATAGTTAAAACTTTAATTTTGATTTAACCATACACATTATTTTAAAATATAAACACATCAATATATTTTTATATTGAATAAATATAAATTTTTATGTATGCAATATATAAATAAAAAATGATGTTAATTATATCAATAATTGTATTACTATTTTACAAGATCTGGATCAAATTAAAGTTCATGTATACAATTACACACTAAACCATTGTTCATGTATGCTTTTGGGATTTAACCCATTTTGATATATGTATTTTTAAAACAATAATTTACATTTATCTTATTTTGATTTATATTCTAAAAAATCCAAGATTAATCCCTAAATCATAAACCCTAAACCCTAAATATTATACCCTAAACCACAAACACAAAAACCTAAACTTCAAACTCAAAACCCCAAACCATAAATCTTAGACCATAAAACTCGAACCCTAAACTCTAAACTGCAAACCTTAAACCATAATCTGAGACCAACTTTTTGAGAATTCATGTGGCCAATGTTAGTGTAGTACAAAACATATATTTTAATAGCTAACACATTAACCATAAATCCCTCGTGAGGGATTTCGGTTTCGAGATTTTGGGTCATATAGCCAATACCCTAAACCCTAAAATCCTAAACTTAAACCATAAACCCTAAACTCAAAAACCTAACACATTAATCATTTCCCCCCAAACCTCTAACCCTAAACCCTTAAACCCTTAAACCCTAAACCCTAACCCATTAACTATTTCCCCATAAACCCCTAACCCTAAACCTTAACCCTTAACCACTAACACTTAAACCTTAATACCGGTAAACACTAAGATATTAAACACTATACAATAAACCCAAACAACAAACTTTAAAACACTAAACCCATACACCAAAATAACAAACCCTAAACCATGAAATTAACATACTAAACATTAAACCTTAAATCAATTTTAATAGCTTAATTTGTAACTTAAATGAAAACTTCTAAATTGTTTAGTTAGCAATTTGTAACTTTTCATAATTAAGTAACTAAAATGAAACTTTCTCATTGCTTATAAGTGAATGTATCAAAATAAAATATAATTCAAAGCAAGAATAAGAAAAAAATATGAAAAACTTTTAGCGGCATTTGAGAAAAAACGCCGCTAATGCTCAGGTCTTTAGCGGCGTTTTTCTAAAAGCGCCGCTAATGCTCAGATCTTTAGCGGCGTTTTTCTAAAAGCGTCGCTAATGCTGAGATCTTTAGCGGCATTTTTCTAAAAGCGCTGCTAATGCTCAGATCTTTAGCGGCGTTTTTTTAAAAGCGCCGCTAAAGATCTGAGCATTAGCGGCGTTTGGGAAAAACGCGCCGCTATTTCTCATTTTTAGCGGCGTTTTGGAAATAAACGCCGCTATTGCTCAACTTTTTTGCGGCGTTTTCTTTCAAACGCCGCTAACGTATAATATTTGCGGCATTTTTCATTAAAACGCCACTAAAAACGCCGCTAAAAGTCTGTTTTGGTGTAGTGGTATGGTATTAACCATACTGAGTTGTAAAACGTATGTATGGTATTAACCATACTGAGTTGTGAAACGTGGCACTGAGCAACGACATACTCAAATTCGTAAGACGTTTTCTAATTTGATAATAAGTAATATAAGATGAGTGAACCAAATGAAAGAGATTGAGTAGTACCATGGCATAATGATAGTGAAGATGTAAGACCATGGCTGAGCTATGGCATTCTAGTGAAAAGACCATAGCTATGTTATGACATCAGTGATTATCAGTGAAATTCAGTGCATACAGGTGCAGACCAATTCCGTAAGACGTTCACTAATTTGACAAAGTTTGGTAAGTGTTACATAGAATTATGTGATATAAGAAAATACGAGTTGATGAGACATGAACATAGAACTTGGTTTATGAATGAGTTCATTTGTGATTATATATTTGTACACCCTTGAGTGTATTATCCGTATGAATTGGTATTCCAAATGAGTTAATGAGAAGAGTTCTAATATGAAATAATCTGAATTCTAAATGAAATATTATGAAAACGTACTTGAAATACATTGGTATGTTTTGTATATGTTATTTGAGTTCATAATGTGGAAAGTAAATGTATGTGGAAATATGAGATGATAATACCTGTACATGGAATTTATTGGTGGATATGTACATCCAAATTTATATGATAAATTTTAGTGAACATTGAAATTGGACTCAATAAGTGATTTGTCAATTTAAATTGTGTTTGGCAGGAAGAGTTGGTGAGTTGTATGTTTATGAATTGTTACACATATTTGTTTGAAATACGAGGAAATGATGGTATTTGATACATGGAAATATGAGACTGTGATATATAAAAACATGAAATATGTTTGATAAATGTGTTTATTCATAATTATAGAACTATACACCTCAAGTGTACTATTTGTATAAAGATGATGTTTCAAATTATCTGTAAGTGTTATGTATTCATTGGTAATGCCTCGTAACCCTGTTCCGGCGACGGATACGGGTTGGGGGTGTTACAATGAAAGTCTAAAATGGACTGCTAAAGGAGTACTAACAGGATTAAAACTCTGCATATTGAACTTACAAAGAACTTTCTCAATGTACCCCTTCTGACTTAGGTACAATTTACTTGTTTTTCTGTCTCTGAGAATCTCCATACCAAGTATCTTCTTTGTTGGTCCTAAATCTTTCATCTCAAATTCTTCACTTAGTTGGGCTTTGACCTTTCTTATCTCTCATTTATCTTTCGGTGCTATAAACATGTCATCAACATAAAGAAGTAGATACACAAAAGAGCCATCACTGTTTTTCTTAAAGTAAACAAACCTGTCAAAGCTACTTCTTTTGAAATCATGAGAAGTCATAAATGAATCAAACCTCTTGTACCACTGTCTTGGTGACTGTTTCAAACCGTAAATGGACTTTTTTAGCAAGCAAACATAGTCCTCTTTTTCTGAGACTATAAAACCCTCTAGTTGTTGCATGTAAATATCATCATCAAGTTCTCCATGCAAAAATACAATTTTTACATCTAACTGCTCAAGCTCCAAATCATGCATGACCACAATACCAAGCAAAACTCGAATCGAACTATGCTTCACAACTGGGGAGAACACATATGTGAAGTCCACTCCTGGAATTTGACTGTAACCCTTTATAACAAGCTTTGTTTTATATCTGGGTTCTTCAAATCTTGGAGTCCCTTCTTTCTTTTTAAACACCCATTTACAACGAACAACCTTTTTACCTTTAGGAAGTTTCACAAGATCCCATGTTCTGTTTTTATGGAGTGATTCCATCTCATCCTGCATAGCAAACATCCACTTTTCTGAGTCTTCACAGCTAACCGCCTCAGAATAATTAGATGGCTCTTAGTTTGCATCTATATCTTCAACAACATTTAAAGCATAAGCAACTATATCAGCCTCAGCATACTTCTTTAGAGGTTTAATTTCTCTTCTAGTTCTGTTTTTGGCGATAGAATATTATGGTGAAAAAGAAACTCTATTCTGAATTTTTGTACTGGCTTGAGGAGTCGACTCTGTTGTAGATTCTGGATTAATTTGATGCTCCACTTGTTTTTGATTTTCTTTATTGAAAGAGTCTTTAAAAGATAAGTTAGGTAGCATAGCAGTTTCATAAAAAAACAACATCTCTGCTAATCACAACTTTTCTATTTTCAGGACACCATAACTTATACCCTTTTACACCAACTTTATAACCAAGAAAAACACATTTAATGGATCTCGGTTCCAATTTTCCATTATCAACATGAGCATGCGTAAGACACCCAAAGATATTTAAATCAAAATAGTCAGCAGGATTACCAGACCATACCTCTTATGGAGTGTTTTTCTCAATGGCAACGGATAGAGATCGGTTGATCAAAAAACATACAGTAGAGGCTGCTTCGGCCCAAAACAACTTTGTTAAGTTGGCATTTGACAACATACATCGAACTTTTTCTATGATCTTTCTATTCATTCGTTCTACAACGTCGTTTTGCTGTGGAGTATGACGAACTGTCAAGTGTCTCACGATCCTTTCTGACTTGCACAGTTTATTAAACTCATCAGAACAGAACTCTAAGACATTGTCTGTGCGGAGGTATTTTATTTTTTTTCCCACCTATTTTTCAATCATAGTTTTTCAAGACTTAAATGCTGAAAACACATCGCTTTTCTACTTAAAGAAGAACGCCCAAACTTTTCTGGAAAAATCATCAATAAAAGTTAGCATATAATTAGCTCCACCTCTCGAAGGCACTCTGGATGACCCCCACAGATCAGAATGAATATACTCCAACGTTCCCTTCGTGTTATGGACTCCTCTGGTGAATCGAACTCTCTTTTGCTTCCCAAAAACGCAGTGCTCACAGAACTTTAGTTTGCAAATTCATTGCCGATCAAGAAGTCCTCTTTTGCTCAATTCTGCCATGCCATTCTCACTCATATACCCTAGGCGCATATGCCAAAGTTTAGTAATATCATCATCTGACAAGGAAGAGGAAGCGACAGCTGCATCACCAGTAACAGTAGAATCCTGTAGAACATATAACTTGGCAATCTTTCTCTACCCTTTCATCACAACGAGGGAACCTTTGGAAATCTTCAAAACCTCATTTTCAACTGTGTATTTGTACCCTTTTGAATCAAGAGTACACAACGAAATTAAATTTCTTTTCAATTCTGAAACATGTCGTATGTCACTAAGTGTTCTGAAAACTCCATCAAACATCTTAACTTTAATTGTTCCAACACGTGTGATTTTACACGAAGCATTATTTCTCATCAAAATAACACCTTCAGACACTGTTTCGTAAGTTGTAAACCAATCCCGATTGGGACTCATGTGGAAGGTGTAGCCCGATTTAAGGATCCACTCCTCGCTCACTTTAGAATTGTTGACAGAAGCGACTAGAAGTTCACCATCATTGTAGTCTTCTACAACATCAGCTTCACCAAAATTTTCTGATTGTTTTCCCCTTTGATTCGTAGCCTCCATTTTGATCTTGTTCTGTAGCTTATAGCACTCAAATTTAATGTGTCATTTCTTCTTGTAGAAGTTACAAGTTTTACCTCTGTTTGAAGATTTTAATCTACCTTTAGATTTACCGTGAGAATTTTGTTCATGTGTCCTTCCACAATCATCATCAGCATTCCGATCTTGTCTCCCACGAAAAGAGTCATGTTTAACCACAAAATGCTTCCTCTTATCATACGAGGTCAAAGAATCATAAACCTCATCAACTGTGAGAGACTCGCGGCTATATAAAATTGTGTCTCTAAAGGTTGAATAAGATGAGGGCAATGAACAAAGTAGAATCAACCTTTGATCTTCCTTATCATACTGAACCTCTATGGCCTCCAAGTTTGAGAAATTTCTTTAAACACTGTTAAGTGTTCGTGCACAAATGCACCTTCCTCCAAACGATGAGCATAAAGACGATGCTTTATATGCAACTTGCTGGTTAGAGTTTTCGACATACATATTTGTTCCAGCCTCTTTCATAATGTAGCAGCAACCTTCTCCTTCATCACATCCTATAAAATTTCGTTAGACAAATGCAGATGTAACTATGTTAACGCCTTTTGATCCTTACGCTTCTTCTCTTCCTCCGCCAATGTCGAAGACATCTTATCTATCCCTAGCAGGGCATCCTCTAAGTCCATCTGTGCAAGAACTGCTTGCATCTTTATCTGCCACAATGCGAATCTGATGTTGCGATCCAACAGCGGAATTTCATACTTCAAAGACGTCATTATCGTAATTGAGATGAACAACCCGAAAGCTCAGATACCAATTTGTAAAAAATAGAATGTTAGTAATGACAATATATCGCAAAGAAAAGGGAAAGAAAAAATAAAGAACACACAGATTTTTACGTGGAACCCCTTTTGGGAAAAAAAATCACAGGTAAAGGAGAAGAAAATTCACTATGTTGAATTCAAATAATTACAAGAGGAGTAGACTATGTCTATTTATAGGCTTGTAAAAACATATTCTAATAGGAGTGTAGTAATATTGAAACACCTTATTCTAATCAATATCAAATAGATGGAGTTTAATAAGGTTTAAAAAAACCTTATTCTTAAATAAAATAAAAGAAGTGTTGTTCTATATGGATTTTACTTTTATTTTATTTTACCACTGTATTTTATTTAAATAAGGATTCGGGTCACTCATTTCTAATAGTTACATTAGATGTTATTTAATATGCTAAAAAGTTTTATTGTTGAATTTTTAACCCTGAATTTTATAAGTGAAGAATTTATATTAAAATTATTTGGTAAAACAAAAATATTTTATGTTATTTGGATTGTTTTGGATAAAAAATCAAATATGATTATTTGAATACCTCATTTTCTTTTAAAAAAATTTAAAAATAAAGCTTATCTATTAGTTTTAGATTCTAGATTTTTCTAACAAATTTTAACGAGACACATTTTCGTTGATGGGCATCTAAGGGGAAGTGTTATAAACCCATTGATAAATGAATGTTCATACAATTTTCATAACACCCAAAAATGATTATTCTCTTGTAACCCCTAAAGAATTTATAGGGTGCCTCAGTTCTCTTATTTATGTTTTGTAATGCATGGAATTGAGACCCTATAAATAGCGGGTATGTATAAGCTTTTAGTATTCCAAGTAAAAGTAGAATTATCTTTCACTTTTGTGTCTACTCTTCACTCTTGTTTTTACTATAATTTTCTTAGTTTTATAATAATTATGTTATTATTCCCCAAAAAATATAAATAGAGGGATATTTTATTATAGGTCAAATTTTGTTATTAGCTCTTATAGTATGAATAAATTATGGGTTTAGTTCTTATACTTTATTTTGATCAATTTTAGCTCTTATACTTTTCAAATTAAGAAAAATTCAACCTTAGCCAAAATGGTAGCAATTAAATTCATTAATTCAAGTTCTGCTATGCGTCTTTTACTATGCTTAAGTTCTGGGTTTAGTCTCTTATCTCTATATTATGCCAAAATATTACATGAGGTGTTCCTGAACCTGATTCTTGCGTCATGTCAATACTATATATCCAAGCCCGATTCAAATATACGCCTCAAATTTTGGTTGGACTCACTCATATCTATAAATGATTAACCCAATCTTGTTTAGGTTGGCCCATATTATTATTTTAGTTAATATTTAGTAATTATATGTATCTTTTTAGTATCATTATTTATGTTAGGCCCGAAAATACCAAGTGGGGGTGAATTGGTATTTTGAAAATTTCTTACAAACTATTCTAAATGATAATATCAATGGAGAATAGCTTGACACAATGAATTTATAGTGGTTTAACCCCAATTACCTACCTCCACTAACTTACTACCACTAAGGAGGAGAAGGTATAACCTTTACAAGACTAGTTTTTTTTCTTCTTAAAGTTTATATAGAACCCTTCCCCTTTCTCATTTGCTAAATTGAACCATTCTTAGCTTTTATGACTTAACTAAAACTCTCACAATTTATAACTAGCGAAATGGAAAACGAACAACAATAACCTCTAGGAAGGTGGAAGTTTACCAATTTGAATTCTAAATGCAAAGATATATGAATGATAAAAAATTTGACATTTATCTCTTCAAAAAATATTTACAAGAGAAATGAAAAAAAAAAATGAAGATTTGAATATTTTTCTTTTGATCTTTAAATTTGGATATTGTTCTCGTATATTTGGAAGTGTTGTTGAAGAGTATTTATACTAAAAAATAAGTTTGTGGACATCTATGATTGTTGAGGGTGAAATAAAGCTATTGGAAGCATTAATTTCGGGCTAAAAAAATGTCATTACAACTTATGTCTCAAGGCTTATGTTTGGAAACACTGAAAACAATCGAATCAACTCTAGGTCTTTTCTTTTCATCCACCAATTCAATCGAGCTTTCTTCCATATCTAACCTCATATCATCAACAATTAATTCCCTGTCTACCATCGAAGATGTCAGCCCATCTTGCCCAAAACTGAATTTTCATGCAAAATTGATTCTTAGATTAATGCCAAGTTCCTTGACAAAATTTGCATTTTGAAAATTACCCTAATAATTCTCCTTTCCCTTGTCATCCTCCCTAAAATTAGGGAGGTTTGAATCACCCTCGTCTTTCAACCAAATATAGGAAACTCAACTAGTCCTCATTAGTGCAACTTTGATTAAAAGGTCACATTCCATCACCAAATCTTTCTGAAAAATCCAGATCAAATAAAATTCTCACCATGTCCAAGTCTTTCATTAAGAAAACAAAATAATGATAATCACTCATGCTAGAATCGAACGTAAATTTAACCCTTATAAGGAATGACTATTTGCTTCTTTCGTTTCAATAGAGAGTGAACATCCACCTTAGCTCGAATCCTCGTACAACTTCTATAGCCTCATGTTATCGACTTAGCATCATAATCAATATAAAAGTCAATGAAATTATCTAATTGCTTAGCCATCATTACAAACACAAGGCCATCCAGAAGATCATGAATTTCAACTTAGAAATCAATAAAAAGATAGAGGAACCTATGAAGGATCCTCACCATTAGACAACCTATGACACACAAGAAGATGATTGTTAATTCTCCTTTCCCTTGTCATCCTCCCTAAAATTAGGGATGTTTGAATCACCCTCATCTCTCAACCAAATACAGGAAACTCCACTAGCCCTCATTGATGCAATTTCGATTGAAAGGTCCCATTCCATCACCAAATCTTTCTTTCCCTAAAAATTCGAATCAGATAAAAATTCTCACCACGACCAAGTCTTTCACTAAAACAACAAAATAATGATAATCGCTCATATTAGAATCGAACGAAAATTTGACCCTTATAATGACTATTTGCTTCTTTCATTTCAATATAAAGTGAACAACTACCTTGACTCAAATCCTTGTACAACTTCTATAACCTCATGTTATCGACTTTGCATCATAATCAATATAAGAGCCAATGAAATTATCAAATTGCTTAGCCATCGTTACAAACATAAGGCCATTTGGAATATCATGAATTTGGACTTAAAAATCAACAAAAAGAGATATCCTCACCATTAGACAACCTATGACACCCAAGAAGATGATTGTCAAATGTCTAAGAGTCACTATCCACCACTCTATCAACATCCACCTCATAGAAAAATCAAAATTGAAATATTTTCTCACCAATGTTAGTAATCGCCATACCCCCATGGGATACCATAGATTCACCATAGTGTTGCCTATGGATTGAAAATGTATAAAACTTATAGTTAAGAAATTACCTACTAGACAAAACCCAGTGTTTGAAACCGCTTCATTTCCCTCCACGTGATCTGCCATGCTTCCTCCTCCCCATCAGCAATGGATAACCATGCAATCTTGTTCTCCATTATAGAACTACATGAAAACCTGTAGAAATATATGAGATAATGGAAGAAAATCCAAAAAAATTACAAGAAGAAGAAAAAATAAAGAAAATATGGGCTATAAAAAAAACAAAAAACGTGTTATAAAAGTAGACAGAATAAAAAAAACTAATTCTTTTTTTATATTGTAATAATTTTAAAAATAATATTTCATTTATAATTATATTATTTGTGTTTTCTTAATTATAAAAAATACTTTTTTCTAAAATAGATTTATGTAATTATTTTATTTAAAATAATGTGTCAATAATATATTTCTTGTTATGAATATCTTATTAAGTGGATGTCCATCATGATCAAGATAAAGTTTTAATATACTTTAAATTCTAATAGTTATTAGAATTAAATATCTACTTCTTTTATACTTCTTATGCCTATAAATAGAGACTCTGATTAAGCATTGTAATCATCCCTTTGATCAATAAAGTACATTCTTTATTGCTTTCGTATTTTCTTTGTTCTTTATTCTCTCCGTCTCTCTTTATTTTATAACACGTTATCAGCACGATCTTGCTCAAAGTGATAGTTCCTTTTATCAACGGTCAAATTTATCCTTCATGATTTTCAATATCTTTGGCAGCAAGATGCAAAGTTTTTACAGGAAGTTTCTTTTATTTAATGTTTCATATCTGATTATTATTTTTCATTCTTCTTCCATTACACGTTATCATTGTTTTGATTAACTTATTTTACTTTTTTTTTTCCTTAAGGATGGTGAAAGATTTGATACTGTTATCTATATGAAATCGAGAAGTAAGATTCAATCTCAGAATGGATTATGGTTCTTATTCCCAATCTTTGATTTATTGTACAAGCATGGGTAAAGTATAGATTTGGTAAGAAACTTTTATATTTTGACCATATTTTCTTTTTCAATTAAGGTATGACTACTATTAATTTTTATTTGATATAAATTTCACGTTCTGATGGTATTGAAAATTGGTACAATGTGTATAAGATAATTTTCAAACATCGTACACGAAAATTTTGATTATTTGTTAAATGATTTTTACTATTAGATTGTAAAAGTTATTACAAAAACAAAGTTGTTTTACTACTTGTAATAGTGCTTGGGATAATAGTCAAGGTGATGACGATGATGTTAAAGATCTCTAGGTATATTTTACTATGATTTATTTATTATATCATATTTATTATAATTGGAGACTAATCATGACAACATGAATAGATAGATTTTAATTTAAAATCCATACATGTTTGCGATGGTGATTATGAAATAAAGAATCTATTGAGATGTTTATAAGTCTGTCCTACTAGATTTGTTGCATTCCCCGAAGTGAATGTAAACATAAAGAATATAAAATATATACTAATGGACCACTAAAAGTGGGAACATAGTAATAAACAATAGAACAATGAGAGTTCTCAAGAAAACTTTTCAAAGGGTAAAGATAACTTATGTTATCAATGTGATATGAAAGATTATTGGCCACATATATGGCGTATACCCAAATATTTTGTTTCTATTAATATTCTTTGAGGAATGATATGAAAATGTAATAATGAATTCTATCATTACAGATAGAAAATATTTATCTTATTCGGTACTTAAAACAAACCAATATTATTTCAATATTTGGTAGTACAAAATTAGTCGAAAGCTCCAGAAGAGCTAATATATTAATACCTTGTGATGGTTAATCCATTGGTTTTAAAAGATATTCATAATGGATCTCATATGGAGATTGTGAATGAGGAAAATATTATTGTCGAAACCATTTTAAAATTTTTAAATTCAGGGTCGACTTTTAAAAAACAAATGTGGGAGTCGCCACCAATCCCTTTTTTTACTTAGGTGTGATTGGATCACCTTGTAAAATATTTTATTTTAAAACATTTGATTTTGGTCTGCGAAAAAAAACAAGAAAACGGGTTCGGGAGTCGGTTACGTACGAGGAAGGGTTAGCACCCTCGTAACGCCCAAAAATTGGTACCTAATCGATAAAATCATGTCCAAATGTTTGAGATTTAAAAAGTTAATATAAGATCCTTTATTTGAAGGTAACCCAAGACTACCTATCTCAAAGAAATAAGAATACCACACCCAATAAGTTAGGGTACAGTATCTCAGGACTTCAAAGCTAGGTACATCTTTATCTTAGAAAATTCTTACCTCGAGATACAAAACATCACACCCAATAAGTTAGGATACAGCGTTTCGAATTCCCAAGAATAAGGTTTTTTTATTTAAAATTTGAGATTTCTTTGTTCCGAAAGAATATAAACATCACATCCAACATATTAGGACACGATATTTTAAAACCTTCGTAATCAAAATCCTCTCAGGATTTATAAAACTTGTTAAAAGGATATTTAGTTATTTAGCCAAACGGAAAATCGCACCCAACACGTTAGGGCACTATTTCCCGAATTTCTAAACACGAAACATTGTCTTGTTTTCAAAAGCCTTACCTCAAGCTAACATAATGTCACATCCAACACGTTAGAACACGACATTTTGAATTCCCGATAATAAGTTTTTTATTTAATTTTTTTAAAGGAAAGTAATAAAAATAATAAAATAATAATAATGTTGATAAATAATAACAACAATAATAATATATAATGATTGTACATGATAAAATAATTAGTAAACAATATATATAAAATTTTAAATAAAACATATATATACATAATATACTAATCATAAAAAAAATTATATGTTATAAATAATATAAATGAAATAGATTATATAATATAATAAAATTTTAAAAAAATAATTTTATAAAAATAATATATATAATATAATACTATATAATATAATAGTTAAAATCTAATATAATAGATAATATATAAATTATAAAATAATATATAAACTATAAAACCAAGTAAAATAAAATATAATAATAATTAAATATATAAAAATAATACATATAAAATATATATATATATAAAAGGACTAAATTAAAACTCACATGAAATAACAGGGGTTAAAATGGCAATTAAACAAATTAAAAGGAGTGAATTAAAAAACGCGCGTTAACCATAGGGGCCATTATGGGAATTTTGCCAAATTTGCAAAACGGCATCGTTCGGATTTTACACTTAAAACAGACCGAGGGACTGAATTGAAACAAAAATAAGATTTAGGGTCAATTTTAAAATAAGAAAATATTAAATTGCATTAAATAAAATCGAAGAGGGACTAAAACAGTAAATTTCCCTTTTAACCAAAGCGCGCGGATCCTCTTCTGGATACCGGGTCAACGCGCGGATCTTATCAACTATAAACGGTGTCGTTTCAGTTTAGTTATATAAGTAAAAAGCGCTTAAAAATTTCATTTAACATTCATTTTTTTTAAAAAAGAAGCCTCTTCCCGCATTCTCTCCAACTTTCGTTCCTCGGCCGGGCACCGATGGTCGTGTCGTCGTGCGTTACCGCCTTTTACGCGCAGCATGCTATCTCGAATGGTGGCCAAGAAGTCGAACCGATTGAAAGGTAAACCCCTTTCTTTTATTTTTAAAAAACTATTTATATGCGAAAATGTATATACAAAAAAAAAGGGTAAAAAAGAATATATAAAAAGAAAAAACCTTTGCGAAAAGCTTCTGTTTTTATTTCTCTGGACTTTTTATGAATCTTTTTGTATTCTCTATTTCTCTGTTTTTGTGTGTAACCGTGTATTCTCTTCGTATTCTCCCCCTTTTTTTTCTTACATATTTGCTTTATTTATAACCTGAATAAGAAAAATAAAAAAAAGGAAACATATATTTTCATATTTGTTTCTTTCTGGTTTTGCTGCGTTCTTTCCTTCCTTGTGCAGGAGCATGGCGAGAAGAACGGCAGTGGAACGCTATTTGCGCTGATTGCGGCACGAGGAGAGGTCGATTCTGGTGGCTGCGGCGCGAAAGGCATGACTGTTGGGATACTGCAGCGATTGGGGTGTCGCTTGAGGCGGTCGATCGTTGGCACCGCATTGCGCGCGCGATCGTTGAGTATCATGCAGCATGCGGCGCCTAGGGTTTCAGAAACCCTAGGCCACTGCTGGGACTGTTCAATGTTTTGGGCCTCTTGAGCCATCTAAGTCCAGGTCTATTAGGTTTGGGTGTAACGGGCTTTAGTTTCAGCTTGGGTCTAGGTAGGCTGTAACGGGTTTAGGAATTGGGCCACGGGTTGGGCTTATATTTGGGTCTATTTTTGTAAAAGGACTGTAAAAGACAAATTGGACATTTTACTTTTTCTGTGTTTTATTGTTTGGGCCCGGGCAAAAATGGGCCATTACAGCTGCCCCTCTTTGCTCATTGTCGTGAAACGAGAATAGAGCAAAGACTATAAAGGGACCAGTTTTGCCCGATTTTGGTCGAGCTTCGACTTCTTTGATCCTAATGACTCCAAATCCACTGCAACTTCACCGGTATTGGAACTTCATCTTGATTTCAGTAAGTTTGATAGCTTCAACTTCATGAAGGCGTTATCCACTATCTTTTGATCTACTCCACCGCAAACTCGGGAGACAAGATCGATGTTTTCGATCGCTCCTCGCAACTTCGTGGATTGCCGATCTGCTATCTTCAATCTGCTCGCAAACTTCGTGGATTGCCGATTTGTTATCCTCAATCGCTTCGCAAACTCGGGGAGGCAAGATTTGATGTCTTCGATCTGTTTCGCAACTTCAAGAATGTCGATCTGCTAACTTCTGGTCCGCTCCACTCGCAAACTCGTGGATGCCAGGTCGTGGTTTAAATCTGCTCCACTATCGCTTAGGAGACAAGATTTATCGTTCGATCTTGGTCCACTATCGCTTAGGGAGACAAGATCTACAATCTTTGACCTATTCCACCGCCGGTCGTGAGAGATAGGGTGGTGGCTTAAATTTGTTCCACTACCGCTTGGGAGACAAGATTTGCCGCTCGATCTTGGTCCTCTACCGCTTAGGCGACAAGATCTACAATATTTGACCTATTCCACCGCTGGTCGTGAGATAGGGTTGGTGGCTTAAATCTGCTCCACTCATCGCTAGAGAGACAAGACTTGCCGCTCGATCTTGGTCCTCTCTCGCTTAGGGGCGACAAGATCTACAATCTTTGACCTATTCCACCGCCGGTCGTGAGATAAGGCTGGTGGCTTAAATTTGTTCCACTATCGCTAGGAGACAAGATTTGCCGCTCGATCTTGGTCCTCATCGCTAGGGGCGACAAGATCTACAATCTTTGACCTATTCCACCGCTTTGGTCGTGAGATAGAGCTGGTGGCTTAAATCTGCTCCACTCATCGCTTAGGAGACAAGATTTGCCGCTCGATCTTGGTCCTCTATCGCTAGGGCGACAAGATCTAAAATCTTTGACCTATTCCACTCGCCGGTCGGAGATAGGGCTGGTGGCTTAAATATGTTCCACTACTGCTTAGGGAGACAAGATTTGCCATTCGATCTTGGTCCTCATCGCTAGGGGCGACAAGATCTACAATCTTCGACCTATTCCACTGTTAGTCAGGGAGATAGGACTGATGTCTCCGATCTACTCCTGCAACCTCAGAATTGTCAGATCTGCTATTTTAATCTGCTCCCTGCAAACTCAGGGATACCAGACTAATGCCTTCTACCTTGCTACATAATCTGTAGAATGGGTATATGTTTATGTCCAATATTTAGGATGCTTTGATCGAAATGCATCAGATGCTCCTATTTAAACATGTTATGAAAATGTTATGAAGATGATTCATGTTTCAAGGATTAGGATGCAATGCCCGAAATGAATCAAATGCTCCTAATGAAATTTACAAAAATGTTATGAGTATGATTCCTATCCTAGGTGTTATTACTCATTTGTTTTTCATTCATGTTCTACTCGAATAATTTGCCCCATGGTAATTCTGAGTCCTCTCTACTTGAACCTTGGGACATGAATTGATATCTCCCACTGCAACTTCAGGGGAATAACTTTTAATTTTTTCCATCTTTCTGTTACCATTCAGAGGTACAGAACTTGTACTACTTTCAATCTGTTACACCATTCCCTGGGTGTAATGACCAGAGGTATGAATGCAGGGTATCTCGTCAATGATCCTCTTCACACTTGGATTGACCTTGTTCGTCATTTTTCGATGTGGTATCACCAACGAAATTGTCTTATTCAGTAAAAATCCGAAGAGATAATCATTTTCCAATGTTTCTAATCCCTTAGACTTGGTGAGTTCTGAACAATAGTCCTGTTTCAAATTCTCATATTATTTAGAAGCTTTTAGAGTAATATGCGAAACTCCTTTTATGAAAGTGTTATTAGTCCATAAATTATTATTTCAATATAAAATGCTTGAAAAAGGTCACAAAAATGGACGAGAAAGAAATTAGTCAGGAGCATAGCTTTGAGAAATAATTTAATCAAAGATAACCCAGGCAATAAAAGAAAATTGATTTAGGCGTATCTCAAAAAAGAATAAAGCAATCAAAGATAACGAATTTCAAAACTGGGTAAGAATGAAGCTAGATGCCCCAGATATCGCAACCTGAGCTTCTTTGTTCCAACTTCTTGAGGACCATTTTAAGCTCAATATGTGTTTAGGGAATCCGGAGTACTTTGTCGATGCCCCAAGACGTAATATACTTCCTCATTGCTAATTCGGACGTAGCAAGACTACTGTATGCCCCGTTTTTTATTCAAAATTTGAGCCGCGCTTTTCGGGTTTTTAACTCAAATCCCATTTGGTCTCAAAGCGCCCTTTGCGGGTTTTCGCTTTGGCCTCTCCTTTTTTTGTTTTTTTTTTTAGGCACCATTTTCGGGTTTTCACCTTAATCTTTCCTCTTTTAGGTAAAATATCTCTTGACCAAACCTGAATTCAACGGATTGGGCAAGTCTTTGCCATCCATCTCTATCAATATCAATGCTCCTCTAGAACAAGCCCTATATAAGTCCTTCCCAGTTTGGCATATGCTTTCCTCTAAAATCGTTTTGTAGAGGAAAAAAATTTTCAACATCGGGTTCCCTTTGTGGAATTCTCTTGGATGAACCTTTTTGTCGTAAGCTCACATCATCCGACCGTGATGGATAACTTTTAACCTCTTCTTCGATTAGGTTCAATTGGCAAAAATGCTTCAATTCCATAATGGGCAAGATGTTGCCCCGGTAAAGGTTCTAGCCAATGTTTGATAATCATAGAGAGTAGTGATAGCTTCTTATGTCAATCTTTACAAGTCTTAGCCACATTTCATTTCTTCTTCTTCTTCTTTTTTTTTGGCAACTTTTGTTGCACTGTGATATGCTACCTGATCTTTGGACAAACTGTAAACTTTGACTTTGTACAGTTATGCGTTATTAAATATGATCCTTTATGGCATTCTTTGCTGACATTTGATTCCTTTTTTTTTTTGAAATTTGATGACTTTCGACTATGTAACATTGGCATATAAAGCTACTTCCACCCTCTTAGTGAAATAAACGACAACCATGACAGTGAATCGATGTCAACTAGAAGCATTTGACAAGATTGGCCCCATAATATCCATACCCCACATATGAAAAATTTGTGAAGAACTAGAGCAAGCACATGAATCTCGTCTCCTTAAATACGGCATAGCTGATACCATCTCTTTCTCTGTAGATTGGCAATGCCCAATCCTCATGTTTAGGGCGCATCTTATAAGCCCAAGCATGTCCTGATATAATCATGTGAAAATATCTTTGAATTCTCGAAAGTAACTCAATAATATCTCGCATTATCTTCGTAGTGAGCTAGGCTTTGATCTTGACTCCTTTCTTAGGCTTGCAACATCCATTGACCTTATGTAAGGTAGGGTCTGTTTTTCATCTTGTTAAACCACTCTTAACAAATCAAAAGATATGTTACAATCTCTGTCATCTTCGAAGTCCTTAGATCCCCTAAACCCATATCTCATTCAAAAAGGGAGTCAGTAACAATGTCGCTCATGTTGTTGATATCTGGGTACCTAGGTACGAAGGCGAACAAATCCAAAGAATAAATGATTCTAAGGATAATTATTGGTATTGTCATGAAAGAATATTCTTAAAAAAAACAAATGAATGTACAGTATGAAGAATAAAAGAATATATATTCAAAAAGATGCATTTTATTAAAATGATAATTCTAGACATTAACCTATTTCACAAAAGAATTCTTATTGCCTCTAGGCTTAAGGCAACAAACATGTTTTGAATATTACTCTAGGTCTGCTTCTAAAAATACAAGAATCTCTTCCACAGTCCCATTATTCAAAACACTCCCAAGTACACAAGGTTTGGCAATATTGTTCCCCAATTCTCTCTTCACTTTCGATTTCTCCAAGGGATCGCAACTTTTTTGTCTCCTCCTTCCATTATCACATTTACTGCCTCATCAAAGTGATTAGATTTTGATGAATCGCCGACTTCCACAATTCCCATTTTGATGAACCTCTTAACTACCTTTTTGAAGGCAGTGCAGTTTTCTATGGAATGCCCCGATATTCCCGCGTGGTAATCACATTTAGCGTTTGAGTCATAACATTTAGGATATGGGGGTTGTAACGGCTTTAGATAAAATGGAGACACCATATGCGTGTCAAATAAACTTTGATATAGCTCATTGTACGTCATCGGGATTGGTATAAATTGAAGCTTTTTAGAGTTTTGCCTTGGAGAGACCTGATCGCCAGTAGTTACCGCCCTTAGCTGGTTTATTGGCTCCGAATGGCTCTTGTTATACCTACCGGTATTATTTACTCTCCCTTCTTTCTTCTTCAGGGCTTTTGAGGTCTATTTTCCTCTTTCCCTTTTTTCTAACAGTACAACCGGCTTAGCTTGATCATCATTCGAGTCAAAACCTGAACCCATTGGTAGGCTCAATATGGCCGAAGTATTAGTCTGACATTGGGATCCAATAATGACAGGTGCCCCATGTGAATGCATGTCTGGTTGAGTCGGGACACCAATCGGGGAATAAACAATGTCTTCCTCATCATCCACGTCGTTGACTACTGGGCCTCTCATTTTTCCAAGTCCTTCGGCTAGTAACTGGGTTAGGTGGCCTATGATATCCCTTTGAGATTCCTGTATTTCTTGTTGAATTTCAGTCAATTACCCCTGCATCTGTATTTGCATTTGCTCTATTCTCTCCAACCTTTACTCCATGTTTTCCAGGTTAAATCTGAAATATATTTACCTAATTAGGATTCTCTCGTAAAAGTCTAATGCGAATGATGCAATGTAATGCAAATGCATGAATGCAAAGAGGTATCGATTCTGATCAACTTCATTGTAGAAAACTTTATTAGAAAACAAATTCTTTTACATAAAATGGGCTACAAATAAACTTTCGCCCTAAGTCCTAAAGTCTTAATTTTTCCTAATAACGAAACTAGCTCTTGACTACGATCTGACTGTAGCTCATGCCTCATGCTCAATACGTCGGCCTGCACTGCCAAACTCTGTAGGTGGTCAGCTACCTCTCGAATCTGAGCTATGGCTTCCCCCATGAGATATTCCCGGTTTTTGACTTGACCGTGTGAATGATAAAGCTCTTCCTTCAAATGCCTTTCCCTTGTTTCAAGACACTCGATCCGAAGTTCACAATTGTACAGTGCTGATTCTAACTCTTCAATTCTACCCTTCATTTATTCAATCCTGTTTATGCTTGCCTTTAACTCGATCACGAAATTACGGCTTCGATGGTGATGAAGAGATCGTCCAAGATGACTCTACAACAGTCCATCCTTCAATCCCAGATGGCTCCACCAATTTCTTGTTGTTAAAATTCCAACGCCCATTCCTAGGAAAGAAATCTTCACTGTTGCCTACTCTAAACCTTGGTGCTAACAGAATACATCCGTCTACTTAGGTGACCATCTTCATATGAAAGAGAAACGCTGTAATGGTAGAAGTGTCCATCTGTACTTCCCACGCTCACTTTGAAGTGATTGGTGAATATAGTTACCTTCTACCCTTTAGTTCAAACACCACGCCTTGCCATAAGGTGTCGTACAATCTTCTTCATATCCGATTCTGCTTTGATCGGAACAACATCAGAAGGCATAGGTGGTGGAAGAGGCGGGGATTCCAGCACTGCCCCATTTCCCTCTTGCTCAAACAAATCCATACCCTCTAATTGCCTATGTTCTGGCTATATACGAACGACTGCATTGTCTTCCACTTTATCAAAGAACCCGTTCTCCATAACCAGCTTTCTAACTTAGAAACTGATCGTGAATCGATACCTCTTAAAATATGAAATGACATGCTCAAAAAAAAAAACACAGCAAGTTAGTACCATGGAATATAAAGCAAGTAAAATAGATAAACACCTATCTGGGTGACCACTAAGGTTTGACATAGTTATACCTAAGGTGAGCTCCTAGGGTTCACTATATGCGGTTTAGTTCTAAAGTTGAGGTACCCGAACCAGCAGATTCCTTAATCCTCACCCATTATAGGCTCATACGGACTAAGTTCGATTCAGGGGAATACATTTCCCTATGGCCATGCGGAAGTGAAAACTTCACGAAGCCATAGGTACAGATGTATCCCGAAAGCAATCCACTAGCCCATGCGGAGGTGAAAACCTCACGAAGGCATAGTTTATCGCTCCCACTTAAAGGTGTGACCACGACGGTCATGCAGTCCAAAGCAAATAAATATATTCAGAACCACATGCAATAAAAAAAGGATCATAATTTTTAAATCAGATTTTTAAATTCAGACATGAGGACATGAAACTATCGATTTTACGGCTTGACTCTCTTATTGGTCCTCAAAGGAGTCGCTAAGTCATTTAAACCATTTTAAAATTTTTAAATTCGTGGTCGACTTTTAAAAACAAATGTGGAGTCGCCACTAATCCCTTTTTTTACTTCGGTGTGATTGGATCACCTTGTAAAACATTTTATTTTAAAACATTTGATTTTGGTCTACGAAAAAAAAACAAGAAAACGGGTTCGGGAGTCGGTTACGTACGAGGAAGGGTTAGCACCCTCTTAACGCCCAAAAATTGGTACCTAATCGATAAAATTATGTCCAAATGTTTGAGATTTAAAAAGTTAATATAAGATCCTTTATTTGACGGTAATCCAAGACTACCTATCTCAAAGAAATAAGAATACCACACCCAATAAGTTAGGGTACAGTATCTCAGGACTTCAAAACTAGGTACATCTTTATCTTAGAAAATTCTTACCTCGAGATACAAAACATCACACCCAATAAGTTAGGATACAACGTTTTGAATTCCCAAGAATAAGGTTTTTTTATTTAAAATTTGAGATTTCTTTGTTCCGAAAGAATATAAACATCACATCCAACACGTTAGGACACGATATTTTAAAACCTTCGTAATCAAAATCCTCTCAGGATTTATAAAACTTGTTAAAAGGATATTTAGTTATTTAGCCAAACGGAAAATCGCACCCAACACGTTAGGGCACTATTTCCCGAATTTCTAAACACGAAACATTGCCTTGTTTTCAAAAGCCTTACCTCGAGATAACATAATGTCACATCCAACACGTTAGAACACGACATTTTGAATTCCCGAGAATAAGTTTTTTATTTAATTTTTTTAAAGGAAAGTAATAAAAATAATAAAATAATAATAATGTTGATAAATAATAACAACAATAATATATAATGATTGTACATGATAAAAAAATTAGTAAACAATATATATAAAATTTTAAATAAAACATATATATACATAATATACTAATCATAAAAAAAAATATACGTTATAAATAATATAAATGAAATAGATTATATAATATAATAAAATTAAAAAAAATAATTTTATAAAAATAATATATAATATAATACTATATAATATAATAGTTAAAATCTAATATAATAGATAATATATAAACTATAAAATAATATATAAACTATAAAACCAAGTAAAATAAAATATAATAATAATTAAATATATAAAAATAATACATATAAAAAATATATATATATATATAAAAGGACTAAATTAAAACTCACATGAAATAACAGGGGTTAAAATGGCAATTAAACAAATTAAAAGGAGTGAATTAAAAAACGCGCGTTAACCATAGGGGCCATTATGGGAATTTTGCCAAATTTGCAAAACGGCATCGTTCGGATTTTACCCTTAAAACAGACCGAGGGACTGAATTGAAACAAAAATAAGATTTAGGGTCAATTTTAAAATAAGAAAATATTAAATTGGATTAAATAAAATCGAAGAGGGACTAAAACGGTAAATTTCCCTTTTAACCAAAGCGCGCGGATCCTCTTCTGGATACTGGGTCAACGCGCGGATCCTATCAACTATAAACGATGTCGTTTCAGTTTAGTTATATAAGTAAAAAAAAAAAACAGTTAAAAAAATTCATTTAACATTCATTTTTTTTAAAAAAAAGAAGCCTCTTCCCCAGATTCTCTCCAACTTTTGTTCCTCGGCCTGGGCACCGATGGTCGGTCGTCTGTGCTACCGTCTTACGCGCGCCGCATGCTATCTCGAACGGTGGCCGAAGGCCGAACTGATTGAAAGGTAAACCCCCTTTCTTTTATTTTAAAAAAAACTATTTATATGCGAAAATGTATATACAAAAAAAAAGGTAAAAAAGAATATATAAAAAGAAAAAACCTTTGTGAAAAGCTTCTGTTTTTATTTCTCTGGACTTTTTATGAATCTTTTTGTATTCTCTATTTCTCTGTTTTTTTGTGTAACCGTGTATTCTCTCCGTATTCTCCCCCTTTTTTTTTCTTACATATTTGCTTTATTTATAACCCGAATAAGAAAAATAAAAAAAAGGAAACATATATTTTCATATTTGTTTCTTTCTGGTTTTACTGCGTTCTTTCCTTCCTTGTGCAGGAGCGTGGCGAGAAGAACGGCAGTGGAACGCTATCTCAGGCCGATTGCGCACGAGGAGAGGTCGATTCTGTACGCGCGCGCGCGTGGCGTGATCATTGGGATATCGCGCGATTGGGGTGCTTTCTTGAGGCGGCGCGATCGTTGGCTCCGCATTGCGCGCGATCGTTGAGTATCGCGCGGCATGCGGCGCCTAGGGTTTCAGAAACTCTAGGCCACTGCTGGGACTGTTCAATGTTTTGGGCCTCTTAGGCCATCTGAGTCCAGGTCTATTAGGTTTGGGTGTAACGGGCTTTAGTTTCAGTTTGGGTCTAGGTAGGCTGTAACGGGTTTAGGAATTGGGCCACGAATTGGGCTTATATTTGGGTCTGTTTTTGTAAAAGGACTGTAAAAGACAAATTGGACATTTTATTTTTTCTGTGTTTTATTGTTTGGGCCCGGGCAAAAATAGGCCATTACAATTATATTTCATATGAATGAAAAAAGGGGATTGGGTTATTAATTTATAATCTTTGTGATAATCTCTTGTCATCATCCCTATTAAAGGGGTTGAAAGCAAAATATTTGATTGTGAAATATCTACTTATGAGTAATAGAATATGATAATTCTATCTAAAGCTCGTTATGGTTGGATGCACACGAAGTTGCAAGTTTTTTTAAAAACTAAGTATAACTCTACAGTATTTAGAATAAGTTCTCAATTAAAATTACGTGGAAAAATATTACTGATGATAACTTGCAAGAGAAACTTATGTATGAAAAGTCATTGGTTATGTACCTGTTGTACACCTGGAAAATAAGATCCACTCTTAAAGTTTGATATTAATAGATTATTGGGCATTATTTAAAGATTTTGGCATATTCCCTGAAGCGAATACTGCATATAATTATTTGGAAATTATATTTATTGACTTAGTGGCACTATAGACTTCACATTGATTTAGACATTTCCAGTAGTAAATGTCACAATATTACTTATATGTGGATACAAAGAAAAAAGAATAACAGTAAAACTATCAATTTGTCACAATTTATATTGACATTGTTAGTACAATTGAAATGCATGTTAAAGTAAACCAGAAGTTTACTGATACAAATGCATTTACTACTTGGCGTGACCAGTTAGACCATCCTGGATCATATATGATGCGAAAATTAATTGAGAATTCATATGGACATTCGTTAAAAAAAACTAGAAGATTCTTTAATTTAAAGAATTCTCATTTGTTGTTTGTTCTCAATGAAAATTGATTCTTAGAAATTCACTAGCTAAAGTTGAGATTTAATGTCTTACATTTCTGAAATGAATATGGGCTCATTCATCCACCATGTGGATGGTTTTGATATTATATGATTTTGATATATGCATTTACAAAATAATCACATATGTGTTATCAATTTGCAACCTGTCATTTGCAAGATTGCTTGTTTAAATGATTAATTTCAGATTATACAATTAAAACAATTCATCTTGTTAATGTTGGTGAGTTTACATCCCAAGTTTTCAATGATTATTGCATGTCAATTGGGATAAAAGTTGAACATCCTATAGCTCATGTTCACACACAAAATGATTTAGTTGAATTGTTTATCAAATGCCTCCAACTAATAGTTAAATCATTACTTATGAGAACTAAACTTTCTATTTCAGCATGAGATTATGTTGATTTACATGTTGTACGCATCAAGCCAATAAGTTATAAATACTCCCATTACAATTGATTTTTGGTCAAGAGCCAAATATTTCTCATCTTTGAATTTTTGTATGTGCGTATATATTTCAATTGCTCCACCACAACGCACAAAGATGAGTGAATCCTAAAAGAAAGTGGGGAATATATATTAATGACAAGTTTCTTTGTATTATTAGATGTTTTGAATGCATTGAAGATTCAATTATGACATTATTTGTGATTACAATTTTGATTCGATAGTTTTCCCGACATTAGGGGAAGAGAAATAATAACTTGTAATGAGTTAGAGGGAGAGTAATTTGAACCAGAAGTTCAATAAGGATAACTCATTACAAGTTAACTATTAGATGTATTTACAAACTTAATGGGAATAACCAAGTGTTATATAGATTGATCGGTTCCAAAAATGAAAAATTCTTCTAGATGGTTATATAATGGAGGCGGGTGCTCCAGAAGAGACCCAAGACATAACTAATAAGTAAAACTCTAGAAGAGATTCAAGTACTTGAAACTGAATTTTAAAATAATTAAAATAAGAGATCTCGATAAGTTATGTCAATTCGAGAAAATGTGGAACCGAATAATAAAAGTGGTCGATAATGATTTTGCATGCAATATTATTATTGAAATAATAAAATAAAAGGAGGATCCTGAATAAATCTATTGAGAAATATAGATATAGAATAAATTGATCAAAATAGAAAGACGCAACTCAAGTACAATTAAATTCGTGGAGTTTTTGGACCAGTGGTCCGAATATCTAAAGGTATAAAGCCAGTAAGGGTGCAATTGAAGTAGTTCTGCAAAAGCAGAATAAAAATATGAAGTATTTCGCTAAGTCCTGGCATTGATTATAAAAAGATATAATATTCTTTTGTGGTGGATGCAATAACCTTTAGATATATTATTAAATTGACAATTCATAAAAGATTTAACTTGCGTCTAATGGTTATTGTTACAACCTTTTATGAATCACTATATAGTAAAGTTTATATTAAAATCCTTGAAGGATTTAGGATGCTAGAAGCATATTGAAATTCTTGAGAAATTGTTCATTTATATGAATTGAAATAATTTGAATATATGTGGTAATTTTGACTTAGTGAATAGTAGTTAAAGGAGGATTATAAAATGATCCAAAATATCTATTTATGTTTTTATAAAAAAAATCATGATTAAAGTTTGTTATGATTATTGTTGAATCTCCTGAAGAGATCAAAATATATTTCTCCAAATTTCCCTCACTGATGACTTTTAAAAGAATGGTAATATAAATGCTTATAAAATACATTCAAATAGTCATTTGAAAAACTAGTATTCAAGATTGAATACGTAAAATATGAGAAAACATGTGATGTTTTCATGAGGGGGAGTAAATACACGTTGCACTCTTTTTCCCTTAATTGAGGTTTTGTCCCATTGGGTTTTCCTGGTAAAGTTTTTAATGAGGTAACATATTATGCGTATTATAGATTGTGTACTCATTTTCCTTTCATTAGTTTTTTATCCCACATGATTTTTCCTAATAAGGTTTTAACGAGGCACATTATCTACCAATGGACATCCAAGGGGGAGTGTTACGAATATCTTATTAAGTGGATGTCCATCATAATCAATATAAAGTTTTAATGTACTTTAAATTCTAATAGTTATTAGAATTAGATATCTACTTATTTTATACTTCTTATTCCTATAAATAGAGACTTTGATAAAGCATTGTAATGATAAAATACATTCTTTATTGCTTTCGTATTTTCTTTGTTCTTTATTATCTCCGTCTCTCTTTATTTTATAACATTTCTAACATTTTTATTATTTTTTAGCCAGATATTAATAAAGTCATTATTTTGATATAAATATAATTATAGTAGTTTTCAATTATTTCTTACTTTTATAAAGGTTTAACAATTTAAAATTTTATTAAAAATAATTTTAATTTTATACTAATATATCCTATAATAATTTTCATTTTTATTCTCACTTAAGTATTATAGTATTAAATCTCACCCATTATAATAATTAATCTCATTTTTAATCTTAGGTACATATTATTTTATTCTTAAATTAAAATGGTGTATACGAAGCAGTACAAGACAGCACCATGTCTATCGGAGTAAACTGCAGTCATTGTTTTCCACGTCATCGACCCAATTCCCCAACTCTTGTGTCTTCTTCATCATCCCTTTCCTCTATTATTGTTTGCAGTAAGATCCCAGTCAGAGTCAGTCAACATCTTCAATTTCTCTCGCTACACCCATCTGGTTACTTCTTAGATCCCTCAAGACCTATCAACTTCCCACCTTTTTGATGTTTTCTAGCTTGGTCCATACCTTTTTTTTTTTCCTTTTTCAGTTTTTTATTTATTTAGATTAGCATCCAAAAGTCTTAAATTTTATGGGTTTTGTTTTGGGTTTTATCTTACTATGTTTCTTGTTTGATTCAGTATGTTTTTCCTTTTTTAAATTTGTTCTATGGGTTTTGCCTGAAGGTGCAGATTTGGTGACTTTTTGAAGAAAAAAAAGTGGGGTTGTTGGAAATCTGTGGTTTTTCTCTGAAAGACACCAGCTTGAATTACTTTTAGTGGTTTTTAGCTTCTGGGTTAGTTGATTCTGGGGCAAATTCCTTTGCTTTTTGAATTATCTAGTTGTCACTGAACTTATTAGAAGATGGGTCTCTAGTTTTTTCAAGTATTTTGGATCTCTTTTTATGATATTCATGAATTGAGCAAACCTTAGAAATTGGAGGTTTTTTGAAAAAATATAATTATAAATACATATTAAGGTGTCAATACGACACCTAAAAGCTAGATTTGACTTGGTGTTTTCAAACTTGGTTATTGTAAAATGTTAATTACTGATTGAGTTGAGCTCCCCTAATATAATGGTATCAGTAGTCGCCATGTTAGTTCCTGTTTCCATGGTGCATTACATAGGTTTCTGCCATACACCATACATCATTGTTGAGCTAGTTCTGCTTTTAAACTTGCATTTCATTTTTGCTATTTGTAACTGAATGTATTGATCTGTTGACATAATTATACTTTGCTTATATGCAGTTTTGGAATCCTTGTTGATTCCTGTTGTCTTTGATTATGTTGGTTACTGCCTTACGCCATGCATCATTCTTGAGTTAGCTTTGCTTTTGAACTTGCATGTATTTTTGCTATTGTACACGAATATTTTGATCTGATGAGGTAATTATACTATTGACCGTATGCAGTTCTGAAATCCTTGTTCTAATTGAACTTCTTTAAGGTATTTGATTTCCTTATACACTCTTTTTCCGTCATACATTCAATTTATAGCTTACATATTGGTTGCAGATATGGATACTAGTGCTGGCCCAAGCTTGTTCCCTTTGCACCGCTGCAAAACTCTTCACTTGGTTGGTATTGAATTTATTTTTCCTTTTAATGCAGTACATCCACTGCAGATTTGAAGCTGCTATATATTTGGTTTGAAGGATATTCAAGATTGCCTTCTTTCTTGGCTTTTGCTCGCAAAACAAGGCAATGTGGTCTTATAAAACAATACATCCAGGTGAGGCATGCTCAGGGTATCCACAATGTAGATGGAGATAAGAACTATAAAGCATACATGTCTCCAGAATATTTTGATGCACACATTACCCCTCTTGGCTGGCAACAGGTGAGTAGCAGTCATTGTGTTGTAATATATGTCCCTGGGCGCATTTTGAATCTATTTTCATTCAAGCCATGTTCTTATTTGTAATCCAAAGCATACTTATGAGAGGAATATTATACGAAGCCTTATTTTCGGTAATTCTGCAGGTGGATAATTTGCGTAAGCATGTCCATGAATGTGGCCTTGCTAAGAGGATTGATTTAGTGATTACATCCCCTTTGCTAAGGTAATGGTGCCAGGATTTCGTACTCCTTTTAAGAATCTTTCCTTGATATGTCTTCTTATGCCATCGTATGCATGGAGTTCGGACCTATATGAATCGTGCAGGTTTCTAATTTGCTGAATTCTTCAATCTATGTTAGCTAAAGAGTGGGAAGCCGAGGGATCTAATAACCGCATTCTCCTCTTTGGAGAATTAAATCATGTTGCCTATGAAATTTTAACTTTCTGGATGAATCCATTTATGATTGATAATTGATGCTCAATAGTTTTGTGGAACATTTCCTTACTAGAATATTGCTTTAAGGGAACTTTTGTTAATTGAAGCAGAATGTGACAGGAGTAATGCTAATGGAACCACTGAGTTTCATATTAAGATTTAGGTAGCGTTTGGTATGATGGAAAGTAGTCACTTCCCTGGAAATTTAATCTGTTGGAAACACTTTCCAATGTTTGGTATGTCAAATTTTATTTACTTTCCTTAAAATCTAACTTTTCCTTCAGAGTCACTTTCCCATAAACATGGCAATGTGATTTCCATGATAAAATGTGAGAAAGTTACTTTCCCACGTAGATTGGAAAGTAAAAAAGATATTAAGAGAAAATTAACCCTATTTTATATTGGTTTAGGGTATTAGTCTATTAATAAATGTAAAAAAGAAAAAAGAAAGAGAAGTTTTTGTCTTCTTCATTTGTCCTACTACTTGATTTTCTCTATTACTTCAACGGATTCTTCGCAAGTGTTATATATAGATATTTTTTTTAATTTATTCCAAAACAAGTTGTATATATACATGATTTTATATGTGCATTATTATATTGAGAAAATATATGTAGGACAAATTTGAAACAATGTACATTATAAACTAAAAAAAATTTAAAATATCAATTAAAATTTTTTATTAAATATTTAATCCAAATATTTTTTAAGTATAAAGTTTATTATAAAAATTAAATACATGAATATTATATTTTATTTAATAAGGCTAAATTCGTAAATTAACATTACATTTTAGGAAAGTACTTATTAAACCAAACGTGACAATATAACTTTCTTGGATTTTAATCAATACCTTTCAATGTATACCAAACGTTGCAAAGTAACTTTTCCGGCAATCACATTCCATTGGAATCATAATATGGGAAAGCATCAAAAGCTACCTTAGTGTTAATCTGTGTAAGCGTGGACACAAAATTTGATTCCAAATTCAATAGTAAACCTTTTCAACAAAGCTGGGATTATCACTATTAGTTCTTATGACTAGTTTATTTATTTATTCCAAGTCATTTGATCTTCAACAAAGCTGTTTCCTTTTGGTTTGTAAAAGATGTTAGTCTGCTTTGAATCGGTAAAAGCTTAGTTTAGTAAAGCTCCATATTAATTTGGTGAAGATATTTTATTGTGTAGAATCATAATTTAACATTGATGTTCTTTGAAGTTAAATTTGGTTTATAGAAAACATGATTAAATCATCAGACATGTATTAATTGACAATGGTTGCTTTATGTTCTAGGACATTGCAAACAGCTGTTGGGGTATTTGGTGGTGATGGTTATACAGATAGGATGGATGTAGTGCCACTTATGGTGGCAAATGCTGGTAATAGTGGTCGTGCTGCAATTTCAAGTCTAAACTGCCCACCGATCGTTGCAGTAGAACTTTGCCGAGAACATTTGGTTAGTCTCATTTCACTTTTTTGCTATAAAGGTTCCCTCTCAATGTATTGTTCACAGACAACCTTGAGATTGCTTGAATAATAGTAGTTAACCAGGAGGACCTATGCTAATCAGCCGCTTCGTTTTTCTTATTGTTCTATGACTGACACGTGTTTGAAATATTTGGATATGGATATGGAGGGTGTGAATCATATGATCCACCTAATATATGGAAAAGCATACGAGAAATAAATTAGCATACCCATGTCAGATAGATACCGACATACCCCATATTTGACACTCATTCTGCTTCCAGATAACCTAGGCAAGGTTGTTAGCATCTATCAGTGCATTGTTCTTATCTTTTTTTTTTTTTTTTAACGGTCAAGGGTTCTCACGATGTACTAGGTGTTTGATAGCTCAAGTTCAGATTTGTGATATCACTTAGTGCAAATCAGTTCCAGGGTTCATTTTTTACCTTATATCTTTAGGCTTTGGTCTTTTAAAATTGGTTTCATTTCTGCAATATATTCAGGCTTAGTCTCTTCTCTTAATGTTTTCCTTTTTCCCTTTTGCAGGGAGTCCATCCTTGCGATAAGAGGAGAAATATCAGTGACTATCAATTCCTTTTTCCTGCGGTTGATTTCTCACTGGCAAGTGATTTCGATCTCTAGGATGCCCCTGAAACGGGTTATTGTTTCAAATTTTGTTATCTGAACCAAATGTGTTAGATGCTTTGTCATTTCAAAGGTGTTGTTGAATGTCTTTTGAACTGCTATTCAGATAGAAAGTGACGAGGATACATGGTGGAAGGCTGATGTTAGGGAGACAAAAGAGGAAGTTGCAGCCAGGGGGCAGAAGTTCCTGAACTGGTGAATACCTTATTTGCTCTTCATTTACCATTTTGCTCCTTTAATGTTTAGATCGTCGCACATGAGTGTAAGAAGACCCTAACCGGATAGTACATAGAAACTACATCTTTGGCACTGTTTGAAATCATCTTAGATTTCTGAGTAGCATAACCAGAATTGATCCTCTGCCGGAAGGTAAGGTAAACTTAGATAAACAATATAGCTGCCGCATTATAACACAATTTCTTGCAACCTAAATTTCTGATATGGCTTTTTCGAGTACTGTCATAAAAAATCAATTTCAAAACTCCTGCATCAAGAAAATCTTTCGAAGTGATCCCATTTTCTGTTGTTTTATTTGATTTACTCTTTTTGTGAAATTTACAACTTTTAATAAAGATAGCTCTTTAAAGTTCTTGATATCTTTTGACATGTCCTTTGAGGAGACAAACGGAAAGCTACAATGAGAGCATGTAGATGTTTAATTTGACTCAAGACATAGTAACGATTCTCAGGCTTCTTTATATTCACTTCACAGGTTGTGGACACGGAAAGAGAAGGAGATAGCCATTGTTACCCATAGTGGGTTCTTATTTCATACATTAAGTGCACTTGGAAATGATTGTCATCCATTGGTGAAGAAAGAGATCTGCAAACAGTAAGTATGTTAGGTGCCTTCTACTTTAGCTGGTCAATCCTGTGACTATAGGGTTCGTTTTCTAAAGAGAACTCTGACTATTAGGTTGGTAATTTCTGTTGCACCCAATGCGTGCAGTTTCTGTTCATCAAATCTTTTCAAGTGGATGTCCCTGGCTGTTCTAGATGAGCTTGATCGAAAACTGCCATATAATGCAACTTTTAATTATGTAATACACTTCACATCTGTAGCATATGTATGGCTCTGAAAGATTTAAAAAGGTTTATACTCTGCCTGTATACTTGTTGCTGCATGTTGTCGTGCTTATTAGTTGCTTCTTAGGCCTCTCCTTTCGCTGTACGGCTACTAGCTTTTGAGCAGGCAAAGAACCTTCTTTTGCATCTAGTCACATTTGATACATGAATTCCAGATAAACTACTTTTTATGCTTCTAGTGTTTTTGACTAATTCTGGTTATACTCGAAAACATTGTAAGGCAGTAAAAATTTCTTTATTGTAAGGTATTTTCGAACAAGAGTAGAGTGTTGATCCAGCCGAAAAGAAAGTGCATAATTATTTTTAGTGACTTAAAAGGAGAATGATAAGCAAACACCGTTAACTTAGTCTAAATACTTCCGTCAAATGACAATAACAAAGAGCCTTAAGTTCAAATCTCATCAACTAGAATTAAGTGGAGGTGTTACCTTTCTCCAGAAGAAATAACTCTTTTACCTTGTACTTGCAGCTTTGCAAATTGTGAGCTTCGTTCCATGGTCATTGTTGATAGAAGGTAAGCTGATGTAAAACACAAACATGTTGCCAGTTCAGCTTGTTTTAAACTCCTATTTGGCTGGTTCGGGTTCTTATTGGTTCTTTTTTTCTCTCTAGTATGATAGGATTTGACCCTTCGACGACCAATTACCCTGGAAAGATTCCATCAGGATTGGATCTCCCAAGTGATGTTGTCGATGAGAAGGCTGACTAAAGGACCTGATACAAATTGTCCTCTGAACATTATGTTTCATGCTTGTGATTTAGCACTGCATAAACTCATAATTAGGTATGGCTTATGGTACTATATATTCATATGGTGATTTGGCATGTGGATGAGGAAATTCAACATGGTAATTGATATACAAATATTTTGTAAGAACTTTGTAAAGAACCGGTTGTTGGAATTCCTTTGGTTTGCAAAGACTGAAGAAGTTACAGGTGCCTCAAATCTCAACTATCTATATGTTTTACTGTAACATTTCAATGTAGACATTCATATCAGCTTATCTTTTATTGGATAGCTATTTGTTTCTAGAACTTCTTTTCCTTTAGCTTCCTAATCATGGAAGAGTACAAGGAACGGTAAAACCGAAAACAACACCACCAGGTAGTTTTTGGAGAAGCTATAGTAGAATCGATTAGAACATCAGTTCAGAGAACAGAGCTTATTCAAACATGTATTAAGAAACATCATTCCAGGATTAGATCATACTAGATTCTTGAGGAGCCGGTTGAGGGTCGTTGAGGGTCTTCTGTAAAATGTAGTCCATGCATCTTGGAGCTGTAAAAGGCTTTTTATTTTATATTTAAAATGTCATAGAATGATGCAGGTTTCTTCCTGGATTTAGCACAAAGTTCCTGCAAACATGAGAATTGTTTTAACATTAGTGATGCACCACCTCATACAGTCATAAGAGTTGAGAATATATTGCTTAAAAGCAATATAAAACTTGTTTGTACCTCCACTGCAGAAGCCAAATGTAAAATTGTCGCTTCACCCCACGGACGGCCAATGAGCTGCAAGCCTATTGGAAGGCCTTGTTTGTCATAACCAACCTGAACCAGCATAACAAGAAGGAACCCATAGACTGTCAGAAAACTAATACAAGGGTGGAAATGGTTTAATAACAGCAATAGTTTCAGTATTCCTCAGGGTAAAACTTAACCCCTCAAGCTGATTTATGTTTCCAGGTCCAGCAATGAACAAAATTCAATAAGATAGAAGAAATGGACCCCCAGACACTGTAGTTCTTCCATGGCTAGACTTGGCAAGCATAATTGGGTCCAACTCTTATATCTGTTTTGGGACCTTAAGTAATTAGACGGTGCTCGGTCACTGAGACATTGGACCCTTTGCAATCAATCCTTTGTCTACTGTAGCAATGGAAATCACATCAAGATCTCCTGGCCCTTGTCTCAAGTCAAGGCAAGTAAAATGCTCAAATTCTTTGCAGATAACGCTGTGGTAAATTAGAGTTTTGACCCTTTTCTCTATTGTCAATTATTACATTCAATACTACATCATTAGGGAGAAAAGAATGCAGAACTTACAGGGACGGTAATGGCAGGAAGACCAAGAAGATTACCGGCAATAATGAACCTCATGAGATAAGCTGAAACAGAGTGAACCACATATCAGAAAAGATGGCAAGTCTAGAATAAGCAGAGTACATGTATATGTTACTTTTTTATAATGAAGATGACAAACCTGTAACCTGCATATCTGTCTCTCCATCTTTCAAAGCACTAGATGGTATTTTTGGTGCTGTCATGCTGTGGTGCAAAAAAGAGCATAATCATTTAGTGCTAATATTTTCATAAGGAAATTCTCATGTGTAAACCATGCAAGGGAGTAAAATATCAATACCAAGCAGCAAAACTTAAATCAAGACTTAGTCCTCAAGCACGACAAAGAATGGTATCTGCTAAATTTTCACCATTTCCAATCTTTTCTAATGCCTTGGTAATTCTTTGTAGCCTCACGCTATAGTTAACTACTTGAGCCAAGAATGGCATGCTTTTTAGTTAAATTCTTTGAAGAATAGGCTTAAAAAATCATTACCAAGGCAAATGATGATGAGTCCACTGATAAAATTTTCATTTAGTAAAATGGTTTAAACATACATACCCAGTTGTTGGGGTCACTATGACATCAACCTTCTTGAAGATCTCCATGTGATGGTGCATTATCCTTCGTCTGCAAGGCTAAAGCAAGTCAGGCCATTGAATGGCATTCAAGTTTCCACTTGTGAGGATAATCAACTATCGGTTCTAGATAATATACCAATTTTTACTTAATTTTAAGATGCTTGCAACCCATTTCAGACATATGGGTATAGATCGCAAGATCAAGCAGCAGAGTTGTAAATCATACCATTGTCATTTTGCCTTACCTAAGACATTGGGCAGCTACATAATCTGATGCAGTGAATGATCGAAAAAGTGCCATATTTATGCGAGTATCATATGTCAATTTCACACCTTTCCTACAGAATTTACAAAAGAAATGAGGCCATTATCTGTCAACCATCTGATAAAGCATCGAAGGTAGACAACTACAACGTCATAACCCGTTTTAGTTAGGTTGGATACTCTAAAGCAAAGAAGCATACCCGTTTTCACAATCCGGATTTAACGAGCATTGTGTTTCCGATCCAATTGAGACAACATGAGCAGTGCGCATTTCATGTAGTTCTGGTATTACTATCTCTATTGTCTTGAAACATAACAACAGCAGTTCCATATAACATGAAATACTGTAAATGCTAAAGTTGAAGAAAATGGGAATTGACAGCAAAAATAACTACTAAGACAAAATTACTTCGCATCCATGGCTTTTTGACAAAAGCTTAAGAAAATCTTCACAGACATCCGAGATATCAGTTGAATGTACATCATTAAACCACTGCAGGAGGAAACTGCGTACTTAGTAGTATTTTACTTAGAAAAGAAAGAATATATTTACTTAAACACAATCTATGTATTGTCCAGAGAAAAGGAAAGGGAACTACCTCTGTATACTTCCCCAGTCGTAATGATCCCAAAGTGTTTGCATTCTCAAGTGATGACAAATCTGGAAAACAGGGGGGAGGCTGCAAAAATACAATACAATGATGATTAAATAATAGAAATGCCAACAAAAAAAGTAAACTGCAGTCATATGTGACTTAAACTTAGATGTAACATAGGGGGTGTGTATGTGTCAGACACAGATATAATATTCTTTTTCTAACTTTTTTCATGTAAGTGAAGGGTCCTTAGAGGGTCATAACCCCTTAGACACATCTAGATATGCTTGAACACGAGTACTTCAAGAAAGATGAAAAGTAGGAATGTAAATGATTGAAGCTACTTAAGCTTGGCTCATTCTTTATGAAGTCTAGCTCAAACTGCAACTACCCAAATAACAAGTCAAGTCAGCTCAAGTAATTTAATACCGAACTTGAAGGCTCGCGAGCCGAATCAAACCTTTAACGTTTAATATACTTAAGATGTACATATAAGTAGATGACAAAAATCTAATGTCTGATATCAGTTTTTACATTTTACTAAGTTTATCAAGCTGAGCTCAAGTAAGTTATGAGCCGAGCTTGGGTATGAAAAACAAAGCTAGGTTGAGCTCGAACAAGGCTTTGAGACTCGAGTTTTCAAATCAAGCCAGCTCAAACCTGGCACTGGGTCGACTGAATTGCATCTCCACATACAAGAGTAGCTTAATTCAACTAGATTCTTGAAAAGAGATATATATGGTTCCATAACATGAAAAGGTGCACATGGTCCGTAAAAGTCTTTAGAGAAACTTTAAGGAACAGAAATTCAGCACAGGTAAATATTTCAAAACGTTGGACAAGTACTATTAAGGTACTCGAGGATACCGGTCTCAAACTGATTCTGTTCTCTGGAGAAGAACCCAAAATTGCTGCATACCTGAAAATGTCTCAGCGGAGTTAGCAATATTAAGAAAAGACAACTTTACCAACATTTTTCAACTATGTTATTCAGACTCAAGTGTTAATGTCAGATATGAGCATGTGTTCGACACTAGTATGCTACTTTTTCCCCAAGTTTTTCATGTATTTGGACTTTGGAATCCTTCGAGGATCACATATCCAACTTATATCCGGATATGTATGAGAAAAGGATGTCAAACAAGGATACTTCAAGACAAAAGAAGAGTCGAACTGTCGGGGTAACATAGCTTTCCCCCACTACAGGAAAGTTCTACATCTCAGTTTACCAAAAAATGCAAAATACGCATCGCCTAACAGCTTAGAAACTGCTTGCTACTACAGTTTCTGTAAAAACCTATTCACAAGTGCCAGATTTTTACACTAATATGACATCTTCCACTGTTGATGCTATTGGTCCAATGATTTCCATAGTCCCAGCATCACATATAGACCTGTAGAGATGAAGCATTGCCAAAAAAGAAAAGGTGAGTCCTGAACATCTTAAAAGAGGCTTGCTTGAGCTTCGTAGAATTTTGGTTGCCACAAAAACGGAAAAGAGTTATGTTTCCAGAAAATATAAATCAGTAATCTGTTATACAGCCTATAGAACAAGAGTTTACCCTTCCATGCTCGTCCGTCCATAAGTTGTTTTCAAGCCCACAACACCGCAAAGGGAAGAAGGAATACGGACAGAACCTGCCCTTTTTTTCAGTTAAGCATATAGCATCAGTATATTGTGAATGAAATAAACAAGTTTCCAACTAAGGTAATAACTTTTACAACCTCCACCATCTGTTCCAAGGGCAGCAGAACATAGTCCAGAAGCTACAATTGCTGCTGGACCAGAGGAGGATCCACCTGTATATCTTTCCACTGCATGAGGATTTCTGGTTGTTCTGTACCTCAATATACGGATAAATTAAGTAAATAAATGAGATCGGTTCCAAAAAATTAGTATGGTTCAAGTATGCTAGCCATATCTAAACATGCATCTTTTGTATATCTTCTATTCCAAAAATTTACCCATAGTTTGGATTGTTTCCAGTTGTGCCCATGCCCAATTCATGCATGTTGGCCTTCCCAACAAGAATCACACCACAGCTCCGCAATCTTGACACACAAACTGCGTCCTTCTCAACGGAGCGAACCTCATGCATCCAAGTTGTTGCACCTATCATCAAAAACAAAATAATCTATCTTCTCTGCAACTACAAAGAAAGTTTTCTAGGAAACGTTACTTTATAGAATGAGTGGTAAGCTTATTAATTTACCCTTAGATGGATGGGGATAGCAGTCTATATCATCCTTGATTGCCATGAAAATTCCATCCAAGATTGACAACGGGTTTCCTGCATGACTCGCACCCACAGTTCTTTTTCAGTTGTTTTGATTTATAAGAGATTTTTGTATTAGGACTTTTTATTATCCATTATATGTGGATGAAACGGAGGAAATAGCATCATGAACAAATAATACAATGGTATACCTTCCTCGAACCTTCGTGTTGAAGCTGCAGCCTGCTTCCTTATATCCTCAGCATCAAATGAAATCAATAATGGTGTTGGGGGCTTATGATAGTTACAATCCTCAATTACCGAGATGATCTTTTCAGCAACCTATAAACCAAAAAGTAAAAAATTTCCTTAGAAATAGATTTAGAGTGAAAGCAACTCTCTGGCGTCTAATGTTGACTTACCATAGAAGGTGTCACAAGTTTAGATCGATAAGCATAAGCATAATCACGAATCTTCCAGTACCGGAATGATGGAAGCGAATCCCCACTCCAGCAACTGGCTGGATCATAATGAGGAAGACACTTCAAGGCCAGTTCAACTCGATCCTCAGGTTTTCTTTCTTCATCCACAATGACTACAGAAGGTTCTGCATCTGGTTTGATATCATACAAATGGTTAGTTAGGTTAAAATATAAAACTATAAAAAAAAATTACTCTTAACATCTAGAATCAGTGTTGATTATTAACAATTTAACATTAAAGGCATGGTGTTCACCCTCATCAAAAGAACAAAAGTTTCTTCTAAAAATAAAATCAAACAAAAAAAAATTGTGAGGAAGTGGTAATAAACTAAACCTTGAGGAGGAAATTCAGGTTTAAACATGGGTGCTTCTGGTATCACAGTGTTCTGCAACATCTGCATAATAACCAAAACATGAAAATCTGCATTGAATTCTCTTGAAAATGCCCATAGTAATAACTATGAAGAACATTAAAACAAACAAAAGGAGGGCAAGAAAAATGGACCTCAACCATTTTGTTCTGTTTTTTCAAAAAAGACATGATCAAAGAGCCTAAAACAGGAGCTTCAACCATCCTCACAAACAACTTCAGCATCAAACCCGTCAAATGAGGAGCTGCAAAGCACCCCAAAACCACAAAATCATCAAATTCTAAGCAAAAGGGGGGATCAAACATCGGAAAACACATTGAAACACATATAATTCATGAAAAATGAATACCTTTGATCACTTCATGCTCGTATTTGACGGTGGACAAGTCCAGGTCCTTGGCCGGCACCATAACCCTCTTCTTCCCCATCTTTGCTAATGAGCTTTGACTTACCAAAGGATGTTGTGAATTATAAGCTATGGGCTTTTTCGTAAGGAAAAAGAAACATGGGCAATGGCTTGCACCGTGAAAGTTGACGACTTGGTTCTTTGAGAGTTGAACGCTATTTATTGCGTTGTTAATATCGTTGTGACATTTTGGGTCTTCGGCATATTTTATACGACAACATCGTTGTAAATTATAAAGAAATGCTATATAGGATATTTTTGGGTATAACTATAGAGGCTCTTGTCTCTTTGATTAAATTAGTTTATATATA